>JAGPOW010003685.1:14445204-14499698 GCA_030014935.1 Caiman crocodilus
TCCCAAGGGAGGTGGTGTTCTCCCCTACCCTTGGGGTCTTCAAAAGGAGGTTAGATAGGCATCTAGCTGGGGTCATCTAGACCCAGCACTCTTTCCTGCCTATGCAGGGGGTCAGACTCGGTGATCTATTGAGGTCCCTTCCAACCCCAACATCTATGAATCTATGAATCTAGTAGGCAGTTCATGAATGCTGAGATGCTGGGTGAGGAGCATGGTAAGATCCCCAGTTTGCTCAGTGGTGGACCTGAAAGTGGACCAGAAGCATTTCCAGTCCACTTCTGGGTCCGCTGCAAAGTGCACAAGGGACTTTCACCCCAGGCTTGACAACTGGTGCCTCCTGGGTCTGGGGGGCACCCAGGGTCCAGCCACAGATGATCTGAAAGTACTTCCAGTCCACTTCTGGGTCTGCTGCTGCACACACGGGGCCTCCTACCCCCCCCCGCCCCCTGCACTCCTGTGGGACGCTTCATCCACCCCACCATTGCAGCATTCACAAGTCATGCCTGCTACCTTAAGGTATGTAGAAAAAAGATTTAAAACTGTGTCTATGGCTGAATCGCTGATTCTTTAAATCAGCATCAAATCTTCAGATTTGGATTCAGGAGAATCAAATTGAGGACAGTGATCCAAATCAACAAATCTAGTCACTGCCCCCAGTTCAGGCCAAATCTGGATTAAATACAGCCCATTTTGCACACCCCTAACAGCCAACACCACATTCCTTTTTGTTGTGCTGGGCACAACTCTTCTTCCTCTTCTGTGTCACAGCTACAAAAGGCTCATAACTGCTTCCTTCATCTAGCTACTTCACCTACTCAGTGGCCTTATCCTAGCCACCCCCAAAATCTTCTCTATAAACACATTAACTCCCTCCTTTCCCTTCTCTATCACCTCAAACAAGCTATTTGGGACAGATTATATTCTACCTCTTGGGTACCTAAGTGGGGGCAGCACAGTGTGAAGCCATTGCTGTGGTCAAATGGGACTTTTTTCTAGGTGGAGGCCTAATTTTGGGTGTCCACATGCAATTCTGGGTGTCTTAGTGTGATTCTATTCCACCTTCATGATTCTGTAACGTGTGATCATCTGGTCCTTAAGACCGAGTCACAAAAAAGCCATGAAGGGGAAGAGGATTCACCTTTGGTATTAACAGTATTTAGGGACTCAAACAGGGTGCAGTAGGATCATACTTAGATGCCTAAGTCAACTTATGTGCCTGACAACTGGAATAAAATCTGCCCTTTGCCTCCAATTTCAGGGCACTCTGCTGCATGTCCCCACAGCATGCTTCATGAAGTATCAGTTCTTCTCTCCAGTTAATCCCTGATATCAGTCTCCATCACCCACTTATTAAGTTTTCA
Organism: Caiman crocodilus; assembly: GCA_030014935.1. Classification (NCBI taxonomy): domain Eukaryota; kingdom Metazoa; phylum Chordata; order Crocodylia; family Alligatoridae; genus Caiman; species Caiman crocodilus. The sequence goes on from JAGPOW010003685.1 coordinate 14,446,566, forward strand.
AAGAAGTACTTTTATGCTTGGTCCCAGGATGCCCCTCATACTTGAGGGAAACTTCCTCTAAACACATTATCTTCATTCAAAATTGTCCTTTTCCTCAAAAATATCAACTATAGTAAGATTGTTGGTGTACTAACAGCACAGTGTATCACACTGAATAATACTGTCCTATTGTTTCCTTGTATTCTTCCATCTTTTGTCCCTTGCTGAACATAGCAATTTTAAGCTTTTAGGGAGAGGGACAGCATTTTGTTTTCTGTACAGTGTCTAATACAACTGGGTACTACAAATAACAACAACACCTGAAGAGGTGGACCAGCAGATCAAGTTCTCTTCAAAATAACACTGATGCCAGAATGAGAAGAATCAAGCTCAGAGAGTATTTGGAGCAGATGGCAGACATGGCTATTGGAAGAGAAAACATCATATAAGAGAATTTGTCAGATATTGAGATATTCCACATCTTCATATTTTACCTACTGTTTCTGCATCATCAGGTGCGTCTACATGTGATGCTATGTTGCCGCAGCAATGAGCTACGGTGATGTAGCATCTGAAGGCAAAACCCATGATGCTGCATCTAGATTGCCATAGTGATGTGCTCCCCATTACAGTGCATCACTATGGTAATGTCATGCCTAAAAAAAACCGTACAGCATGCACTATGCAGTACGAATTGTTATGGCACATGTAGACATGTCCACTGTGGACGTTTGTTTTATGTTCTAATTGCAGTGAAATATTTCAGTTCTTTTTGTTGGCAGAACCTTACTCAACCTTGTTATTATCACATTTACAGATAGGGAAACCCTGAGAGCAAAAATCAGTCCTAAAACTCAAAATGGCTCTAAACTACAATTCAAGACGTTGTAAACAACAATAATGGTCTCTTCCCATCTCCCTCCTTTCCAAATGAACCAAAAAGGCACTTAAAAGTGCCGTTAAATTTCTTCAGATTTTTAATGAACTTAATAAATTCCCGTGATGCTTCTTACAAAGCACTGAAACTTTCAAAAATATTAAAGTAATTTTTTTCTCCGGTGCTAAAGAGCATTCTAGGTGACTTATAAAATACATCAACATTACAAGTGTTCTGGTAATACTGAAAAGGAATTCACAAGAGGAAACAATTATTCAGTTTGATGCTTCTTAATATTTTGTATGCAACTCAACTGCAGGACTTTGCCTGTATGTTTTTGTTTGGTTTTTTTGTTTCGTTTTTTTGGTGTAACCTCAAGTATCATTTAATTTATGATAAACCCATATTTCGTCATCAAGTTCTAATTTCATTTCTAGTGCACCATCCAGTTTCCTATAACTTAGTACAAACAGTAGTTTGATATTGTTAACTTGACATCTAAACTGACTTCACTATTTCAGTGAGTCCTCGGTTAAGTTTGGATCTGTGTGTGTATGCACATTTGATAAATAACAAGCACAGCTTCCAGTACATAGTACATAAGAAACATTTAAAACTCTAATCATTAAGTGAACTGGAAACAACTTGTTTAGTTAATTATATATGCTGATGTACCCTTGTATTACATGCAGTTAGTTAACAGATACTTGTAACGTATTGAAAAAACATTGAAAAAAAATCTTTGATGCACATGTATATCTCTTTAAGAGTTAACAATATTAATAAGTCATAAAAGTTATTAATTCAGGATCTTGAGCCAGGGTTGCAGGTATTTGTTCTAGAGCAGCGTTTTTCAGCCCAAGGGCTGAGCGCCAAAAGTGGGTCACAAGAATATAGAAAAGGGTTGCAAACAAACTTTAAAAATGGAGAAAATGTGGAAAACCATGGATTTTCCTTTGCAAGCTGGGAGAGGTCCAGCCTGCAAGGGGCTACCTTGGGCTCCCTATGCCCCACACAACCTGCCCACATCCCCCATCCCATCACAGCCGCCCCCTGCCCCACACAATGGGGGCTTGGGGTGGGGGACACTGCCAGGGCCAAGGGGCTGTTTTCTACTTAAATTATTTACTGGGTCAGGACTGGCCATCAATTTTTACAAATGGAAGCTGGAAAAAAAAAGCTGAGAACAGCTGGTGTAGAGAACAGGACATAGGATCTGGATTCAGGAGATATATATTACAGCTCTGCCATTAGCTTGCTAGTTGATATAACTTCAGCTGGGCATATAACTTCAGTTCTGTGCTTCACTTTCCCATCTGTAAACTGGGTATAATGATACTCACCTACCTGGTAAAGCATTTTGAGATTTACTGATGTAAAGCACTTTTTCAGAGTTATGTGAAAATTCTGTTTAATAGAAACCATGAATCTACTTTGTTTTTAACTGTCTGAGCTCTGAAGCTAACTGTATTTGCATAAATATTTCACCTATTGAAGCAGAATTAAGCTGTTATCTCAGTTACACTTTTAAAGAATTTTTAAGGGGTAATTCATTAATGGCTGAATTTTTAAGAGAATAAATAGGTCATTTCCCTAATATGTACTGCTATAGACTGCCTGATCTGAAAAACCATGCAAAAATGATAATAGAAATTAAAATGATTAAAAGAACATATTAGTGGTAACAAGAGATTTCAATTTTCAGAATAATTGGGACTTATAAAGACAAAGAATAAAACCAGCAATTAGTCTGTGTACTGATTTATTACTAACAGAGAATTTAAAACTGATGATGCACTGCAGAATGTTGATCACCATTTAGATCCAAACCACAAGCCACTTCACAGACTCTTGCAAAAGTAACATGGCTCCATAAGGTTGCAGAGGTCTGGCCACATGGAGTCATCCATGGGATCAGTATCCTTGGCTTTGTTGGTGAAGAGGTTTTCAGTAAGACCCCCAAATCGGAAGGCAAGTCTCGTGAAGCACTCCTGAGCCCTATGTTCCTCTCAAATATCAACGAATGCAGTTAGATCAGTGAGACTTCATTAATGAATGGACATGGACAAGAGAACTGCTATTTTGTGATTACTGCTATTTTGAGGCTCCCATGAACACAGGAATACCACCAGCATTTCACGGTCGATCACTGTACATAAGGTACAGCCTATCTAGCACATTTTTGCAACAGAAATACTCACTTGGCCTTTGCCTTTCAGACATCCCTTCCCTTTAAAACTGATATATTTAATGAGTCTTTAGGACCCAGATAGGAAATTTGGTCAGGAAGGATCCTGCTCCTCATACACTAGCATCTACAGTGTGATTTCACTCTGCCGCAATTACACAACAATAACTTTCTTCCAGCAGCTGACCTATTAATGTCTCTCACTAATACAGTCCTACAAGAAGTTAATCAGCCTTCAGATTCTTGCTAAATAAATGTTATTAGCTGGATGCTACCCTTTCTAAGTTGTGGCTAATCTACCACCCAAACCTACAATGAAAAGACAGAATCAATCCATATTTACATCATAGATGTAAAAACATCCATGAACCATTCATGGTCACAGCTCACCTGTCTGCATTGCAGGGCTCAGCCAAACCACCACAGCCTGGCCAGCCTTAACACGGTTTTTCTATCTAACTTTAGAAGCTGTTGTCTGAAATGTCTAGGGCAGGGGTGTCACACACACAGCCCACAGGTTGCATCCAGTTGGCAGAGCCCTGCCATCCAACCTCCAGCGCTGCCTCCTAGATCAGCCCATACAAGGTACAGCGCGTGCCTGCTGTTCAGGGCTGGTCCACAGGCCAGTCTGAGCCCACAGACGCTCTCCTCTTCCCTTTGCCCCTCTCTTTTCACTTCCTCCTCCCCCAGGATACTTGACCCAACAACCATTGCAGCCAGCCTGGCACACAGGCTGCATGCAGCACAGATCACAGAGTACCACGTGTGAACTGGTGCCGCATGTGGCAGAGTCTGGCCAGAGTGGCAGCCACACTGCACAAGGTGACTACACAAGGCACTTTGCTCCAGTCAGTCCACGACCATGCAGTATGGATCCCAAACTGGCTGGAACTGGCATTGCATGCAGCATAGTCCTGGGGCTGCTGCGACAGCCACCGTGTGCTGCGCAGCTGCTGCTCTGGGTAGACTATGCCACAGGCAGTGCCCATTCCAGCTGCTCACCCACAAGAGTCATGTACAGTTTAGATCCTGGATTAGCTGGAGCAGGGCAGTGTATTAGATACAGACCTAGAGCTGTTACATGTAGTAACAGTTACAGGCACTCCAGGATCGTGTTTGGTACAGAGTAGGTTGCAGATCAGCTGCAGCAGCTGCCAAATGAGGTATGCTTGTGTGGGGATGGGGGAGGCAATTTGGCCCTTGGACTGGCTCCATGCTCCTCATTCAGCCCACTAGGCTGGATCAGTTTGACACCCCGGTCTAGGAGAAGGCAGGGTACATTTGCACCTTATAGACTAACCAAAGTAGATATACATGTACTAGCACAAGCTTTCATAGGCTGAAGCTCACTTCATCAGATGCCATAAAAGGACATATAAAAATGAGAGAGAAATCTGAGTACAAAAGGCAGAAAGGAGGGGAAAAGGAGAGGAAAAGGGGAGCAGTGCTAAGAGAGGCAAACAAGCAAGCGTTAAACACATTGGAAAAAGGGATTCACAAAGGCTTATCCAGATCTGCCATGCATGTATACAAGTTCATACTGCAGACGTCTTATATATATAAATAGATGTAAGATGGATACAGATGTAAGTGCATGGACAGAGAAATAAGAGCCTTGAACAAGCCAAATGTGAACTCACAGCTTCCAGTCACTTGTGCGTTGGACCACACAAAGATCTGCTTGTCATGCATGTAGCTTCCCCTAGAGTAATACAATGATCATGAAAGGAAAAAAAATCCCATGGAGGTGAAGTCCTTGCTGGTGTAACTTGGAGTACATATTCAGATGTCCCCAGCTGCCTCTGAAACAGGAACATCTGTATCTAGCACCTGCTGTGCACTTTCAGACTCTTCTTTTATACTTCCCACCCACAGAATGCTCTAACAGTCTATATCAAAAGCACAGGGTTGTAGACCATTGTTAGAGCTGACCTAGTAAATCTAACCCATTATTAAACACAATCTAATTTTTTTTTTATTGTTGGAGTTTCTGTTGTTGTTTGCAAGCCCTGTAGAGAGCACCAAAATGTGTGTATTTATTTGAAGCAAACTTACTGGGGGGAAAAAGAAATATTGCACAAAATATTAAGTCAGGAACGTAATTCCAAGTGCCTAAGACATAAGGGCAAAATGACAATGAGCTGGAAAAAAAAAAAGATGAGGGACCATGTAAAAAAAAAAAAAAATCACTCAAATTAGGAGTTAGAAGGTACAGGCCTAATTCCTGGCTTTTTTTGCCACTGATTTTCACTTTGATCTCGGTTATGTTGTTAAATTTCCAGTAAGGCTGTGCAAAACAGCACCGTTCCATTTCGACTACCATTTTGATGTTTTCATGGGACAGTGTTTAGTTTAGAGTTTCATTTCATTTTAAAACAGCTGTTCTGTTTCATTTCGTCAAAATTGTTTTGACATTTCACCCATAGTTCATAGAGGGGAAGCATGAAACTGCCTATAACTTTGTCATTTCCTGCCCAATTCAGATTAAACTTGCATATATAGTAGCCACTTTTGGGGCCATGAAGCCTGCCAAGTTTCAAGGAAATAGTTGCAGGGGTTTCTGGGAAACTTCAGGCTGCTGACAAGCAAAACTTGTGACATGGGTGACACTGTGTGTGTGTTAAGGCACACCCTCACTGGTGCTGAGGCCTCTACATGACACGGCAGTGTGCCTCAGTGAGGTCTCCTCCTCCCCTACAGCCTCATCCTGGTCCACCATTTTAAATGATAACAGGTAATAATTTAGTAAGCAGCACAGTAGCGCCAGCAGCATCTCAGGCAGCCAAACTGTCACACAGCCTTTCTTTCCTCTCTGCAGGAGCTTCTTCTCCACCAGGTCCCAGAGAACTCTCCCCGCCAGCCCCAGCCCTGGGGCTTAGATGTGCCCAGGGCCCTGCATCCTTCCCATCAGGTGCTAGGGGTGTTGGTCTAAGGACATGACACTGGCAGACAAGGTCCTCTCCTTTGGATCAGTCTAATCAGGTACTTTTAACAAACCAACTGAGTAGTTACAGAAATATATCTTGGGTTGAAAAATCCTTCGTCATGCTGAGGAAGCATCTGCAGTTGGTGTGTGTGTCTGCTGTTCCTGGATGGAAGGAACAGTAAAGAAGCCAGAAGCTGGCATGCAATGCCAGCAAGAAAGCCAGTCAGTGAAAATGGAAATGAAGGTGTCAGGGCTTGAGGGATAGGCTGGGGGGGAAGGGGATGTAGTGGTGCAGGTAAAAGTGGAGAGGTACCTGGGGAGTAAGATGTCCAGCAGGTTGTAGTGTTTCATAAATCCACTGTCTATATTGAGTCCATGAGTTTCTGTACCTAGGAGGTTGATGAAGTGAAGTTCATAGGCTCAGCTGTGAAAAGTAGTTTGTAAATTCAAACAAGCACTGAGTCTTGCTAACCTAACCTCAACAGCAGAAGTCAACTTCCTACAGCTCAAAACATAAAACCTGACAACAATCTCCAATACCCCCACAAACTGCACACCAGAATCTATCAAAAACAAGAATACCCAACTACCTTTGGGGGTGTATTTCTCACAGAAAAACCACTCTGTCTCCAGTCATAGTTCCATAGTTGGTAAGGTCAGAAGGGACCTAAGCAGATCATGAAGTCTAACCCCCTGCCATGGTGGCTGTCTAGCCTCCTTTTGAAGACCCCCAGGATAGAGGCAAGCACCACTTCCCTTGGAAGTTGCTTCCAGCTCCTAGCCGCCCTGTCTGTGAAGTAATGTCCCCTGATGTCTAGTCTGAATCTACTCTCAGTGAACTTATGGCCGTTGTTCCTTGTTATTTCCAGTAGTGCCCGGGGGAACAGGGACTCTCCCATTCCCTGCTGGTCTCTCTTGGCCTGTTTATAGGCAGTCACCAGATCCTCTCTCAGCCTTCTCTTGTGGAGACTGAACAGGTTCAGGTCCCGTAGCTTCTCCTCGTAGGGCCTGCCCTGCTGCCTCCTGTTCATTTGAGTGGCCCTCCTCTGGACGCTCTCCATGGTGTCCACATCCCTCCTGAAGTGCGGCACCCAGAACTGGACACAGTACTCCAGCTGCGGTCTGACCAGTGTCACATAGAGGGGAAGGATCACCTCCTTGGACCTGCTCGTGATGCGTCTATGGATGCATGACAAGGTGCAGTTGGCCTTCCTGACTGCATCCCCACATTGGCGGCCTAAGTTCATCTTGGAATCAACAGTGACTCCAAGATCCTTTTCTTCCTCTGTGCTGACAAGAAGGGAGTTCCCCAGCCTGTAGGTATGCTGCTTGTTCTTCCTCCCCAGGTGCAGCACCTTGCACTTGTCCGTATTGAAACCCATCCTATTCTCATCCGCCCACCCCTGTAACCTGTCCAGATCTAGTTGTAGCCTGTCCCTCTCCTCTAGTGTGCTCACTTGTTGCCACATGTTAGTGTCATCTGCAAACTTAAACAAGGTGCTTTCACCCCCCTCATCCAAATTGCCAATGACGATATTGAACAGTGCAGGCCTGAGGACCGAGCCCTGGGGAACCCCACTGCCCACATCCCTCCAGGTCGAAAATGACCCATCCACCACCACTATCTGGGTGTCCAGCCAATTTGTGACCCATCTGACTGTGTAGGCATCAACACCATAGACACCTAATTTTTTAATGAGGATGGGGTGAGAGACAGTGTTGAAGGCCTTCCTAAAGTCCAGAAAGACTATGTCCACTGCGATACCTGTGTCCAAGGCTTTTGTAACCCGGTCATAGAAGGCCACCAGGTTGGTCTGTCTGACAGGACCTGCCTCTAATGAACTCATGTTGATTGCCCCTAAGCATAAACTCCTCTGCTGGCCCCTTGCAGATGTGCTCCTGGATGATTTCTCAAAGAGCTTCCGCAGGACTGAAGTAAGACTAACAGATCTATAGTCTCCTGGGTCCTCTTTCCTCCCTTTTTTGAAAATGGAGACCACATTGGCCCTCTTCCAGTCATCAGACACCTCACCAGAGCACCATGAGTGCTTGAAAAGCTGTGCTGGGGTCCTGCAATGACCTCTGCCAACTTCCTAAGCACTCTGAGGTGTAGATTGTCAGGACCTACACTTCTAGTCCCTCCAGAAGTTCCCTGAGTATGTCCTCACTGACCCTGGGCCTGGCTGCACCTTCCCTGGGTCCATCTGGAACCCCATTGTGGGGGATGTCCCTGTCCCTGCTCAGAAAAATGGAAGCAGAAGAATCTGTTAAAGAGATTAACTTTGTCATCTGGTGCTACCACCAGATTACCAAGAATCTCCTGCACAGGCCCCACATTTCTTGGTACCTTCTTTTTACCCCCTATGTATTTAAAAAATGACTTCTTGTTATCTCTCAGGCCTAATCCTGAAAGGGAATTTACAAGCCTCTTTTCACAGCTGGGCCTATAAACTTCACTTCATAAGACTCATAGGTACAGAAACAGGGGCAACTGTGGCCACATCCAGCTGTGGCTTACCCAGTAGATCAAGGGGTTTCTCAGCAGCACCTACACATCCTCAGCAAGGTAGGCAGACACAAATGTTCCCTCTAAAGAGCAGCAGTCCATGAGCGTGCCGCCTCGGTCTGTGAGCGCACTGCCTTGGTCTGGCATGGGATACTTATCAAAGGGGGCTGAGAGCTGGGGGCTGGAGGCTTGGAGCCCAGGGGCTGACGCCGGGAGGCTGGGGGTCAGGGGCTGGAGCTAAGAGGCTGGAGGCCAGAGACCGGAGGCTGGAGTTGGGGGCTGGAGGCCGGGGTCAGAAGCTGGAGCTAAGAGGCTGGGGCTGGGAGCCAGAGGCTGGAGTTGAGAGGCTGGGGGCTGGAGGCTGGAGTTGAGAGGCTGGGGCCAGGGGCCAAAGCCAGGAGGCTAGGCTGGGGCCAGGGGCCAGAGCCTGGAGCTGGGACCGGGGGCTGGTGCGGACTCTGCCGGCTCCAGGGAAGTGCTCCGCTCCCCTACATGAGGGCCATGTAATGGAGTACTTCCCCAGAGCTGGCAGAGCCCACTCCAGCCTCCATCCTTGCCTTGCCTCACCTTGGGGAAGAGCCGCTGCCTGCCCCAGTGAGGCTCCACCAGCTCCAGGACACTGCTCTACTCCCCGGCCTTGATGCTATGTGCCTCCTCACTCCCCAAGACCATGCGGGGGAGCAGAGCAGCGTCCTAGAGCTGGCAGAGCCTCATTCGGAGCATGCAGTGGCTCCTCCCTGAGGGTGGGGCGGGGGGCTGGTGCGGGCTCTGCCAGCTCTGGGAAAGTGCTCCACTCCCCAGCTCTGATGCCAGGCTCCTGCACCCACCTCGCCTAGGAGCTGACCTTCAGCTCCTTTCCTGGTGCACAGACTTAAAAAGGCTGTGCACAGCCACAGTTTTAGCTGTGCACAGCCATGCACATGCACACCTTGGAGGGAACCTTGGCAGCCACCAAGGCCTGAGTGCTACCTGCCTTATAGTGGAGTCTGATGACTCTGGACCCAACCATGGAAGCCATGCCCTCGGTCCAAATTCCAGTGCCTGTGGTGGAGGAGGAGACTGGCTGGTGAATGGCATGCTAGCATGGGACAATGGATCCCCCACTTCCACATCCTGCTGCCTCCACCATTCTGCCTCTGACTCTCTTCACCAGCACCTCCATCCACTGATCCAGCAGGTTTGGCTGCTGCATACATTGTCCCTCACCCTTGTGTCACATATAGTGGTCAGCACATGGACTGTACTGGACCCCAAAAGATCAAGCCATTTCCTGATGCCCTCCTTCAGCCTCCTCACCTGTGCCTGCACATCTCATGACAACAGCTTCCCCAGCTAGGAACACTGATCCCCTGGAAGCTCTCCATTTGGCTCTGTAGTTCCCTCACTACAGGGATCACCTGGCTAAGGAGGGCATCACCAGTGCTGAGGGTCTTGGTGGCATCAAGTAAAGGCTTGAGGACCATCAAGATCTCAGAGATGATATCCCATTCAACTTTGCTAAGTGGGCCACTGATTCCAGTCTTCCTGAACAAGGCCATTTCGTGGATGGCCTTCCGTTGCTCCACCAGCCTCTCAAGTATCACGTACGTGGAGTTCCACCAAAAATCCACATCCTTCATGGTTTTGTGCTGCAGGATGTTCAGCTCTGCTTGTTTGTCCCACAGCATCTTGCCCCCCTTGATGCTCCAGTGGAAGTCCCCTGCCACCTTCCTGCACTTGGAAATGAGCTTGCTGGTGGTGCTGGAACCATCACCAGCACCCCTGCCTCCCTCCAAGGCAGGGGGGCACCTGACAACGAGGTGCAACTTTTGCACCACACAGTAGATGCCAACAAGTTGGCATCACACACCGCCTTGACCATATTGGTCGCATTGTCAATGACCATGAACGCACAGGTGAGCTCACCCTGCCCAATAAGCCACCCCTACACCAAGCAGCTCATGGCCCCCATGATTTCTGTTACCATATGGGACCCATCCACCACCTCGGCTTGAAGGAGAGCCCACCAACAGCCTGGCTGGTCACACCAGTGCCCTGTGAGGGAGAGGTAGGTGTGATCTCCACTCTGGCTGCTCCAGATATCTGAAGTGAAGTGTAAGGCCACCTGTGGACCTGCCTTGCACAGCTGCTTCCTCAAGTACTCCCTGCATGCCTCATACAGGGAGGGCACCACCGTCCTGCTGAAGGCAGTGCATCTAGGCACTTGGTAGGATGGGGCTCTGGTTTTGGTTTGGCAGTGCAGGCAGATAGCATATGTGGGATCATCTGCCAGCTCAAAATGATCCCAGACCACACTATCCACTCACTTCTGGGATGGGGGTGCATGGGTGGATGTTGCAATTTCCTCTTCCTTATCAGGCAGAGGCACAACAACAGGATGAGTGGACTCAGCTGAGATGCTTGCCTCTGCAACCTCTATCTCAGCTTCCTCTGAAGTGTCTTCTAGGGAAGGAGACCTGGCTCTAAAGGAAGTTTGAGGAGTGTGAAGCACAAACTCAAATGATTCTCCTTCTTTCTCCAGAATTTCCCTTGTTAGGGCACTCAGATCCAAATCCAGCTCTTCCTCTGGCACTGGAAGGCTCAGGATGGGAAGTGAAATGGGGTGGAGAAGACTGTCATGCTGGTGCTGCTTGTTGTCATGGTGTTGAGGGGGGAGTTATGGCTCATGCTCTTGGATGGGATGCAGTCTCAGGCACAGGCAGTGACATAGGCACTGCCCCCTTCTCTTTGCTGCTGCTGGAAGCCTCATCCCTGCTAGTTGTAGGAAAGATGCTGCATCTCATTTTTTTTTCTGGGGGGTGAGGGAGGCAGGGAATTACACCTCCCCCTCTTCCACCCTCCCTGAAGGCTTGCCAGCTACCTTTCCACCATCCTTCATGATGTGTTTCATAGTGTCTTGTTTTTATACAAATATATAAATGTATCTGTGCTCTTATATAAATTCTATAAGGTGTGTAATATATGCTTCAAGGTATAAATGTAACTCCCTTCCTATATAAATTCTGTACTGTATGTAGTATATGCTGCAAAGTATAAATGTATAAAAGTAAAATATAAATGTATCTCCCTTCCTATAGAAATTCCATAGTGTAATAGCCAATATAATTATAAAATTGAAAAGAAAAAAACAATGAATATAGTAATAGAATAAAGGGGTTTAGAAGAAAGGAAAATGTATTGTGGAATCCCACTTATTAGGCTAGCAGGAAGAAAATCATTCAAATCAATGCTAGTAGTAGTCTTCATTGTCTAAGGCTCCTGAGCTGCTGCAAGATAGCTCAGTAACTGTCAGACCCCAAGGCAGCAAGCAGGCCAGTTCAAACAATGCTGCCTTTTATGCTGGTTTTCCATCCTCCCCCAGAGCACTGGAATTGGAAGAGACCTTAAGGAAAGATCACAGTCGCTGGCCAGCTACACAGTCAATATGAAAGCAGTCCTTCCTCCCTTTTCCCCTCCCTCTCCTTACTTTCTGTTTCCTGCAGACAAGCCCAGCTTGAGCAGTAGCAATGTGTAGGGGGTGCATGTGCACCCCAACAGTGCTGGAGCACCTCCTGTGAGGCAGCGCTCTCCACTTAGGTGATAGGCAGAGGGGCCTGGCAAGAGCACTTGGCAAGCACTGGCTGAGGAGTGGGGGTGCCAGGTACAGCACCACTGGCACTTCCAGGAGTGCCACTGGCTCTTCCTGGTTGTCATGATCGGCCACAAGGGGACCCGCCCCCCCAGTCGCTGACTAGGTGCTCGGGGGCACATGACCCCCCCAACTCAGGTGGTACCAGTCACCCGTGAGCTTGAGCTTCAAAATGTGAAATGTTTCAGCTGCCCTCATTTCATTTTGAGGCTGTTCTGAAGCCCTTCGTTTCATTTCAATTTTGCTGTTTCAAGCTTGAAACGAATGAAAACAGCGTTGAAACGAAACAGCTGGCAAAATTTCACACAGCCCTAGTTTCCAGGCACTTCAGTTCCCAGCTGTAAAACCAGGGTAATAATGTGCCCATCCAACTCTCCATCATCCTTTTTCTGTCATTTCTATTTAGACTGCAAACTCTTTGGGACAAAGACTGTCTCTTACTACATGTACGTACAGAAACCAGCACAATGAGGACGCTGTCCCAGTTGGGGATTTTAGACACTACTGTACTACAATAATAAGAATAGAACTAAATGGAATAGCAGCTTAATTAATTAATTTCACTCTTATTTTTGTTACCCTTTAGAGAAACAAACAGAATTCCCCGAAACAAACCCGACGTTGCTTTTCAGATAATAGAAAGACGTATTTGATGAAACAATGATCACATTGGAAAGTGATAAAAAAATAAGTGTGAAGCCTGACAAAAAAAGGTTAACAAGAGCTGCCCAGAACTCTACACACAGTGACAGAAAAGAGAAGGAGTTCTAGCTGTCATTATACAACTGTCACTATATCTTTGGGGACATAATTCAAGTATGAGCTGATGAACAAGAGAACAGCTAATGTGGATCCTAGAAACAGAGAAATGAAAACTCTCAGTCTATGCTAAAAGCTTCACTTCAGCACAAGGCAACATGCTCTCAAAGCACAAAGCCTATGAGAACCATTTCATTAACAGATCTGCAAGAGTGCCATGACTGCCAACAACTTTACCAAAATTTCCTCGTTTTTGTGGGAAATTTTAGCAAAAGAAAATTCCTTATTTTTGTTTTCTGAGAGCTTGCATTTGTAATACTGTCAAATCTGAACGGCCAAATTATTATACAAAAAGATTTATAGAAATGGACAAAGTACAGCAGAGGGAAAACAAAGTTATTCACTGAACTGGGCAGCCTAGTGATTTAGTAGAGAAATAAGCCTGATATTCTTTAAGAAGAAACCAAGAAGCAACCACTTTGAGGCATAACAAAAAGTTCTGAAGGAAATATAGAAGAAAAATGCAACAAAAGGTTCAGGAGTCACTGACATTCAGTAACAAATGGCCAGGGAACTTGGGCTAAGAAAGACCAAAGCAATAACAGATTTGAGACAGAATATTTTCTTACCAAGAATGTAAAAGTGTATAGGATAAAATCACAAAGGCTGCAGAGCGAACAAGAAGTGCAAAGCATAAATCTTTAAAAGGATCTAGATAATTTGTTGTTGGATAAAAATAATGGAGGAAAGAAGAGGAGGAATAATGGCTAATTAAAAAGTGAGGGCCAATAAGCCCACTGCTGCCTAGTTCCTAGATTTGCACACATCTTACACCCTAAGTCTAACACAGTAGTGAGTTTAGGTGGCATTGGCTGCATCTACACGAGATGCTGACTGCACAGTAGCCAAATAATACTGCTCAGTAGCACATCTCAGTGCTAATATGGACAGTGCTGATATGCTACTGCACAGGATTATTACACTACTGTGCAGACAGTGTAGTAGTATCACTTAAAGGACATTTGCCAGTGCTACAGTGCAGTAACACCAGTTACTGCACATTTATTTAGTATTTTCTTATACAAGTACTAAATAAATGTGCAGTAACCACTGCACAGTAGCATCTCATGTAGACACGCCTATTGAAAAGGAGAAGGTTCCTTTCACTGACAAAACAGAATGCACTGATATCAGACTTTAGCAGGTATTTATTAGGAAATCCAAGTGCTCTTCATCCAAAGGTACTGAGGGAATTGGCAGAAGTCATAGCAGGGCCCCTGGCATGGCTGTATGAGCACTCATGATGCTCTGACCAGGCGCCAGAGGACTGGAAAAAGGCCAATGCAGTCCCCATTTACAAGAAAGGGAGAAAGGAGGACCTGGGTAACTATAGGCCAGTTGGTCTCACCTGGGTCCTTGGGAAGACCTTTGAGAAAATGATCAAGGAGCACATCTGCAGGGGCCCAGCATGGGAGGTATTGCTCAGGGGCAACAAACACAGGTTCATTACAGGCAGATCTTGTCTGTCTAACCTTGTTTCCTTTTATGACCAGGTCACAAAGTTCTTGGATGCGAGCATTGAGGTGGATGTTGTCTACCTGGACTTTAAGAACGCCTTTCTCACCCCAGTCTCATAAAAAAACTAGGTGACTGCGGCATTGATGCCTACACAGTCAGGTGGGTGGCAAATTGGCTTGATGGTACCACCCAGAGGGTGGTGGTGGACAGGTTGTTTTTGACCTGGAGGGATGTGGGCAGTGGAGTTCCCCAGGGCTTGGTCCTTGGGCCTGTGCTGTTCAACATCTTTATCAGCAAGTTGGAGATAGGCGTGGAAAGCACACTGTTCAAATTCACTGATGACACAAAGATGTGGGGAGAAGTGGGCACGCTAGAGGGGAGGGACAGAATCCAACCTGATCTAGACAGGTTACAGAAGTGGACACATGAGAATAGAAGGAATTCAATGCAGAAAAGTGCAAGGTGCTGCATCTAGGGAGAAGGGACCCGCAACACACCTATAGGCTGGGGACCACCCTTCTCAACAATACAGTGGCTGAACAGGATCTTGGAGTCATTGTTGACTTCAGGATGAAAACAAGTTCCCAACATGAGGAAGCGGTCAGTAAGGCTAACTGCACATTGTGCATCTACAGATGCATCACTAGCAGGTCCAGGAAGGTGATCCTTCCCCTCTATGTGGCATTGGTCAGGCCACAGTTGGAATACTGCATCCAGTTCTGGGCGTCGCACTTCAAGAGGGTTGTGGCTAACCTTAAGAGGGTCCAGAGGAGGGCCACTTACGTGGTCAGGACACAACAGGCCAGGCCCTACAAAGTTAGACTAAAGGGGCCTAAATCTGCTCACCCTCCACAAGAAAAGATGGATAGGGGATCTGGTGGCCATCTATAAACTCACCAGTAGGGACCAGTGGAAAATAGGTGAGGCTCAGGTTCCCCTGGGCACCCGCTGGAATAACAAGGAATAACAGCCACAGATTGATTAAGAGCAGCTTCAGGCTGGACATCAGGAGACATTACTTTATAGTTAGGGCTGCTAAGCTCTAGAATAGGCTCCCAAGGGAGGGGGTGCTCTCCCCTACCTTGGGGTCTTCAAGAGGAGGTTGGATAGCTATCTGGCTGGGGTATTATCATCCCAGCACTTTTTCCTGCCCAGGCCAGGGGGCCAGACTTGATGATTTGTTCAGGTCCCTTCTGACCCTAGAAACTATTAAACTATTTATAAATAGGCTTGCAGTCTCCCATTACAAATTAGCAGAAATCCACCATTCAGTTGCATTATATGCATCACAGTTTTTCCTCTAATCTCTGCAGTGCAAACAGTACCTTTCCATGAATTACAGTACCAACTGATTTTCAGTTCATTGAGAGAGTACTACTCATTTCTTTTCAAATATTTTTTACTGAATTTTCAAATAAACCAATGCATAAAACAGCTTTTCTATACATAATAAGAGCAGCTGGAAGTAACCACTATAGTTAAGGTTGCAAAATTGCTTCCATTATAAAAATGCAGTATTTCATTTCAAAATTCACTCTTGTGTAGGAAACACACTGACCTTAGCATCCATCCACCTGTATTCCTAGGGAAAGCATGGCTATTACTAGTTTTAGAGAAATAAAAGGGTTAACAGAATAAAAGTTACTATCGTGCTTTTAAAAATTATCATGACCATGTTTGTTTTATTTCGCCAAAGGAAAGAATTTAGACTGTACAATGTTCAATTGATGTACTATTATTTAAATATCCAGATTCTATTTAATTTCTGTAAGTAGACTGTTCAACGTCCCAGATTTTAACATTTCAAAGCAAAAGTCCTAAGTTTTTTTTTTAAATTTGATAAAGATCTATCATCAATAAATTCAGGGAAAAAAAACTATGTGTAATTGGTGCTTCTAGCAGCCACTATGGATTGTATTCCTTTGGTTCTTTAGACCCAAAGTGAGTGCCTAAAATTGCTTTAATTTGATCATAGTCAAAAGTACCTCTTTCTCTTGCAGTTCCATTAGGCATCTTCAATTTTGTAGGATGCAAAAGTGAAGTTTGCACATCAAGTTCTTGGAAGCTCAATTTTCTTCTAGATAGAAAAAAGAAGAAAGTGTTTTTCAGTTGAAAAATAGAACCAAATGACAGCGCCATACAAAAAATTATGTCTTACTTTCAAATTTTAGTTTCATATGGTTTGATGGAAAAGAAAAGGAGGGGAGGAAGAGCACTGATTAAGGACAAAGAGGATCCATCTCAGGCCATTTCCATAACCGTGTGCAATTGTTTCCTAAGATGTATTTTCTACTGCTTGGTCCAGAATAGTTTTAAATGCCTTACGTGATGAAACCTCCAGTTCTGTCCTTTAAAAGATATCCTGTAATCTATATGGCCTGCAAAATACTGGTCATCTTCTGATATAAATAAGAGTTGAGGGATTTTGGCTCTAACTACTTCACTGCTAGGGAAGGGACAACAAAATACAGTGATAGCAGGAAGAGTAACAAAGGAAGAAAAACTAAAGACTAATATAAATTACTGCAGGAAATCTCAATGCTTGCACACAACCCACATTACCTCAAGTACTAATGATATATGCTGAGGAAACAGGGCTATTGCATGGCTTGGGGAGTAAGGTTCTGACCTTGCTTACTGACAGGGTATAAACCCCCATCCTTACTAAATTACTTTAGAAACCTCAGGGCAAACACAGCAGTGTATGTGACTTGCCTGAGGTTGAGAAAAGCCTGTGGCAGAACAAGAATACAACACAAGAGGCTTAATCCCAAGAGGAGAGTTCAATGCAGAAATGCCTCCATAAACTTGACCATATGGTAACAGAAGTAAAGACATTAAGAGACAGTTATGCTGACCCTGAAGAAGCAGATGGTGCAAACAAACAAAAAAACAGAAAAACACAATAAATAAGTCTCAACAAGAACCAAAAGAAATAGGAAATGAATAAAGTACCTAGGCTACATTGTAGAGCAGTTATAGCCTGATCAATTGCAGCTCCAAGGGCTTTCAACTGACATTGATTTAAAGAAATTATAGGGGTCTTCCAGCCCCTTGCCAAGTAAACCCCTAGCAGTTTTTGATATAGAGGAGAAATCAGAAGAGTATCTGGCATACTTTCTGGGGATTTCTTTTTATATTTTTATCCCTGAAACCTTAATATTGCATCTCAGCCCAGAAAGCAAAAATCTTTATTACAGGTGTCACAGGGAGTGATGCCTACAGGTAATAATTCTTAACACTGTCTTGTAAGACCCAGCTTTCCACTTGCTTGTAGCATTGCCTAGTACCCTTTGGGTTGAAAAGTCCTGTGCTGGGTGCCTGTCTTGGGATAGTTTGGGTTTGTTTGTTTGCTGGGTTTTTTTGTTTTGCTTTATTTTGGAAAATCTTTGTAACACTTCAGTTGTGTCAGAACAAGGTTAAGGAAAATACATTTGGCCTAGGTTAAAGTATGTCAGTGAAAAAAAATCTAGTTCCTTCATGCTAGTTCCCATGGAGATGGGATCTTGAAATTTGGCAGAGGAAGATGTTCCAGTGTCAGGGATTTATCATTTCCTTTTCTTGTGAAATGCTGCCTAAATTTGGCCCAGGTTTTACTGCTGGAGGTATATGTTCAGCAGAGACTTGTCACAGCTTCACAGCTAAATTCTCTTTAGAAGATCCCACCTGCTCTGAACCCCCTGTATCTCCAGCATGCCGCCGGGAATGTGCACACGCCATCCATGCCAATCCCAGTGCTGCAGGGGCCAAGCAGGACATCTCCTGAAATGATTCCTTCTGGTAGCTAGACCATGCAATGGAGAGGAGGAAAACTGCCTATCCTGTTCTCTCAGGGCTCCCTCTATTAATGACCAGGTAAAACGGAGAAGAAGTAGAAACCACCTGAAAAGGACACAGAGAAGTGAGGTTAGGAATAGATACAAGGTTCAGAGTACAGGGAGGAATTTAGCTCAGGAGATGAGCGGCCAAGAATCTACTCCAAGTGTAGAAAGAGAGAAAAAAAAAGAAGTTGACATCAATGAGAGGGGAAAGAAGACAAAGAGTTGACGGGGAGTAGAAGAAATAGAAGTGCTGTCCCAGAAGGGTGAGCAGAGGAAGGGGAAGCAGCTGTGGGAGGAGGAAAGGAAAAACAGAGAATAACAGCACCAGACAGGGAAGAAAGGGCAAAAGTATGGAATTGGGAGAAGAAGGAGGGCAGAGAAAGAGTAAGAGAGAGATAGAGCGCACAAATATGCAAGAAAAGGGCACAAAAGGGAACAGAACACAGAAACAGAAGGGGATGGGACAAGCTGAAGAAACAGGATAAAGAAGATTTATAATCCTATCGAACCTGGAGTTAGACTCTGCACTCCTTTGCTGTCTAGCAAAAGATATGAAATGACTGGCAAATTGTGTCTCATTCCCCTCTGACTGTCATCTGTTGCAGTTGTTTCATTATCTGAAGTAATAAAAGAGTGTACTGAGGAATTAAGGTCCCAACCCCACTGATGACCAGTGTGGGAGGTCTAGATGATGCCACAAGATCGAATTTTAGCAGGTCCTTTTATAAAGAAATCACTAGATTTCTAAGTTACATTCAATATAGCAATATTGAAAGACAATTTTAGATGTTAGGAAGTCAAGTACTCAGCAGTTAGGAACTATCAGCATTAAGATTGCTCATGCATGCTTAATTCAGCCCCCTTAGGCTCATGCATCACCATACAGACTTTAACTACATGATCATAAACACAGGACCCCCACTTTGTTCAGCAAACAGTATGGATCGTGCTCAGGGAATAAATCAGAGTTGTGAATTCAATGCGAGACGCTTGGGGTTTGATTTGCAGAAATGCTGAGCACTCACGGCTGCGACTGAGGTCAATAGGAGTTGTGCTTTGAACATATAAAATTCCATATCCTAAACACTCTGAAAATTAGACCCTAGTCATCTGAAATTGGCCACCCAAAATTAGTCGGCTCTTCTGATCATTTTGATCTTAATCTCTGCGCCTCAGTTCTCCAGGGTGACAGTAGGGATGATGATACTTCTTGCCCTCATTCAGGTTTGCAATGATTAATATAGTAACATTCACTAAGACGCTATGCTGAGAGCACTGTAGGAAAGCACAGAAGGAAATTAATAATTTTGTATTCAGTCCAGGATTTTGATGGTATGAAGTAAATAATGCACAAGGCCACACGGTGAATGATGATAAAAAGAAATATTGACAAGTTAGCTGTTTAGTAAGCACCACCCATCCTTTACACTGAATGAAGCTGAGGTCACATGGATAAAAAGGTAGGTAGTCATGAAAAGCCTTTATCAAGATTCAGAAACACAAGGAGTTTGAAATTAGGACTGTACCGGAAACTTGAATACTGTTTTTTCCTAACTTCTGAGAAATTGACTTTTCAACCTCAACATTGTTTTTAATTTAGGGTTTGTTTTGGTGTTTTTCTATGTAATTATAGAACTTTATGCCACTCAGTGGAATACAAACTGCGAGGCTGGAGGAGTTTAAAAGCTCCTCAGGCTGCAATTAAAGGTACTCCAAACTGACACCAAAGCAGCGCTCTCTCGAGATATTAAATTGAGTGAACTGAGTGCCCTTGAAATGAACCAATCCAGATATAAAAATGTTCAGACCCATAATGTTAACAATGACCAATTTAAAAGTGATATTATCACTTCCTACTCCACGCAAAGATGTTACTAGAGGTAAGAAATGCCTTATTAAAAAGGTAAGCAAATCTGTTATCCATAGCCAAAAAAAGAAAAAGAAAGGTATCAATCTCTCTCTCTCTGGTCTCACAGGCCTTGAGGGGGCTGTAATCCCTTAACTACAGCCTTCCAACTCCTCCTACCTTGTGCAATCTCCTTCCACCTTGACAAATCTTTGCCAATCCCTTCCAGATCAGTTTTTGTGTTGCCTTGGTCTACCACAAGGTCTGATACCCTCCACAGTCATCTCAGATTCAGTAAATACAGTAATTATGCAAGATTATATTCATGCATATGATCTGTGCCCCATCCTTCAGAAGAAGGTGTTAACTTTCCTGGATCCCTGGCAATCTTGACTTAACAGGAAAGTCTCCTCCTGTTCCCAAGATCCAGAAAACAGCCAGACCCTACATATGTGAGGTAGATTCACTAACCTGGTGTCTGTGAAAAAGATGGTTTTGTACCATTGTAGAGCTCTGCTCCATGCCATCTCAAACTTTGATCCTTGCCTAAGGACTCCAAGGAAGGCATTGCAAAAACCAAGAACATTTTGCCAATTGTACATTGTGGGGAAAAAAAATCCTTCCTGACCTCTGAAGCCATGAAGCATGAGATTTGATTATAGTCATTGGCTAGGTACAGTGTTATCAGCAAACTGACAGCAATAAAGAGTCATCTATTCTCTCCTAGCCCATGGAGGTAGTGGAATGAACTATATTTGCAATGTCACGGTCCCTTGTTAAACTGCCCCTTTGGAGACTTTTGCAATACCTTGAGTACACACATCTCTTTCAAGAGGCTTCTCTATGCCTGCAAGTCCCTTTGGGGAAGCATCTTATGATACTATCAGTCTCTGACTAGGACTCTGGGATACACTCCCCTGTTGCTGACGGTTTTACCTCACTCGCCTAAGGGACTTGACACCTTTGTGTGTTTTCCTTCAGGAAGCTACAGACAATAATAATATGCCATGACAGCTTCTACAGAATGAAGTCTGATTTATTTTGCCCAAAGATATGCAGCATTCATGGTAATGGATTCAAAATAGCAAATATGTATGCACACACTGCTTTGCCCCCAACTTAGGTAAATGGATCAAAATAATGGATTCAAAATAACATACATATATGCACAAATTCTTGGCTTTTCTCTCAAGTCCCTACAGAGATGTGATTTGACCTTGGCACCTCCTTCACTCTCTGAGGCCAAATTACAGCTCTTAATTCTCAGTCAATCTGTGTCAGCCTGCAACAGCTGACCACTGCCCCCTCCCTCTGTGAAGGGCTGATCTTTAAACAGATTGATGCCCTTTGATCTCCCTGTTCTCAGCTTTTGCAAAAACATCCCTGCCTGTCATCAGATTTGGAATGAGGGAGACTTTCTTCATAGTTATAATCCCTGGCTATTGTGTAAAAGTATTTCCAGGGATACGTCCTAATCTACTTTTGTTTTTGTTCTACCTTTTCTGCCTGGTTTCTTTAACAACCTCTTTTGATTCTACTTTGTGGCAAATAATCTATTATAAGCAAACACATAGAGACATGCACAGTGTTCATACAGAATGATGTAGCTATTTCCATATTCTTCACAAACAAAGTCAGAAACTCCAAGGCAGAATTTCTCCTGGAAGCTCAATTAATTCACATATTTAAAAAATATATCCAATCTCATGTTTGGCCATATGCTGTTTACATAGGTATTGCTTTCAGACCCACAGAAATATATTAAGCTTTGACTACACAAATATTTCATTGGGAAACAAAGGCATAATCTCAGTATTTTATTATTAAAACAAAGTGAAATCAGAAAAGAAAAAAATAAATTAAGGCGTGATCCAAAGCATATTAAAGTTAAAAAAACCAGCCTGGTCCAAAACTCACTAAAGTCGTAGTCCAAAAACAATTAAATATAGATGGTTTTTCCAGCTGTGCCCCCTCATCAGCACAGACGACATCATCACTGGACCAAACAACACAAATTATAACATCAGGGGTGCATCCCCATGAGCACGAATCTGTGTTTCCCTGGGGACAAATAGCAACGGCACACATTTTACTGCTGCTACTTGTCCCCAGGGAACACCTATGCCACGTGTGCTCTGGCGCCTGGCAGGTTACCCTGGGTGGGATAGGAGAGGCTGGGGCCAGCAACTGTGCTGGCCCCAGCAGCTTTACCTGCAGTCCTGGGGGCCTCCAGAAGCTGCAGCCATGGCACCCCTGCAGAAGGGGGCTTGGCTGGCAGCCGAGTGCAGCTCTGGCTGGCCCAGCTCTTGTTTTGGGCGGAGTGCATTGCCATCATATACACCACCTTGCTTTTTTTTTTGGCATGGTGTTGGGTTTTTTTTTTACCCCAGGAGTAGCAGTGTGGAAAACACCTGCATGAGGGGTGTGTGGCACCACAGACTGCACGTCTGCGCTCATCTGGACATGCCGCAGGAGTTCATTCACCTGCTTTCCCACAAACGTTATATATGCCATCACTTGTTCACACAGTCCCTCTGCAGTCTCCATTGGATATATGGGACAATCCCTAGATAAAGGAATGAATAGACACTGATTCAACATCAATTCCAGAAACACAAAGGCTGATGGCAGAACACTTCAACTTCCCTGGACATTTCATCACTGACCTCAGATTAACCATACTGAAACAAAATAACTTGAAAAGTCACTTTGAATATAGAAGTGTGGAATAAGAACACAGTCTAGTCTGGGGATGATTTAACAATAATCTAACAGGGACTATGGATTCTTAGCCCATTACCTGGACAAGCTTATAACTCCAGTGTCACTCAAGTGCCTTGCTCATCTCAGCTGGCCCTATCAACCCACTCTTCATCCCTCTTAACCATGTGCCCTGCCTCTGTCCCTTTTCTTTGTTTATAAAACCCTCTCTTTCCAATGTTCATTTCACAGCATCTGGCAAAGTCAGCCATTGCCTATAAAAGTTCATGCCTCTCTGAACTAGTTAGTCTCTAAGGCAGGGCCAGGCAATTATTTCAGGTGGAGGGCCGCTTACTGAGTTTTGACAAGCCATCGAGGGCCACTTGACAGGCAGCCAGGGGTAGCCAAATGTTAATTTTCTAAATTTTTTAGGGGCCCTGCGGGCCAGATAGAATGGCCTGGTGGGCCACATCTGGCCCACGGGCTGCATTTTGCCCGTCCCTGCTCTAAGGGCATGTTCCCTTGTACATGCATGTAAAGTCTGTGGCACTGCAAACCACGTGTGTTCACATGCACATATTCCCCATGCTGTTAATTTGCAGCACAACAGGTCTTTTTAACCCCAAGAGATCCCAGTGTCAAAAAAAATAAATGTGCCAAAAAAACACCAAAAAAGAAACAAAAAAAACCCAGTGTGGCACACATGGCAACAGCGTGCGCTGCCCAAAAACAAAACCTGGCTGGGGAGAGCCATGCTCTGGCTGCCAGCCAAGCTCCAGAGACAGAATCACAACCACTGCAGCCCCAGGACCCTAGGTAAGGCTGCTGGTAAGCCCAGGTGGTGGTCCCAGTCTCCACTAGATATGTGCCACTTCTAGTTGTCCCTGGGAAAATGCACATTCCCACTCATGGGAACGTGCCCTAAGGTGCCACAGTGCCTTGCCTTTCACTAAACAAGTCCTAGTATACTTTGTGTACCCTGAAGTTCAACATGTACTGATAGTTTTCTAAACTGGATGTCTTCTTTTCTTTTTTTTAGTAATTTTTACTTTCTCACAATCCAAGGGAGTGGAGTTATCAAAGGCTAAATGAAATACCATAGTATTATTCCATCTCTTGCAAATGTTGTGGGTGTGAAAGTCCAGAAAATGAGCTGTAAAGTTAACATAATGGGTGGGAAGAGGGGGGGAGTGACTGAATGAACCCTTCATCACTGATGGAACAGAACATTACATTTACATGAAATTAATTTTCAGTGTTGAAATTATGTTTCAGTAGTGACGATCATAGGGAAATATTGATAGTAATAAAATGAAATTCAAAAGAAACTGGCATTAAATCACAAGACAGCATGTTGACACTATTTATGTTAATTTCTTCAAATTTCATTCCTGTCTGCATTATTGTTGACATCTCCTGTAACCAAGCAAATAACTCTAAAAGAGTCAGGGAGTGAAAGTAAATGATTGCAGCAGCCTTTAGGGTCCTATATATCGTAGTAAGGGAATGTACCAGTTCATTATGACCTTGATCCAACAAATACTGAAGTCAGTTGAAGGACTCCTCAGATATTACATTTTTTAAACTCTAGTTTCATTGACAGCATTTATAGAAAGCTATATTTCTCTTGTTTGTTTTTAATTATAAATAAAAATACCATAACAGGGCAGAAAAAAAATCTAAACTGAAAAAAGCAAAAGGAAAACATGCAAATGAAAGAAAAATATCACTGAATTCTCAATAAATACATTACATTGGGTATATGAGTCTATCAAAATTATTTAATGCACCTCCTGTAGTAACTGTCAGATTTATTTTAGAAACTTGACATTATTTAAATAGAATTCTTATGTCTTATCAGTACAAGGCCTGATTCTACAAATTCCCAAGCATATGAGCAACTTTAACCAATGAACTGTTATTGTGCATAAAGTGGCACTACTTGAACAGGGAAGCATATACATAGGGAGCTACCGGAGTCCCAGTAAAAGCAGGCTGTGCAGCAGCTCCTTTGATGTTGCAGGTTCCCTTGCTCCCCTCCCCTATTGCTAATTGACTGAGGGGCCCCGGTGGCCCTGCTGCTTGGTGCGGATCAGCTAGGAGGCAAAAACGATGCCATATTTACAACTGTGGTTTTCGCCTCCCTGCTAATGAGAAGCAAGTGGCAAGGCCTCTCCACCAGTCAGCAGGGAGGGGCATGCAGGGGAACCTGCAAGATTAAAGGAGGTGCCGCACAGTCTGCTTCTGCCATGAATTTGATAGATCCCTACGTATACAGGATTACAACCATAGTCCTTAACCCATTACCACTGGAAGCAAGGATGGCTCCAGAGATTTTGGACTAGCAACAAGAGCGAAATCCAGATCCTATTCAAGTCAATGGAAAGACTCTCATGGACTGTAATGGGCTTTAACGAAGCTCCTGTGTCCTAAGTCACTGGTGCTCAAACCTTGTGGCCCTGCCAACCTGGCTCCAGCCCTGCACTGTCTCTGCCCAGCCACACACACCCAGATTGGGCATCCCATTGCCACAGCCCAATACATCTGGTCTAGCGCACATTGCCACACTATCTAATCTATCGTATTAACCATGAGCCTGGAAATTTGGCAGCAAGGAAGTAGCAATTAAGGCTGCCCTGCTCTTCTGCCACCAAAGTTTTAGACTTGTGAGGAGTCCTTCAAGCTGGATGACGTAGCTCCAAGGCTGTATCTGGCCCATGGGCTAGAAGTTGAACATGCCTGTTCTGGACAATCATTTGCCTTGACTTTAATCGTTGTTCTCAGATTCAGCTTGTATTTTGTCTAATTTCTTCTACTCAAATTCATATGATTTGGTTTTGACTTAACTTTATCTGCCTCTGCTGTATTGTCATCTTATAAAGCATTTCATTTATTTTGGTCAGTTTGCCAAATGTTTTATTACATTTAATTTTCTTCAAAAGAGAATCGGTTTACACTGGCAGATATACACCAAGGATGATTATTTTCAATACATCTCAAAAAAATTAAGGGATACTTTTCTTGTCCTAAGAGTTTTCTTTCATTTTATTTTTGGAAGAGATGATTCTTTTCTATTTCAGTTCACACTTAATGCCAGAAAGAAAGGACCGAAACACAAGGTTCCTTGTTGTAATCTTTGATGGATTAGTGGTATTGATTAGACAGCTTTGGGTGCTGATGTGAATTTGTCACTTAATCTTATAGGCATGTTTATCTATTTACCAAGAAATCAGAGTGGCAAGCTAAGGCCAAAGGCTAGGCACTTCTGCTTCAGTAGCTGGCTACACTTATGAAGGAAACGAAATATATGGATGAATTATAAATCATGACTTATTTGGGAAGGAAAATGCTGTTTCCCCTCCTGTCCTAGATTTTCTCTCAACTTCATCTAAGCAAAGCAGTTTTATGAGGGAGAGGATAATACAAGGCAACATTCTTTGCTAGATTAGGCAGTATTTTGTGCAGTGCATGTTAATGGGAAGAAAAGACTGCACCAGTGTGATTTCTATTTTTTTTTCAATTAGATGCAATCAGTTTGACAAAAAAAGACATTGAGTGGTTTTGATTTCCATTTCAGAGAGATGTGATCACACTGGCAATATCTTTGTGGGGTTATTTAAAAAAAATACTATATTAGGTTATTAAATTAACTTCTAGCACGTGTCATATTGGTAAACCAAACCTAAAGTGACCTTGGAAAGAATCATGCTTGCTGCTTAAAAAAGAAAACTTGAAGTTTGAGGAAGGAGCAAGATATTAGTGAAAACTGGTAACAAGTTCTTCATTCTCTCTGACTTTAAAAAAGGAAAAAAACCCTCTGTCTTCTCCTGTGTTGGCTCTCTCCCATACCCCCCATAAATTTTCAAATGTAATTTAGGATTATAAGTGAATCTTTTTGTAAATTCTCCTCCCTCCCAAATTACTAGCAACATTTACAGCACAGAGTTACTGACACCAAAGCAATGCCACATTTCTGAAATGTCTGCAAAGTTCAAATCCAACCATTATATTATCATCATGTCTGCAATAGGCCAGAAGTTCAAAGAACTAAATAAAGGAACACTTTGACAGTAAGAGAAGATTGTTGTATCAGTACTATATAGCAGTGTTTACAGAGTATAGATGTCCTTTTAAACCGGAGGATACAGTTAGTTATATTTACTTCAAAATACGTGAAAGCAGAAGTCAGATGTGATGTTCACATTCTATTATTAAGATTTTAAAATAATATTTGCCTTGGGAAATTATCAGTGTTATACAGCACTGCCAATAAGTGATTGGCATACAGCAATTCTTCCTTTCCTTGGTCTTTTCTGCTATCAGATGCCCAATTCTTACTACCAAATTTCAATCTCACATCTATTCTTTCTGGCACCGCCCTTCATCTCCCTGACGCCACTATTTACTCACATTACATTTCTTTGAAAGTGTTATTCACTTAGGAAAAGGCACTTTATTTGGGGTATAATGAGCAAAAGTATAATGTACTTTTTTGGCACTAACCAAATTTAAATGCATTGCCCGAGTCTGATTCCCGTTCCATAAACTGGAAACTGCCTTGAATTTCTGGGCTGTGATGTTTACTCGCACACATTCTACCTTTACTACATAGCAAGGACTACCTATATTTTAGTGGCTATAGGAGGGAACTGAAAAGGCCTGGTAAGATTGACTAAAATCAATTATACTGTACACAGCAGTAGATTAAGTATAATAAACAGCTCTGCAAAAGCCCTTTATATCTGACCTTTAGGGATCAGACTCAGAAAATTTTCCCTTTAGCACAGACTTCCCATCCTTTTGAGGTATTTCTAGCCAGATAGACACTTCCTCTTTCATGCACATAAGCAACATTTTGCCACAGTTTATTAACAGTAGTTGATTCACCACCTCACTCCTCCAACTACCACAGACCAGACAATGTCTCAAGAGCAGAAGGAACTTGAACAGGAAGCAATAAAGTCCACAAGCAACTTTCCCACTTGATTCAGCCACTGGGACTTAAAATCCATTCTGCCTCAGATATTACCTCAATGCTGGTTAAGGTCTAAATCTCTTAGCATTGTATCAGTATGGCTGAGTTAGAGCTATCTTTGCTAATATATACACCCACGCTCACTAAACCTGGAGCCATTCTTTGTCAACTTGAGAAAATAGTAAAAGAAAAAAAAAATGCATCTATTTCTCCTTCTTCCTCCCCCCTCTTCCCACCATACTCACACTTTGAATCATATGCACTGGTGGGATGATGAGAAAAAAGTAACCCATCACCTGGAACAAAGCAATGACCTATAATATCTTCCATAAGAGTAATGATATGAGGTATCTCTCTCAAAGCCCTCCCTGCTGTGCTACAATTTCTGCCATAACGATGAAAGTGGGTGGTATGCATAAGACCAAATACCTCCCTCTCCAGGTAGTCCCCAGCCCTGTTCCCAGATTGGTCCTCCAAAAATTCATCCAGGAGCTACATTACGACAGGCAGGCCTGAAGGCTGTTCTGCGGACTCTCCCCTCAGGTCGATCATGATCTCCTCCAGCAACACTCCTGGAACAGTTACTTCACTTCCTTGCAGGTCTAAACATCTGACATTTTGTATTCAAAATGATGTCACAGAGAACAACATGAGTCTGCAGGAGCTGGATTTTCAGGGGCTTTTCCAATTTCATGACCGTTGCCAAGTTCCTATCAAAAAGGTACCAGCTCTTGTTTGTTCCTCTGATTACTTGCAGCATGCCAGTTGATGGGCCTTTCACCACTTGGTACAGATGAGCACAAACTGGAACAGGCCATGTGGAAATGAAGGGTTAAATGGTAAGTAAGTGTATATAGATTGGGAGACTACAGATTTCCAGTCCATAGGGACCATGAAAGCTGTGAGCAGGAAAAAGTAACATATATGCGCAGGAAAATTTAGGAGGAGCATTGGAAAACTATATAAGCACTTTCATTGTCTGCATCCTGCAAAATGAGCAGATGAAGAAGCAACTCACAGCTGAACACAGACTTTATCCCATGATCTCAAAAACAACATGGGCTCAACTCACTCTTTATTATGCATTTAAGGACCTGGGAGGGGCTAATCGAACTCCTGCGAAAATGCAGGATTCACCAAACAGAATACATCTAAATCTTGTAAAGATAAAATGCATTAATTCAGCCTAAATTGCAACTGCCCTTAATGGATTAAAAAAGAGTATTTCAACTGTCACATTATAAGTCAATAATAGCAATATGTATAAAAAGCACAGTATTATTCGTATGCCATGAAATTATGTTATAATAACATTAAAATGGAAACCCCCGGAAAATAACAGTCAAAAATAAATTTTCAAGTGAAAATGTTCTGAAATCAATATTTTAGAATTTCTGATTTATAGAAAATTTGGAAAATATTTTCATTTAAAATTGGGGGGAAAAACCCACAAACATCTTAAAACATGTATAAAACAGACATTCCACGTTTCGCGTAGCTCTAACTGCAAATGCTAAATGTTCATGAAAAAAAAGTAATCCCTTGGGATATCTCAAAATTCTCTGAAGACTTATTTAGTGCTCATTAGGATGTAAACTCTTCTTTATACCATCCCCCAAGCTTGCCTACTTTTCCACACTTTGAAGGTGCCACAA
Organism: Caiman crocodilus; assembly: GCA_030014935.1. Classification (NCBI taxonomy): domain Eukaryota; kingdom Metazoa; phylum Chordata; order Crocodylia; family Alligatoridae; genus Caiman; species Caiman crocodilus. The sequence continues at coordinate 14,475,944 of JAGPOW010003685.1, forward strand.
CCTTGGCTGATGAACAGCAGAGTTACCCCGTTTCCCCAGCAGCTTGTTTACAGGAAATGTAAACAGTAAGAATGACGGGGAGGAAACTAGGAATGGAGCTGTTGTCAGCAGGAATTAAATTGTATACGAACTGCAAGACATTTATGCACTGCTACTTAAACTGTGACAAATAGTTGCAAACATGATAGTTTCAGGATCTTTCATCTAAATGAATGGTGCTTTTAGCCTACCTCTGACTGGAATTCATTTTAGAAATAAAAAGAAGAATTTCTTTCCCGCTTGTGTACAGAACTGAAACAAACAACAAATAAGGGGGCAGGAGTCAAAGCTTTCATAGATATCTACAGAATCACACCGTAGTTTTAAAACTCCCAGAGCAGCCCGTCTTCATGCATTCATTCCCTTCCGAAACCGAAGTAATGTCTGCACTGTAAATTAATACAATTTTACCTAGCTGTCAACCTCCTGAAATCTGTGTTTGAAAAAAGATTCCCTCTCCCTTATTTTTCCTTTCACAGTAACATGCATAATGCAAATTCATACAAGGTGACAAGAGAGGATGTTAAAATGCATTATTTTTAATTACAAAACTGTTTGGGTGTCGAGTTATTAGAAAACCTTTTCAATCACTATCAGCTTAAACATAATAGTAACTACTGGAAAAATCTGACTGCAGAGAGGCAGTCTTTTACTATCCTACTTCTTCTATATTTCTTCCCATATTATCCTCACAGATTCCCATAGGGGGAATTAAATGCACACTTCTTACAAAGGAGTCTAACTGATTTTTGTAATGTTCATAGTTTTGTAATGTAATATTTATAAAACAATCTAATTATCAGCATTCCAAGGTGTTCTGGAGCTGATAACACAAAAGAAAAAAAATCACTCTTTTATATCGTTCTCTTGGTCTCAATCAGTAGTTGACTAGACCCCTTAGAGATTTCTGGATTGGAAAAAAAAATAAAACCATAATAGAGACAGGAAAAAATGTTAGTTTAAAAACCTTCATACTGACTTCTAGAAAGAAACCAGATGACAGTTGTGAAAATCTGAATCTCTGAATACAATCAGGCAGCTCGTTTTTGATGATTGCATGAAATGTCAATAATACTCTCTGTGTAGCACCTGAATACCTGCAATATAAAAAGAATGAACTAAGAAAATATCAGTTAGTTGCCACTTGAAAAACTAAAGTTTACACCATTGTTTTGGGATTTTTTTTTTTTACTAGCCTTATTTAAAAAAAAGAAAATAGCAAAAACGATCTCTCCAGTATAGCTGTTGAGGGAAAATGTAATCTTTGCTCAGAAGAAATTCTACTGATGAACTATTTTACTTAGAACAAGGTTAAAATAAAGTTAAACTTATTTTTAAGAGCAGGAACTTACTGCCATCTTGTGGAGCATACATTTTTATTGCTTTATCCAACACAGTGTTCTAATGTAATTGGTAAAAAGAATATTCCAGCCTTTCCCATCTTGACTCCCAAAAGATGTAATCTGTACCTAACAGTTTTCAAAACTTGTGTCTATATTTTAGAAGTAAAATAAATCCTAATCCTTCTGGAAGTGAAAATGATTCTCCTAAGAAAATACATTGGATGACTGACAATTTTTAATATTTATGCTGCAGAGCTCAGACTGAAATTCTCAGTCAAATTTCCCTCTGAGGCTATGCCCATGCTAGGAAAGCATTATCAGCACACTAGACTGAAACAGTGGGGATGAACCTATACTGACAAAGCGGGGGGTCATGGAATAAAATCGCCCCAAAGTAAAATGAACCATGCATGTAAAGGAGAAGTTTTTGTTGGCATGACCGCATCTGCACAGGAACTCTCACAGACACACCTTTGTCCAGCTGGGATCACACTTGTCCATCCCTCACCTAACAGCCATATTATAGTACCGGTTTCCCTAGATTTATGCAGTAGATGCATTCCCAGGGAATGGCGCATTAATCGAATTTGCATAAAGTGAACCTAGTTTACAATTAAACAGATAGGGATGTGTTCCTCCCTCCCTCACCAGCTAGGGAGGAAGGAGTGAGGCTGGGGCTAGGGAAGAAGTGGGAACAGGGGCATGGCACACCAGGCATATACACCGAGCAACCCTACCTCCTTGCCCAGGTATACCACAAATTTAGTTCCCTGCTTTTAATTATTGTTGTTATTTCTGCTCAAGGTTTTTGGAATTGGGCATCCAAATAGCCTAAGCAACTCTAAAAATCTCTAAAACAGTAATTTTACAATCTCATGGGTTTAATCCATACTCCTGTTTGTAGACCTTATTTAAAAATCAGGGGTATCCTTAAAGTCACTTAAAGCAATAAACTTAGGGTATTTTGCAATATTGACATTTAAACATTGCCCATGCTAAGAGGACATCTTCCTGGAGATCACCAGTCTGTTGCTACCTTCAAAGAGAGCAAGGACCATGTCTTACCTCTTTAAGGAGGTGTGTAGTTCTGGACATGCACTAAGGGAGCCCAGGCTGCAGTTCGAAGAATCTAGGGACTGCAACAGTGAAAATACTTGCTCAGAGCATGCAAGAGGAAGGGGATACTCCTTGCAGTCTATGGTAAATCAGGAGTAAAAAAACAGGATTATTTTGCTGAAAATTACATGTCCACATTTGTTTGCTATTGTGCTGTGGATTTTGTAATCACCAGGGATAATTTCCAGCAGATGCTAACAAGTGCACAGACCAGAAGAGCAGACTAACTTCTAATTACCATCCATCTACTGATAATGAAAGAACAAAGCAGGCAGCCTGCTGCTTTCAAGCCCAAAGCAAATCTCACCTGCTTTTAAACTCAAAGCCTGGCAAACATACATAAAGCAATTTGGATCAAGTTCAGGCCCCCCTGTAGACAACACATTTTGAGATGGAAAGGAAGATGGTCAAAGGTCTAAGAAAGAGGTTGAATTGAGAGAGGAGGTGTCAGAGATGCAGGCTGAAGAGGTTACTGGAATGAGTAGAACCTACTAAATAGGTAAAGCAGGATGAGGTGGGGTAAAATGCACATATTTTTAATACAATTTTTAATCCATTTCCCTTTACTTGTAAAGTTCCTCTGGATAAAGAAATGATACTGCTTTGAATTAGTTCTTCTCCATCACTTGTACATGCAGTTCACACCTAAACTGTAATGCATGATTTATTCCCTCTAACCTACTAGCCCTGAATCAACATAGATAATAAAACTAAATAAGCCTTTTTTGCTCCATACAAGCTAATACAGAACCATCATGTAAAACAATATGAGACATATCTAGGATGCAAATTTCAGTTCTTGCGAAGGCAACAAACTAGCTCTACAGTGGCGGAAGAGGGTTGCCCAAACTTGGGGGAATTATGAAGTGGCATAAAGTTGATATCCCAGGGCTGTCCAACTTCAGAGCAGCCAGGGTCCCCCACAACATTGTTGGTACCCCATTTCCTACTGCACACCCCCTTGCTGCGTGAAGGCTCCAGGTTCCCCAAGACATAGGCTGCCTGGGCCCTGCAGCCATGCTGCCCTGCCCACCCCTACAGGCAGACGCAGGAAGCAGAACTTGGAGGAGGAAGCGGGAGCACAGGGACCCCAGCAGTAGCAGTACCTGTAGCATGGGGAGCAGCACCTAAGCAGAAGCCCGGAGATCACAAAATACACCATTTCAGGACACCAGTTGAACAGTCCTGCCCCAGCCTATTTACCCATTGTGGTTTTTGGCCAATATAGAGTCATTTTTAAAACACACCTATTGTTTTTCTGATACATATTAAAGGGGCAAATTCTAACCTTTGGTATGTTTTCAGAAAATAGCCTCCCCATAACATGTTCAGGACCACAGGAAGAGATTCTCTCAGATGTGAGCAGTTAGTTACACGTTTGAAGTTAGAATGAGATACTAAGTCAATAAACACAGATCACCAAAAACTTTTCTGTAATCATGTAGTTATAACAGTTTCCTAAGCATCTTGGATTTTTTTTCTTAACTCACTCTCCTGTTCCTTCAACAAATGAGTTGAAATGATTAAACACTATTTGGGCTCATTACCTCTGAAGTTTAATTTTTTGGGCTGATACATGGTGACTGCATCTACATGTGCACTTAACTGCAGAGTAGACTAATTAGCTGCAGAGTAAAGCATCACAGGCTATTCATGCAACACTAGTAGGTCACAGTAAACTAAATAACCCCACTGTAAGATAGCACCGTTGAGATAATTAACTGCAATTAAACGCACGTGTACACACTGGCCGTGGATGTAAATTGAACCTGGTCAGCCCAGCCAGCAGGGGATCAGACTCCTGCCTGCTATCTAGCCACACAGCTCCGCACTTTCAATACCCTTGTGCCCCAGCCAGCCCCTCCACCGCCTGATACTGCCACCCAGGCTGACCACCCCCATCACCCCAGCTGTAATGTAAACTGCTCCACCCTGGTTCAAATTGCTGTCCTGGAAGCATGTGTAGAAGCTGTGCCCAGTAGTAGTTTACTCCAGCTCAAACTCCTCCAGAGTTTATTGCTTTGAATTAATTGTATGTGTAGATGCACCCTGTGTATAATAGAGAGGGGCAAAAGAAAGGCATTTTATTAGGGTCATTTCTATAGTTTAGAGACAGCAGGATTGGGATTCAAATAATTACCAGGTTTTCATTTTGCAAATCAAAAATACCCTAGTTTAGTCTACTAGGGTAACCCCTAGTTACCCTTGTTAGTCTCTTGTAGTATCAAGAACCTCTGCTGAGATCCACTCACCTGTGAAATGGGCACATGTGATTATTTCCCATGATTGCACTTGGAGTCCAGCAAATGTGCTGTTGTATTTGCTCTTTGTCGAGACACAGCCATAGTGAAGACATAGAATGCTGCTGCCTCTGGAGCATGCCATGCCAGTTAGCTCTGCAAATGATACTAACAAATTTATACAGAAGAAACTGACTTTGGCATTTGTGGCAATTTAACACTGAATTTTGTCAGCTCCAGAATGGAATGAACCATTATTGCTGTTGCAGTGCCTGGCCACACCTCCACTAAGCCTGGTCCCTGCTTCACTCAGCTAATACACAAAGAATAATCTGTCTAACAAATATGCTTCTTTTTTCTGTTCCTAAAATAGCCACTACTAAACTTAAATGTCCTCAATTGTAATTATATGCTAGAATAAAAGATAGGGTAAAAAAAGTTCAAAACAAGCAAGCTGAGGAGGAAAAATATAGTGTATCTCCAATTCTGGGTGGCAAACCAGCATTTCATTTTCCTAATTCCCACTCCTCAGACACACAGTGGAAATTTCTACAATAAGGTTAAAACCCGTATGTGCAAGAGAGAGTTTTCCTAGGCATTGATACTGGATTGTGGAATTATTCTTGCCTGAGAACTAAGAACCAAATATGGATATGACCACCTTCCACTCCAGGCAGAAGATACATTACTTTGACCTTGATTTCTCCAACTGAAGGAGGATGCAGCATGCACATTTTAAAAAATGCACAGTAGCAGTTAGCACTGGGTGCACCTACATAAGACACTAACGGTACAGTAGCCTGATACTACTGCGCAGTAGTGCCGCGTGGCCAAAACAGTGCCAAGACACTACTGAGCAGTAGTATTAGGTTATTGCACAGTAGCGTCATTTAAAAAGCATTCACCAGAACTAATGCACAGTAACTCCCATTGCTGTGCATTTACTTAGTACTTGCTTATACAAGTACTAAATAAATGTTACTGATATAGAAATGTGTTCACATGCATTTAGTATTATGTTTATTAATATGAACTAAAAAGAAAAGCATTTATAACTAACTGAAAATCAGAGATAGTAAATTAGCCCTAACACTAAAAAATATAGTCTACAATCCAAATTGTAGGTGCTGCCTTTTCAGGAAAAATGGTATATTTTAGGTAAATAATTGTTCAGGATTGTCTAGTAGGTAGCTTATCAACCCAAGTACCTCCCAGGCAGGTAACAGTTCAGTCTTCCAGGATTGCAACTCTGTGTGGAGCTATTTCAAAGACAGAAAGATAACTAGATAGATCTGCCTTGGAGGCAGGTCATCAACAAGGGGATATCTCCTAGACAAGTACCTGTTCATGTCTGCCTGAAAAGTAAGTTATAAGCCTTTGTATGGCACCTTTCAGTCAGGCACTTATTCTGGTCTGCCTGGAAGGCAGGTCAGCATGTAGATATACCTAACAGGCAAAGAACTATGCAAGTCTGCCTTTCCATAGCTTCAAAGATCCCAAGACAAGTCAAAATTTCATTTTAATGATTTCTGGAGAAAGACATTATTTCCTGTAAGAAACCATTTTCAGTACAGTTGCTGAATGTGTCAAACTGCCATCTCTTTAGCTTTACATTTCTAATGCCAAATACAAGAACAAAATTCTATTTTACAGGGTTCTGATGGGGGTAACTTTTTGAAAAGGTTAGGTTGTTTTATATGATTTTTGAGTGCATTTGAGCAAAGTATCCAAATGCATAGTTTGGTACACATGTAAGAAGCACAACTGATGACAGCCATGGATTGAGTACATATTTTTTGTCTGCATTTATATATAAATATGAAAAAGGGACTATAACTTTGTCTCGCTCACTCACACCACTGTAACTTGTGAATTTTTCAGTGGAGGAACTAATGGAAGTTCTAAACTGCAATTTATATATTACTTATTTTAATATCATTTAAGTGTCCAAGACCCTAATCCAGCAAAGCACTTAGCATATGCATAATTTTAATCACTTGAGTAGTGAAGCAGCTGATGAAGGGCACACTTCATATTTGTCAGAACTATTGTTTTAGTTACACTCAATTCAAATTTTTGAGGTTTCCTTCACAATCATATTGGCTAGTCTTCTCTTTTCTAAATGAAAAAGTTATAGGGAATTTGAAAGTAGCTTTGGAGGCATGTTGATCAACTGTGTCTTGGCCCTGTGTCAGCTAAGAATTTTGGACATAAATCAACTGGTAACAGCCTCAAGTGAGAAAGAAACATAACATTTTATTCTGTAACAGTATGGTACCGGAGTAAGAGGTATACAGAAATGACTATTGTTAGAGATAGGATATTGGATTATATATCCAATCCAACTCTATAGTTTCCAATTTAGCTTGAACTCTATAGTTCATTCTAGCAACACCATTTATTCTGTAGAAAAAATGGAATTGAGTGAGACTAGAGTGGAAGAGGCAAGGGGAAACAAGGCCATTTCGGTCCAATGGTTTAATACTCAGCTATAGTCATTTTTGTGCATATATCAGAAAGAGGCCACCAGGGCTTAGAGAAGTGAAAGCTCAAAAAATATATTCAGCTAGCAAATCAAATACAATCTGATGGTTTGGCCCCTGTCGCTGAACACAGTACTTCTTCTGCAGACTTATGTACCCTCTAGTAGTGTGTGAGATGATGCAGCTACATCCTTTTAAGTTCCTAAAACACACTTTCCCTAAATATTTTTCATATTAATGCAGATACACTATTTCAGGGTAATGTTGATGCCGAATATGATGGCTGTGCCATCTCCTCTATAGAAGTGTACTCAGGGAACAGTCCAACAGTTAAGAAACATTACAATCAAAACCATACAGTACAATATTTCGTTATAACAAAATGTGCCAATCATTATTTCTACCTACAATATCTTCTAAAACTCAGAATATAAGACCCTTCATTCATGTTAAGCTAGACCACCTGGCACACCAACTGTCAGTGGGAATCTTAATGAGTGACTTATCCTTTCACAGCAATATTCCCACAGGCATCCAAAGAAAGGTCAGATAATCTTTGCAGAGTGTTTTCTATGTCTGAAAGCTTGATCTTTGGTGTGCCATCTGTAATGTATATAGAAAACTTACTATGGAAGAGATTCAAGGCAAAATCCCTGGGTCTGAAACCCACAATTCAATTTAATTAGAAAAAATCTATTCAATGAACACACTTCTGTACCTGAAACAAGTTCCTTTACATGAGACTATTATATTTTCTCCACAGTCCCTCAATAAAAAGCATCTTACTTAATAAGACAGTCCTTTCACATTTTTATATGATCCTGTCTATACTGATACAGCTAAAAGGAATGCCAAAAAGTGGATTATTGTCATCATTCCAAGTTAGCTCTACATTGTACTCTATCCTTTTACACTTTCAGTCTGAAAACTCTATGCTTGGCACAATTTACCTGTTATTCAAGACTAGGTACAATTCCAATTAGCAAGAAGCACTGAATGGACATATTCATTACCACATGCTGATTTAACACCCAAAGATGCTGTTTGCAATGAAATACTGTGTTTTCCTAAAAGGTCCTATTTTAAATTGCACTTCATTCTGTTTGAAGGTATTTCTTGTTTTGGTTTATCTTTTGCTTGTGGAATCTTCAGCTTTCTCTTTCTAATTAATAATTAAGTCTCAGGATCTTGATTTGTGAAAAATCCCTGGCTTTACAATGGGGATGTGACAGGTTAAGCAATTAATCGTTTAACAGGTGCAAGTGCAGTGATAATCGGTTAGCTTGCTGGTTATCCTTTAGCTCTGGGTGGGAGCCATCTGGCAGGAAAGGGGGGAAAGGGAAGCTGTGCAGTGTCCCAACAGGAATCAGAAGGCAGAGGGCAGACAGAAGGGAGGGAAGAGTGAGGAGGAGGGGAGTGGGACCTAGTATCCATAACCCAGGAGCAGGCAATTATTTTGGGCGAAGGGCCGCTTACTGAGTTTTGGCAAGCCATTGTGGGCCACACGACAAGCAGCCCAGGGCAGATAAATATTAATTTTCTAAATTTTTTAAGGGCCCCCCAGGCTGGGAAGAATGGCCTGGTGGGCCGCATCTGGCCCCCGAGCTGCATTTTGCCCACCTCTGCCATAGCCTAAGAGGAATACTGCCAGCAGCCTAATGATTCCTCAAGTAAGCAAGTAGCTGCTCATTAATGGGTACTCCCTCCTTCCAAGTGCATGGCTTCACCTGGAACGTGTTGTCTGGCTGGGTTTCCCTCCTTCCCCTCTCTCTCCAGTCAAACGGCTCTGGGAGCCCGAGCAGCTCCCAGCAAATGCTGTGTTTGAGCTGCTGTGTTATTGGTTAATTGTTTAACCAATATAATTAGAGGAGATTAAATGAATATTTTTTGAAACAATATGTAAATCCCTACTTTACATGCAATATCCAACATATGCCTAGATCAGTTGTTCTCAACCTTTACTGGACTTGAAGGACCCCTCACGAGACTCGAGACACCCCTCCATAAGCGATGTGAGTTGAGCGGTACCCAGTTTCAAAAGCTAATTTGTACATTATAATGCTTACTTCCTTGCAGAGGGCCAGAGTAGTGAAGATGAGGAAATCAGCCAGACCAGGACTAGCCTTATTTGCTTATCGCATCATACCACTCTTCTGCAAAGGTTCTCACAGTACCCAGGTTGAAAATCACTGGATGGATCCTCAGCTTTGCCAAATGCCTGTGGGAAGGTGGGCAGGTGATCAGTTGAGTTTATTTTAATCTACCTTTCCATACCCTTGATCCTGGAACCACCAGGGTCCAAGACAGCCCCCAACATACCTTAGAAATATCTAAAGGCTGCTTTAATTTATAGGCAGACAAGATTCTTTGGGTAAATGTGATATCTTTTATTAGATCAAGTTGGGGGGGGGGTTTATTTTATACCACTCGAGATGGGACAAGACACTAGTTGAGGATGAGATACCCAACTTGTCCCATAGTACATGTGGCAAACCACATTCTCACCCTGTTCACTAGGGTAATCATCAGATACCTACATTAGGCATTTTTAAGTCAACTTTCCATAAGTAGACTAAAGCAAAGAGGATTTAGTGACAGTCTAGAAAGGCATGACACTACAAAGACACATTGGCGACACGTAGCAGGTGCACACAGCTGCACATGCACCCCGTGAATGTGGCGGTGCACCCCCTATGAAAAGGTGTCTGCAGGTGGTCCACGATTGCTCCTGACCACCACTGGCAGCAGCATCTGTGGATGGTCACCAGCCACTGGTTGGCACTCGTCACTCAACTTAAACCCCCTACCTCCCTGCTGCTGACAGCTCCACAGCCACCCACAGGAGCTCCCCGCTTGTTGGTGCCACACTCAGTGCTGCTGCCGGCTGTGGAAGCTTGCCGTGCCTCCCCAGTCTCTGAAGGCACACAGCATTCATGTAAATTCTTATGGCAAAGTGTGCATCAGGGAAGAAAAGATGGCGTTACCTATGTAAACAGATATAAAATGATACTAAGCAGTGCATTTTCTCATGAAAGTCTAGATTTAAAATAAACCTGACTTATCTTTTAGTTTGTAGATTTTAAAAGTTAATTTAAATAGTTAATGCAAAGCACGATCCAATTTCTAGTAATGGATATTATTTAAAAGATACTGTGCAATTTTATACTATTAATTTTTAGCATACTTTTAGTTTTTATTTTAATTCATTCTTTTCTTTCATTGAATAAAGGTCACCTTTATGTCGCTTTTAATAATAATGGTGTGATTAGTTATTTGGAAAACTAGTTTCAAAGTCGTATCCATTTGAAGTCAACACTAGCATTGTGCTTGGTAGTGTTTGCAGCACTGGGTACAATACTGGTATTGAGTTAAAGTGATATCAAACTTAATTTAGAATTTGTCTAGTACTATGGGCCAAATTATGCCATCAGCTACATTGGAATAGACACAGATTTATGTGAAAGATTTTAGTTGAGTTAGTTCTCATTTCTAACCAGTGTAACTAAGAGGAAAATCTGTCTTCTAATCTAAAATTGTGATCGTGAGTCCATTGTGTTAAATAGGTCATAAGTATTTTTCAGTTCAAGTCTTAAGGACAAACAGTGAAGTATCTAAGATATCAGACTTCTGAGCATCTTTGAGGAGGACACTCAAGAAGCCAAGGGAAAGAGAGGGAACTATATAAACAACTAGTTATGTTTGTGTCACAACCCAAATCAAGTGAGTGTCCCTGACACAATAGACCACCCCTCCATATACTGGCATTGAAACCACCCATCCATTTGACTGGCATTGAGACCACCCCTCCGTACGATTGGCATTGAGACCACCCCTCCGTATAATTAGTATTGTTCTAAATTTGGTATGTTACGCCTAATTAAGTATTCCTACTTGGCAAATTTTCATTGGCTACTCTAAAGGTATAAAAGTCTGCTCAGTTTCCGCCCAAATCGGAGCAAAGCACATTCTGACCACGTTGCAGAAAAGATCTCTCAGAGCTCGGAGTGCGCCGCGAGGAGCGAGGAGCATGTGGCAGAGTGACTTTGGCGGACTGATCACCCACCAACGGCTCCCCGTCAGCGACCTCCTAACGTACCCCTTCCCTGCATGCTTTCGTCTGTACACTCGATGCAGTAACCCAAATTGTAACTACGCAAGTGAGCATACTGCATCGTGGCCACCAGCGATGTAAGTAAAATCTATTTTGAAACCAATACGCTGTTCCGCCACTTCATCCGCCAGCTTGCCTGACGGCCGCTTAGTTAACCACCATCCCCGCTCGGCCAGCTCTGACCGGTCGGCCGGCCAAGACAGTTTGTACTGAAAAGCAAACCAGAAACTCTATACAGGACATTTTTATAGAAAGTTTATTGGATTTTTTTGTATGCCTCATCACGTACAAACACTTGAAAGGAACTGTTGAAAAAGTATATCTTAAAGGTAGGCACAAAAATCTCTTGTACTGTGTTATTCATTCTATTAGAAGAAAACCATAAAACAAACACAAGGAAGGCTTTCTTCAGAGGATCTGAGAACTAAAGGCAAAATGAATAACAAAGTTGATAATACCTTTAAAAGCATTTATGATGATTGTTTGACACATATGGACTATTCTGCACGTTGCTTCAGTTCATAGATTTCTGGACAGTAAAAGAATGAAGCTTGAACTGCCAAAATGTGTTATTCATTCTTCCAGGGCTTTGAACATCCTATTTAAATGGTAAGAAAATCCTGCACAAAAGAAATTGATTTTGAATGCAACAGTCTACTTTTTGTATACATTTATTTTAAAACCCAATGTTAGTGCCCATTGCTGAATCACCTGAATATTTTATGTCAATAAAAGTCAATAAAATATACATGGCATAATTCCCTACTTACCAAGAAAAATTAATCCACTCAATTACAGCAATCAAACCCTACTCATCTTATGCCTTCCACCTTCAACTTCAATGTAGCAGGTCTGCTCAGTAAGCTGGTTCCAAAGAACAAGATACTCCAGTGAGAAAACCATGCTGCCAGCTGTTGCCAATTAAATGATAAGAAAAAAACTGGATTGTCAAGTCCACAAAAAGCCAGACTAAATGGCAATCCTTAACATAACTGGACCCTGGATTGCAGAGATGACCAAAACCTTGAGTGGTATCTTTAGGGGAATGCACAGCACAAAGTACTGATGCTCTGTCCTCATAACAGCTGGACCCTATGTTCTACAGCAGCAAATGCTGTACCTTTTCACCATAACCTCAAATAAAGCATATTGTAATACTCCATATGAGAAGTTACAAAGATACAAAGTATTATGGCAAAGTTCACATCAGAGAATAAAACACCCTGTCATCTAGGTAAAAACAGATGTAAAATGATACTAAGGGATGCATTTTCAAATAAATGTCTAGATTTAAAATAACCCTGGGCCTCTGCACTACCTGAACAAAAGAAGCATGCCTACAAATCATTTCCATTACAAAATCATCACAGGAAATAACAACTCCCTATTAAACACATAACTCAAATTAGGTGACTATGAATGAAGAAAGGTTATGAAATAAAGATGCCATTAAATGCATGTGGTAGTTAATTAATAGCGGGGGGAAGATCCCTGGGTCCAAACACTCCTTGCAAAACAGTTTCTGAGAGAGGAAAACTATCCCCATCTCATTTGAACTTGACAGGGCAAACAGTATGCCTGATCTTCATTCTGCCTGAATCTACTGCCATCAGAAATTGTTATTAAGATGGATAATCACAACACTGTGAGGGCATCTACACATGCATTAATGTACTTTTACTAATGCACATTAAATTTAGTACCTCCAATATGTGGTGCTAAATAAACGCACATTAGGCTGTGCTAATGTGCAGTAACACAAGTGCATGCTTTTTAGGTGACAATGAACAGTAGCCTATTCTACTGCACATTAGCATATTAGCACAGTTTTTCACGTGCTGCTTTAATGCACAGTCAAATAGGCTACTGTGCATTAAAGCACAAGTGTAGACAAGCCCTGAGAATATCATCAGTCATATAAAACAATACACTGATTTGATAAATTTAAACCAATGGGAAATAATGGGTGAATAAAGCATCCAGTGTTGTCAGAATACAGCTGTATTGAAGAAAGATTGCAAATGCCATCCAGATGAGCAGTGAAGACTTTATATTCTTATAATACCAAGGCCTTTGTGGGAAACTAGCACATGTCTGGGGATAAAAATCAAGACAAACAACTCAACTCAACTCCCTTTCCCAAGCATTACAAACTGTGTGTAAAAGAAAAATTAAGGTAGGCAGAATTTTCTCTAAAGTTTAGCTGCACTGCTACACATCAGCTCTAGCATGTCTCCACACAAGAAACTCAGTAAGAGATTAGAGAATCATCGTACAGATCAGTTCATAGGAAGATCAGAGATAACAAATGAAGGAATACCTGTTATGTTACCTCCAACTGGATGACGCATCAAAAAGGCAATCAGCATCCTATAATACAATTGTAACTGCTCCTCTATCTGTTCATCATATTATTTAACTTAGAGATTAAATTGTTTTAGAACACATGGTAACAACTACTATAGTGTAAAGCACTTTCAGAGTAGATATGCACATCTGTTTAATGTCAAGCCTCCCAGGGTTTACCAAAACCATATGACATTATGTTAAAACACAAGATTCACTAACACCTTGTATATACCCTTGTGCTAGTTAACATGCAAAGCTACTGCCTCCGTCTGCAAAATTCATTTTTCTCCTTGCTGCCTTTCCCCCCTTCCCCTCCTCTTCACTGTAAGATTTTTTTTATGCACAGCTGCACTACAGGTTAAACTGCTATTTAAAAGATTTCCTTTACTAAAAAACACTTTCATCCAAATTTACTTGGTGGCAGCTACATGTATAAAAACTGCATTTCAATGGTAACTCAGCCAAATTGGTTCAAAAGTACAGAAACAGTTACTGAACCCATCTAAATACATATAGGGAGAAAGATAACTGAACAATATTATGTAGCACGTAATTGTGGCCTGTCTGGGAACTAAAGTTAATGTTCCTTATTTGTTGCTTTTTAGCATATTCCTTTGAACAGTCCCCAAGATTGTCAGATGTGACAAAAATATCTCTAGTACCTGCTTTGTCACATAAGCTCTGAATAAAAAGCACCCTGGCTATTAACATGCAAACAAGAATGTCACACATTTCACTGTGTCTCCAGAATGTGCTTGTCTAATGCTGTCATAACAAGCAACATTTCTTATACAGGAGAACTCTTCTGTTTAATGCAGTTAGATATTTCATTTGTTTTTTTATGCCAGTACCTAAAAGTTTTCTTCTTTACTTGGTTATATTGTCCAATGTTGGGAAACAAACCATTAGACATAAATGGGCTGTTTGTAGGCTTTGAATGCTTTACTGCAGGGTACTGCCTACAACATGTTCATTCTCTCTCTTTTGCAATTGCATAAAATAAATAAGATGTATTATTATTTTATTTTTTTTAAGTAAACTTCTGACTTTAAGGATATAAACAACAGAGCTAGAGCCATTCTAGAGACTACTGTATATTAATGCAGGAGATCAATATTTGCTAAACAGGAAAACATAAAACAATTGGGCAAAGAAGTTTTATTTTCAAACATTTCAAAGGCTACAAAACAATTCTACCCCTGACCCCAAGATGATCTCACTGAGTTCATGGAAGAGACAGATAATTAGCCACGTTAGCTCGAAGTCAGGTGGAAGGCAGGGCAAGCAAGCACCTTAGGACTGTCTTAAGATGCTACTCTGAGCTGCCTTCTTCTGTCTGACTCCAGAGAAATTTGGCCGCAGTCTCTAACACCCTGCTCTGCCTTCTAACCAAATTCATGGGGAACCCTATTTACATAAGTAATTGCCAACAGTAGAATTTTACCATGCACATATTTCATGCACATTTTAAAGGAGTTAAATTTGTCTGTTCAGAAAATTTTAACATGTCCCTTTTTACAACTGGAACAATTTTCTGCTATGCTTTCTATTTAATGTACCGTAAATACATTTGGAAGACTTCTGCACTGAGACTACAAATGTTCAAGCCATTAATTTATGTTTGTTTTTCTAATTATTCTTTAACTAACTTGTTCTCTTTATATTTATGGGTTTCCTGATGCTCCTTTTAAAATGGTCTCTTTTCTTTGAATACTTTACATTATTTTAATATTTTTCACTCACAATATCAACATAAACTAACCACTAACTACTACACAGTAAACTAGTACATGAATTGGTATTGCATTTATCTATCTTCTGGGTGTTGCTGCAATATTGTTTACAATGACCTTCAATATCCCTTTACCCGTCTCTGTGAACAAAGGTAAATTTCTGTCAGAGACTTGTCAGCTATACGTAAAATATTTTCTAACATTCCACATTAAATTCAAATAGCCCTATTCCACCATATATTACCAATTCAGCAAACTGTTAAACAGTGAAAAAAAGGAATCCCGCAGTGCAGCATCTTCCTGGAGGATACAGTCCCCTTAGCACTTGCATAAATGTTATCCCAATCAATAACCAAGTAATTAAAGTCACTGATATTTTGCTCCTTTCACAAACCTCCCTTATCTGTAAAACTATTTCTTGCTCTACTTTCTCAAACTGTCTTGAAAGTAGAAGCCGGAATCGTTAGACCACCTCTTTGTCCTTAACCTCTGTATTAGTCATCTCAGTATTGTCAGTGAAAATCACTGTACTTCTTTCTGCAGACACAGCCTCATTCTTTCTAAGTATTGCCTCTTTCATCCTTACTTTGCTAGTGTATTAATAAACCACGCATTCTGATTTTGGTAATATCCCAATAGTACAAGATTTTTTGGCTCTGGTTTGTCTTTTTAGTTTCAAAATTATATAAAGGATTCAGAAATTAAATACTAAAGAAATTAAAGCCCTACTAAAAAAAATGACTTAATCTGACAAAATCTATTATCTATGCTACTCAGCCATCAGAGGTATATCAAGAGAATAATCCTGACTGCATTAAAAAGTCAATGGGAGATTTACTTGCTTTCAATGGAGTCAGAATTTCACCCCCAAATTAGTCTCTTGGATTGAAACTGAAGAAGCCTATATAGACCTTTCTTTTGTGACCAAATCAAAAGCAGCACTTTACCTGCATAATAAAATTCAATTTCAGAAGATTCTATATGATCTGTGTCTTTAAAAATTTCTAATATACAGAAGAAACTATGAAATTTGAACTCTAAGGAAAAACACAACACTTATGTTTCATATATCCATGTACTCCATGTTAAAATATCATTCACAAGATTTCTGCAATCCTACACCCAACATAACAACAAAGGGTCATATATTGATCTTAATTCCAGGAGGATTTCCTATCAGTGTCAATAGCAGCTGTATGCAGTTTATATTCCTAGCACAGTGTATCTTAAGCTAGGACTCTGTACCCCTGGTAGTATGTGGCAAACTTCTTCAAAGAACAGAAAAGCAAGAGAAAAGGGAAATCAAATGAAGGGGAAAAAAAGAACATCCCCACACTCTCTCTCAGACTGCTGAAGAGGTAAGGGTGTGGTCATACTGACATAAAATGCTACTCTAATGTGAGTATTATTATCAGTACCATGGGAATCATACCGGTACACAGCAGAATAAACACGTAGCAGGCTTGAGATCCTGCTGTTTTGATTGGTGGAGCCCATCCACCAATCAGGAGGCAGCAAGGGAAATAAAGCCACACCCTTTTCATGAGGGTAGGGGGAGAGAAGCTTACCTGGACCTGGTTGAAGACTGCAAACTGTCAGGTCTGGAAGACTTCAGGGGCAGAGCCCTAGAGCGACGTGCCCAATGGAGCTGCGCGCCCAGCACAAGGGAGATGCGTCAGGGACTGAAAAGAGAGGAGAGCGGGGCTTAGAAGAGCTGAGGAGAGCTGCGAAGCAGGGCAAAGCAGTAACCCAGGAAGACCCCCTGAAGACTTCTATCAGTGGGGAGCAGCAGACAGCTCCAGCGGTTAGGCTCTTGGTGCGCTGCGCGGCACACAGAGTCCAGACCCTGGGAGCTGCATGAGGCAGCTCACGTCTGCAACCTCTGGTGTACAGCCAGAGACACAATGCATAGGCCACTGCCCAGAGCAGGATCTTTGGAGCCCCTTGGGCAGGTCAGGTCCTCAACCCCCAGCACAAGGCTTGGTGCAGGAAGTGCTGCACAAAGATAAGACACCCTGGCAGCTGCTCAAGGTGGCTCAGGGCAGCAGCTAAGTACAGACGACGCTGCACAGAGGATCTGGGAGCAGACCAAGCCCCATGCTGCACAAGGCTGGTTGTCCAGGCCTCCAACCCCTAGCACAATGTGAAGCGCCCACTACACGCGGTGGTGCATGCAACCCTAAGCCAGATTAGTTGCAGCAGAGCCAAGCAGCAGGAAAGCCCAGCAGGAAATAGAGCTCAACCTGGAGAATGGGAGGCAACCCTCTGGGACTGTGGAGTAGTAAGTTACCCTGGAGCAAGGGTCCCAACAGGAGAGGGACACCTCCGTGGTTGCAAAGGGGCACCACATGGGCCGCTCCTGGGTGATAGCAAGGGAGCTTAGGAGTATTTGAGGTCTCCCTCTCCTTTTCTTCCCCCCCTGCTCCCTTTCTGTAGTGGTACCTTGGGAGTAGGAGCCCTGCCCTGAAGGGCATCCAGGTAGTCTAAGGATTGCTGGTTACACTTGTAGACTGCATCTTATAGTTTATGTTCCCATGGGCCCTGCAAGCCCCATGGGACAGGGAGGCGGGCCCCACGCAGCCTGTTATGCCTCTGGGCCATGGGGGCTCGACAGCACAGGGTGCTTTGCCACGGTGAGCACTTCCAGTTTCACTTTATCTTACAACCTGGCATCCCGGTTAATTGAGCATGCTGGCTTGTAAGAAGGCAGTTAACAGAACTTTTAATGTAGTTAAGTAATTGATTGACTGGGCCTGACTCTATAAGGGACAGAGGTGGCCACTGGGTAGCTGTGTCCCTCCACAGCACACCACCCTGCCAATAATTCCCTCAATTGGAGAGGGGAGTACAAACCCATGTACACCCAGGCTACAAACATATTTTAAAAAGGGAGCATAAAACCCAAGAAAGTTTGGGTACTACCACCTAGAAGTTCAGTAATTATATAGGTACTTACATAGTTCCTTGAATCAAAGGGTTAAGAGCAAGTGATTAAAGGAATATATGGTCCCAATATTTTAATTTTGAAACTCAAGGAGATGTGAAAATTATCCAAATGGAATACAAAAACCTGACCTTTCCCTACTATTAAACATATTTTGTTTGCAGACTAAGGACATAAGACTTAAAGTCTGTTTCCTTAGACACTGTACAGTACATAATGGAAATTCTAAAATAGACCCATAGTCACAACTGAATTTAAAATACATACTTTTCCTATTATTTGATCTCATGAATATCATCTTATCTCATCTTACAATGCTGCATGCTAAACATCATGCAAAAATTAATGTAATTTCTTCCAGGAAAAAAGTAACACATTAATTATAAGACAAGCATGTCAGAATCCTGGCTCAATCAAACTAGTGGCTCATACTGCAGATCAGTGGTGGAGCACTGAGCTTTAAAAAGAAAAATCACAGAAGGTTATCTTTAAGTGCTAATGTAGGACTTTTAATGATAAAAAGACATATGTTGGTGCCTTAGTATGTTTGGGCAAATGACACTAAATTTGGTTTCCAGAGAGGACCAAGAAGAATCCCCAGATGGCCCCAAAGTTGTTCTAAAAACTACATTACAAGCCCATTTAGCCCTCACCAGCTTCAGGGATCGAGTGAGTGCAATTGTAGGCCAAACCCGCTAGTCCCTGTGCCAAACAGAGCTGTGGCACAGCTGAGAATCTAGGATATGGCATTTCAAAAGCGTTCCTGGCAGTCATTTTATGAATATTTTGCTTGATTAAAGATACCTCCAAAATGACCTGGCCTAGATACAAATTAGCGTAATTTTCCTAGCTTTATTAGTTTTGTGTAAAGGGCTTAGTACAGTAACTACCAATAAAGATGTTTTCACGTTTGAAAAGAAAATTCACAATATAGTTATAAGCATGTATAATATAAACTGATCCCTTGCTAGCTTCACAGCCGTAATCTTATTGAAAGCATGTCTACACATTCTCCATATTCTCATTTTCTTAGACACCTTGGCAAGACAGTTGTACTCAAACATTTTGCGACTTAATTTTCTACTCTTCTGAACCTCTTCTAAACATCTGATAAAACAAGCTGCCACCTATGAAAATATATGCCTCTCTGAACTACTTAGTCTCTAAGCTATCACCCTGACTTTAGATGAACACAGCTAACTACTTCTTTCTAAACCTTTTAAGGCCCAGTTCTCTTCTCTTCTGTACCTTGTGTAGCCATTTAAAACTGTAGGTGTAAAATCTGCAGAACAGAATAGTACATTTAATACATACTTGGCATGTCTACACAAGACGCTTACTGCGCAGTAGCTCGTTACTACTGCACAACAGCATCGCTGGGCATGAACCATGACGATACTAGTTTGTAGTAGTAACGAGCTAGTGCACAGTAATAATGAGTCACTGTGCAGTAAGTGTCACTGGGTAACCGCACCAGGATGCTACTGCTCAGTCATTTAGTACTTGATTATGCAAGTACTAAATGACTGCGCAGTAACAACTGCACAATGGGGGACTTGCGTAGACATGCCCACTATGCGGGTAAGAATGACTGTACAAACTGCACAAATCAGGCCTGTGATCTTACAAAAAAACCCTGAACTCAGGAAGCATGGAGGCATGAACTGGAGAACTGGAAACTCCCCAGTCTGGGGAATAGGTAGAGGAGTTTCCCCACTGATTCACTCCTTTCCAGGAGGGAAATAGAGCAGCTGACACTGCTTCCCAGAACAGGATTCCCTGGTCTGGGGAAGTGGGGGGGGCTTTTCCCCACTATTCCATTCCTCTTCAGGTCTGCTCAATGGGAAGGGAGTAGCGTAGCAGGTGTTCCAGGTCTGGGGAAGTGCAGGGAGTCTTTTCCCACCAGTCAACTTCCCACTGGAAATGGGAAGAGTGGAGTAGTTACTATTCCCCCTGCTCTGGGGGAGATGCAAGCAGAGGAAAGGGGATAGTTGCAATCTGAATGCCTTTGCTGATCCCCCCCCCAGAAATTTCTGAGAAATGAATGCCTGTCTGTAGCCTGTCAGTAGCTGAAGCAATTCTTATGAATGTCCCCTTTGGGAAAGTTGCCATCTTTCACCAAGAAGTATGGTTGCAGCTGAAAATATTGTACCTAAAACATCACATCTCCTTTCCACTTACACTTTTGAATATTTGTAATTCACATTCTCTTTCTCATCAGCATAAAGATTTGGAAAAAGGGGATACAGATGACATATCACCTGATAACAGAGTATCTGTATTTGCAGATGTGAGTAATTTCAAGGGCACCCAGTCAGTAGACAGCACTAATTTCCTAATGAGCTAAACACCTTAAAAATAATAATAATAATAACAACAACAATAAAAAATAATCAACAGAAGTTGAGAAGGATTAAGTAATATGCCCAAGTACAAAGCAGCTGTGATCATCTGACAAACAAAAGGCCCTCGGCAGTGCTGTGCACTTCTGCAGAAAAGATCCTATTTTAGCATCCTGTATGCTGCTCATGGAAACAAATTACTGTTTGGAACCTGTGCTCAAAAAAAAGGTACAACCAACTTTTAAATGGGCGCTCTGCCATTCTAACAGATGGACATAATGCATATATGTGGTCTCTTGACTGTTGGCACTCAACTGTATTTGTAGAGGACATGACATCCAGCCAAAAATGTCAAAGCAGCTGTCCATCCTCAGTGTATGCACCTATGATTAAAGAGATACAACTGCTAATCCAACTATGAATTAGAGAGATGGATTAATATTTAGGAAACAGCAACAACAAAAACAATCTTCTGTGACCACACAAAAAAAAAAGTCATCCGAGGCTGCTTAATCAGGTAGAGATGATTCATTTGAGGAAACCTGTACCATGACCTTTCATAAGGTTCTCAGTACAGAGGGGCTGTCGAATTTTTATGAAGAAGAGAGGTATAATAAACTAGTGCATATGATGACCTTTAATAAGTAAATGCTTGAGGTAGGGATGCATTTCAAATAGAATAAGGATTTGAATTTATATCTATGGCTTGTACTAGATGGGAAAGCGGATGAGAGCTATCCCAGCACTAGTTTTATTTGTCCAGGCAATATATAGCTATTCAAAAACACACACAAGAGCATGTATTTTGTTTTTCAGACTTTTAACATCCCATAATAACAAAAGTCATGCAGGTTCCTAGCACCGCAGTCCTTTATTTGGGTATACACTGGGTCCTATTGACTTCAGTCTTATTGACAGCATAAAGGGGGAAGGGACCTCATCTTCTAACTGGGGCACTAAACTAGTAATACAAGCCTGCAAATAAATGAGTTGCCCTTAACATGAAAAATCCCACAGGTTTCAGCTGCACCTCTCTTGTAATTACAGTTTTTTGAATCTGACACCAAAATGGTCTATAACAACAGCAGAAGTGTCATACTAGCTCAGACCAATGGTCCATCTAGCCCAGTGGTTTTCAGGCATTTTTCACATACAGACCCCTAAAAAATTTTGAATGGTGGTGTGGACCTCTCTGAATTGTAAGTGTGGGCATTCACATACATTTTATTGATCACAATCAGCTTTTGCAGGCCCGTTAGACATACGCTGTGGACCTCCAGCAGTCCATGGACCATAGGTTGAAAACCACTGACCTAACCCATTAGTCCATCTTCAACAATGGCAGGAGCGGATGCTTGAGCAGGGGAGACCGTCGTTTTTGGCAGATGCTCCACAAATTAGCCGTGCAACCACTTGTCCCCAGCTGAGCAAATCCCCTTCCCCTGCCCAATCTGCTGTTCTGCTTTCTGTCCCCTGCCTGACTCGCAGTTCTTTCTTCTTCCTCCCTGCTCCCTGCCCAAGCTGCTGCTTTGCTCTAGGCTTCCTGACCTGTCTGTTGCTGTTAACTCCCGAATCTCTTGCGTGCCACTCACACAGAGGCTGCCCATACCGTTTGTGGCACCTGTGCTGCAGGTTGGCCACCCCTGCTTAGAGAGACAGAATATGCACAGGGACTGCTTAGAGCAAACGTGTCAAACATATGGCCCATATGCAACCTGCAGAGCCTATCAGGCCAACCCAGCTAGCAGAAAACACTGGTATTTGGGCCCTTTGGCTCTAGCAGGCATGGCCAGTGGTGGCATGCATGGCTCCTTGCTGCCAGACCCCACTCCTGCCACCCTCTGCACTGCCCTTGCTGGACCTCATGCTGCTGCCACCATGGTGTCGTGGCAGCTCTCATGCCCAGGATTGGGTCCAGCTCACAAAGAGCCCCATAGTCCAGATCTGGCCCAGAGCCCCAAATGAGCTTGACACTCCTGATCTAGTGGGATCTATCCCTGCCATACCCTCCCTCAGATCCATGATCCTTAGTAACCAAGGTTATTACAGGTCCTGGCTACAAGACAGAGGGGAAGTATCACCTCTTAGACCTGCTCCTACGACCCCGAGATCCTGGCTGTGCTGCTGAAACAGTCACCTCCCAGCCTGTATGCTGGCGATTCACGTGGCAGAGCAGCACAGGGGCCACCCCGAGGGTGGCCGTCAGAAAGGACAGTCCGGATGTCTTCTATCGATACGAAACCGGATGCCTTTATGTCCTCAATGTGTCTCTTAGCGAATAATAGAGGACATAAAGAGGTGAGGTTTCGTATCAATAAAGCAGCAGAAAACCTGAACGTCCTCTAGGATGGCCGCCCTAAGTGCACCGCCATGGATACATGCTGGCACCGGCACCCGGGGCAGAGGACTTGGGCACTAGGGCAGCCAGCCCCGGGGACGTTCAGGTTTTCTGCTACTCCGGCCTCTCTTGATACGAAACCCGATGCCTTCGGGGCCCTCTATTTTTCTCTTCAGGAAAGTCGCTCCCTGAAGCAAGCGCTGGAGAAGCCAACTCGACGCCACACTCTTCTTTGCCCGCTGGCACACGCGGGGAAGACCCGGCGCGGGACGCAGCCGTGGACAGCGACTCGGGCAGCCACCGGGAGAGGACTGAGCTCGGCATCGGGTAGGAAAGGAGGGAGGGAGGGAGAGCACACACCCTTCACTCGGGAGAAGCCGCAGAGGCCAGAAAGCGCCGGGTTTCGTCTCAACGCACCGCGACAGCCACCCGATTTGGCGCCAGTCCCGGCGCCCTCCCTCGGGCCGGGCGGGTCTCGCGCCCGCTCCTGAGGGAGGCCTCGGGGGAAGCGGCTGCAGCGGCTCCACCCCCGGCCGGGGCTAAAAGCAGCAAACACGCCAAGCACGAGGCGGCGGCGGCCGCCGGGGAGGACGCGGGGCCGCGGCGGCCCGACGATGCCGCGCATAAAAGTGATGGGGCGGCCGGGCGGCGGCGAGCGCCATGAAGGCCGGCGGCGGGGCGGCGGCGGCGGGGGGCGGGCGGCAGCGGGCGGGCCGG
>JAGPOW010003685.1:14499798-14511489 GCA_030014935.1 Caiman crocodilus
CCCCGCGCCCGGCCCCGGCCCCGCCGCGCCGCCCTGCCTGCAGCGCCAGCCCCGCCTGCCCGCCGCGCCGCGGCCCATCTGCACCTTCTGCCTCAGCGACCAGAGGAAGATGGTAAGAGACCGGCGAGGGCCGCACACCCACACACTAAACAACGACACCCCGCTGCAGTGGGCACGACCCCTGCACCACGCAACCCAAACCCAAAGGGTTTGATCTTGAGCGGCAATGGTATCCACTGAGAAGGAACTCGCTCCCACTGCTCAGCGCGTGGGAGAGATGCCAGAGCCTGGATGGGATGAAAGGTTTTTGCAGCACAGCCCGGAGGCTCTGGGGAAAGGGGGTCCCATGGTCAAAGTTCGCCCGGGGCCGGCGCGAGTTGAGGTGGGCGCTGAGTGTGAACGACTCGTGCCCCACGACGGGCGTGTGGCGGTAAGTGGGGTGCCGCTGGCACTGTCAACGGTGGGGGTGGCACGGTGGCTGCCTGCAGGCGCCGGCGGCCGTGTTGGTGGCGCCTTTTTGTACGAGGTGCGCTGCCGCACTCGGAGTGCGCGTGCTGCCCCTGCACATCACCCCTGGCACTAATCCAAGCATTGGCAATGCATAGGGGGTGCAGGTGTACCCACGTGCACCCCCTGCGTGTCGCCCCGACACTGATACAAGCACTTGCTATGCATGGGGGGGCACGTGCCCCTCCTGAGATTGGCCGCTGCCAGCTTGTGCAGGCCATCACAGCTTGCTGCCCACCCCTGCTCCCCCTCTTGTTGTCAACACGGCCGCCAGTGCCTGAGGATGGTCCCCGGTTGCTGCTCACCAATACCGACGCTGGTGGCTGCGGGCAGTCCCCACTTGCCACCAACACCGACACCTCCTACAGGCGCTACCCACTCGCTGCCACCAACACTGACGCCAGCAGTCCCTGCTCACTGCCATGGTGCTCTCCAGTTTCAGGAGGCACCGGTCATTCCTGGTACCCAGCTTGCCCTCTGCAAAGCTGGCTCTGCATCGTGGTCAGGCGTAGGTTTACACGCACATGTGTGAGAATAACCTCTAGGTTAGAAGTGTGTTCTCTGTTTCCTGCAGCTGAGGGATCGGCTGTCCGCTGCGCACATGCACCGCTTGCACGAGCAGAGATCCCCTGTCCAGGAGCACACAAGATATTGTCATTAAATTCTTCACAAAATATCCTCCGCACTCTTTCCTGTGCTTCGTCTTATGCTCTATTCTGGGTGGCTCAGTATTTACCCCCCTCCGCGGGGTAGAGCCCTTGGCCTTTCCTTCACTTCCTAAGTAGCAGTATCGCCGATAAATTGGCACCATTTTTCCTCAGATCGAGCCATTTAACCGCACTGGTTTTCTCTGCTGCATCACTTCGTTTGTATCAAAGGAAGCGAGTTCAGGCTGGGAACATGCTGTACAGTCACAGTTTAATGACTTACCAAAGGGCTAGGAGGGTTACATGCATGTTTGCTCTGATATTTTCTTTCAAGATAGATAGAATCATAATCAAAAGCTAGGTTTAAAGAGACCGTGAACTTCCTTTCTGCATGCGTATCTTCTCTAACGCATCCTTTTTGTCCCCTTTTACAGCACAGAGAAGGAGAGAAACACTTGTCTGTTTAACTTGTAAAGCAGATGTTGAATCGGACAAGAAGCTTGCACAAAACCTTGCACTGACTCTAGAACTGTTGTAGGTAATGTCTCTGCACTGGTACTATATGTTTACATTGAAATGATGCAAAAGTGTTTCAGACAGTTTAAAAAGTCTGAAACACTGCTATGCACTTTGTCTGTGCTGCGACAGGTTTATTCAGGGTGTTTTGCAAATGAAATTGAACCCTGCGAAGAAAGTTGCACCTGGTGTGGCAGCTATTTTAGTGCAAGAAATGTTAAACCTAAGCAGCCAAGCCCTGATCTTGATGGCAACGAAACCTGTGTCACATGATGAAACTTGAGCCTCGAAACACACAGTGTCTCCTGTCAGTGAAAGCTGTCATAACATATCATCTTCTGTGCTTTCACCAATATTGGGCCGAGCACAGCAACGCCACCCACTCTTCCAGCCATCTACTAATTTGTATGCCTGTGATAAGCGGCAGCTGACACGCTCAGGGTGTTTGAACTACGCTAGAAGATTATTTTAAAGGTGTTGATATAAAAGGAAATTTGCAGTAGAGAGACATAGATACTGCAGCTTAGGCATAGCAGACTTTCTTAACCAGCTGAGGGAACCAGCTAAGATGAGGAGAGAAAAGCTGAGAATTGCTGTGTAAGGATGTTTTTTTTCTTAATACACAGTGTACACTATGCTAGTCTTTTAAATAGTACAAGATCTTTCTAAATCTGTTCTTGATAAGCATGGAGTAGGGAGGGTTTCCCAAGGGCTCTCTAAATTTATCCATCATCTAGGTTGTTCCCAAATGGTGCCTGTACATCCCTGACCCATTAATACGCTATCAATGATAAATGGCATAAGCTTTACGTAGAATTAAGTCTGAAAAGTAAAGGTGCGTGTCATGTTTCCTAATTGGATGTAACCAGGAAAGTATTGTAAAATACTAAGCCTTCATTTATAGTCAAATCAGTTTACAGCAGTTAGTACCTAAAAAGTTTGTCTGTTTTACTTTATCTAGTAGGTTTTGAATTAGGATACAGGTTAACTTGTGATCTCATGTTGGGACTTGCCAACTTTAAAAAAAAAAAAAAAATAGTAAACTTGTATTTTAAGCCATGATCTCCTACAGACTTTATGCTTCATAGAGTAACTGTCTCCCTGTTGTAGAACTCTTACTATAGGCAGTTACAGAGCAAAAGACCTATAGGTATAACCACTGGAAATGTTTACTGCATAGGTGACTTCTCTCAAACTACAGCATCTACCACACCACAATATACTAAGCAAATTTTACTGTTTTTCAGAATACTGTATTTTCTCACATATAACCATTCCTGAATATAACTTGCATCCTGTACTATGAATTAAAAAAGATCTTACTGTGGACAGCTGGAAAGCCAAGCTTGTCCTCGAGTCTGCTGCCATCCTTGCATGCTGGATGTGGCTCATGGACTGATCTTGCATGCTGGGTCTATGGCTATGCACCAGGTCCAATCTTTAAGACAGATCGTGAGGCCCTGCGGTAGGCTCAGTCCACCAGAGCAGATCTGGAGCTGTGTAATGGGCATGACCTCACATGGCAGGTCTGACCTTATGTGGCTGGTCTGGGGCCACACAGCCCAAGAGCACACCAAGTCTGGGGCCACCTGCGGGCTCCAGAGCTGCTTCTCGGTTCAGATGCCATGCGCTGGCTATGGGGCCGCACATTGATTCTAGGACCATGCATTGGCTCTGGCACCACCTGCTGAGTTAGACCCAGCATGCAGCCCTGGAGCTAGCCCACGGTCCTGAGCTTAGCGAACCAGGTTCAGCCCAGAGGCAACGTGCAAGCCAGATCTAGCATACCAGGGCCCAGGCCATGGGCCACAGCTTACTGGGTTGTGCCAGTGCACAGACTCCCCACAGGTCCAAAAAGTTGGTGGCAGAAGGGGGAGCAATGACGGTGAAAATTGTCAAAGCACCCAGAGCTGCAGAATTAACACTGCTACTATTTGACCTCTCCTTGCCAAATTTATGGACCATGGTTTTCCTTGCAGATAACACTGCCTCCCCCTTCCCAAACCAGCTGTGGAAGATGCAGGTTATATGTGAGAAAATACAGTATGTGATCAAAGTATATAGGATATTTTTACTCAAGGAACTATAATTGGTACGGAGCACTTGGGCAAAGCCACTTTATGTTTTCTTGTGCCTAGATGGGCTGTAGTAAATTTCTCCATTAAGGCTGCAATCCAGAAAAACCTTTATGTGGGTAGTTGCACTGACTTCAGTGATGCTATTCACGTGCTTAAATTTACATGTGTGTTAAGTCCTTTTCTGGACCGGAACCTGGGTTTTCCATTTTTAGTAATTTATTATTTTTCTCTTCTGTTGTACTATTTGAAATGCTGCCAGAGAAACTCGTCTTTTTAGTGCTGAACAAAATTTTCTTGATGGAATTTTTCATGTTTATACATAGAAAGCCTTTTTTTTTTTTAAATTCTGTGTGCGTGCGCGCGTGCAGATTTCTGCATAAAATGCCAGTTTTGTTTTTCAAATTGTTTTCTAATGCTTTTGAAACCAGCCATCTAATTTTCTTAATTTTCTACATTTTTTTTTTTGTAGTTACATTATTGAAAGCTTATTGAAAGATCTTAATTTACAGGAAGTTCTAAAATAATCTCTAAGTAGGATTAAGACTAATAAAGAAATTAAGCTACTGTAATAGAAAATGAAAAGTTTACATTTAATTATAAAACATCTATCTGTCATTATAATACTGTAAGTGATAAAATGTTTGGAAAAAAATCATTTCAAATACTAAATTTTTAGGTATATTCTATATTATAAACATCTAATTGCTGTGATTCATGAAGAAGTTAAAATATTTTTTTCAGACTTTCATAAAGTTGAGTTATGATCTTTTAAAGAGATTTCCCTGCAAGTATATTTAAATTTAGTATAATTGTATTTTTATGTTTGGTTTTCAAAGGAAATAAAACATCCCAATGTAAGTTCCACTGTTTTTTCAAAACCATATTAAGTGAAAGAAAGCTCATTACTTGAAGGAATTTTCATGAACATGCAATTTACACAGTAAAACACTTTTCTTACATCCATTGCTATTCGTGCACTGTGTGTGTCCAGTTCATATGTAGTGACTGCTTGCAGACATAACAAAAACAACCCAAAAACCAGTGCTTTACTTTAAAACTGTGTACATCCCTGCCCCAAGCCCAGCTGAAGCTCCTGATCTATATAGACGCTGCAGAGCCAGGTGGAACTAACATGCTGCTGCTTCTGGTAACGCACAGTTTTTTGTCCCATCCCCTCCCAACCCCCATGTCTGTCAGCAGCCAATTAAAAACCTGGTAGTGCTCCCCATTTAATTGAGCTCAGTGTAGCCCTGCAGTTCTTACACAGACACAACTGTTGACTTCATAGGACTTTTTCCTTAATTAGGACCACAGGACTGGGCCCAGTGTTTCAATCAATGATAATTATTTAAACGGTCATACTATTTACTGGTCCCAACTGCAGGAGCATTAGATAGTGTTAATCTATGATGTGTGTATGTATACAGTATCTGCTCCAAAAAGTTTATGCTGATAATATTTCAGTAAAACAAGCCCCATGCTTGTTTATACATGTGGATACTTCTGTTGAACTCACTGGGTCAGATCCTCAATTAGTTAAACTGTCCCATCTCTATTTAAGTTTGTTGACAATGTACACCAGCTGAGGATCTGCCATGATGTGCTAAACAGGTGCAGGATCAGGCAGGTACTGGCTCTTATGCCTATGCCAAAGATTTTATTTCTGAAGACCTGGATGCATTTATCACTTAGAATTCACACACGAAGAATGAAAACTAAATGCACTAGATGGTTTATCATCCTAGATTGATTTATTTACACCATTCTAGCTAGAATGGTAATCAAATTATGTTCCTTATCAATTCTATTTTCTAAACTGGTTGAGTGCTACAGCAGTGCCTATAAGCCAGAATTTTTACACTCAAGCATCTGATACCAGCACCTAAATTTGCATTTATACACCAAAATAAGATAGGCCTTTTCAGAAGAAACATTGATGACCTTCCTTTTCTACATTAATATTTACCTGTTTAATGTGGTGTGTCTATAATTAATAAACATGAGCATGATGAGATGCATACAACGTCATCTCAGATTTTACTACAGTCATTTAAAGAAAAAAAATAGACCTTAATATACTACATTCATTTGTTCCCAAATTGTGGTGCACAGATTATTTGTGGTCATCAGACTACACCAATCTCCTCCCACTTCCCAACTTCCCACTTCTTTCCAAGTAAGTTTAATGATGGGGTGAATAACAGTCCGCAATAAATTTTAAAAGTGTAGAGTAATCTGTTGGTCCAAAAGGTTAGAAAACTCCTACAATATATTAGAAACAAGTCTGTTTTAACAAATGCAAACAGAGTGGCAGTGGCAGGCTGACTAATTTTGTTGCACAGCAGTTTGAATACAATTTGATTACTTTAAGATCAGAATAAACATTTATGTCTGAACATACTTTTATATATTTTTCCATTATTTGAATGACTACTCTTCAGGCATAAGTGTATTTCCTTTCTAATTTCTACTTGAAAAAAAAAAAAACGTAGCTCCTGTGTAAAAAAACCAAGCAAGCAAAAAAAGTTTATTTGCAAATGTGTTACTTTGTTACAATATTTTTGTACTTCTGTAAACAATTAAAAATTTTACTTTCTTGTGGTATTTGTTCTTTTTTTCATAACCATCTCACTATTGAAAATATGCACTTAAGAACACTATGTTAAAAGCAAACATTTTACTGTATCTTTAAAAAAAACCCAACCTATCTGTATGGTAATTCTTGAATACTTATTTCAATAAAAATATTCTTAAAAATCCTATTAAACCTATATAATGGGTTCAAAGGCATTTTCCTCAGAGCTGTGCTGCTCATGTTATTGGCCATGAGCCCTTGGTAGTCTGTAGAAAACAGACTGATCCTATGTTGCCAGCTCTCTTCATTTCCAACCGCTAAGGTCACATTAAAAGATATATTAAATGTGTTTCAAATATTACTTTTTCTATACAAGCAATTGCTTTTGTTGCCACAGGGATACTACATAGTCATGAATAGGAAAGTATATGAAAAAAAAACCTTAAAAAAATCTTAAATCACCATAAATATCTCATTGATTGTGCAAGTCCTCTTCCCTAGAATCCTGTGAAGTAAATTAAACATTTTGAGAAACTGGTTGGACAGTTTTCTATGGAGCTGCAAGATCTCCAAGTCTCCAGGCACCCAGCTTTCCAGAGGGAACCAGGGAGCACGTTGGAAAACTTTCAGTTCTTGCAAAACAGAATTTGGATAGCAGAATTCACAATATTCCCATGATTATTTTTCTTTATATCCTGATTTAAGAAAAATCACCCCTCAAAAATAAAATTTTGTTTTCTGTCCAGTTCTGGGGATCACTCTGGTACCAGGCTGATGGTGTCCTGGAAAGTACCTACAGTACATAGCCTAGCATATACCAGAGAATGGCAATAAGGAATTATGGTAAGAGGCTGAGAAAAAGACAAAATGAGCTAATACATATGGGCTAGTATGCGGGGAAAAAACTACCGAGGCCCCTTCTACGCATTACCGGTATTGCACAATTAACCAGTTAACTGTGTAATTACCTTGAGACCAGCTACACATGCAAAGTAGCTATCACACAATAGCAAGCTCCAACCAGCTATAAAGTTAGGCCTCAAAAGTGCGTACAAACCTTATAGCTGGTTGCTATCAGGCTTTAATCTGCATGCATAGCAGGGTTTCCCCTGTGGCTAGGGGCATTTAAACTGACAGGGCTCCCAGTCACAGGGGTGCAACTCCTGAGCCCTAGGGATTGCAGCTGCCATCCCCATGGTTCAGGGATGCATGAAACTCCAGGCGCTCACAAAGCTCTGGGTCCCAGCTGCACCTCACTCATAGCTGGGACCAAGAGTCCCACAGCTGACAGGGCTCTGGATCCTGGCTGCAAAGGCAGGATCTCTGGGTCCTGGCTGTGCATGGCCCCTGTGGCTGGAGCCCCCTTTGCACATGGCCCCTACAGCAGAGAGTACCCATCAGCAAAGGGGACACCCAGCTGTGGGTGCATGCTTTTTGCCGATGCAGGAAGAGCCCAGGATTAAGCTCCCCCTACCCTGGCAATAAGGTGTGATTGCATCTAATATGTGATCATGTGGATCACACATTAGCTCCAATTGCACCTTTACCTGCATGTGTACAGGGGGGCCTGAGAATAAGAAATATGTCTGGGAGCCTTTTTCAGGAACTTGAAACTGGACTGTAGAACCAACAAACAGATTGAGCAGAAGAGAAAAAAAATCTTGCCATTGCGACAAGGAACAGTTGAGGATATTCTGGAAGCTGAGAGATACATGACAAAGCAATACAAAAACAGCATCTATTTTATACAGGAAACCCTCGCTATTCGTGGATTTAGCATTTGCAGTTTCAAATATTTGTGGTGCAGCACGATGACACTGTTACAGTGCCTGCGACGTCTGTAGGAGCGCCGCACTTGCTGCCACCGGCATCCTGCCACTGCACTCCTGTGTACCCCCCAGCTGCCATGGGCACACACTGTTCACGAACGCAGAGGACGTTCACGAATGCAGTATAGTATTCGAGGATTTCCCCATTTGCAGCGATCTCTAGAACGTATCCCCCGTGAATGGCAAGAGTCTGCTGTACGGTGCAGGGCAGGGGTCATCACCTAGGGATGCATGTACCCCTAGGGGTACTTGGAAAGGCCCTAGGGGCTACGCATGGTCAGGTGGGGACGGAGCACCGCGGGTGCAAGGCCCATCAGCAGCCCATGGAGACGTACATGTGAGAAAGCGGGGTGTGGCAGTACTTGCACGAGGCGGTGGGTAGCAGTGGTGGCAGTGTGGGGTGGTTGGTGGCAGCAGCTGCGTGCAAGTCCCCCCTTTTCCCACACCCAGCCACCAGAAGGAGTACACTTCTTAAAAAAAGGTTGAAAACCCCTGGTCTACGGTTATGACCTAAAGTTTTGCAAAAGGTTGATAAGTGATTTTCTAGCCAAAGCTAGTAACAACAGCAATGTAGAAAAGTTAAGAAACTAAGATCTATTCCTACCTTTCACCAGTGCACTGTAATATGGGTCAGGTGAATTAGAGCATCAGTAAAGAACATGGGCAGGGTAGCTGCTGCAATATCTACATTTTTGGTGCCTAGCCCCAAGAGTGGCATCTGTTTCATGCACAGACTCTGCAATAACAAAGTGATGTATTGTAGCACAGTGATCAATTCAATCTCCTGTTCCATGGAGCCACATGTGATATACTCTGAAAGGTAGTCCCTGTTCAGATATCTGCCACTAGCAGCAATTCCCCTGGGCAGTACCTGATGTTCACAGCATAGTGCTGAAGTCTCATAGCATGCACTGGAGTCTGGTGCGCTCAGGAGTGGCTTCTTCATAATGCTTCCAGTGGCTTGTGACCAGACTGAAAGTCCACCTTCTGTCCAAAAGTGAGCTGGTGGACTTGCTCCATTCCAAAGAGCATATCCAGAAGTTCCTTGCTATTTGCGCATGCTGTCTTCCTGAATTAGCCAGGACCTGGCTTGAAAATGCTATGGGTTACTGGTTCTGCATTAATGCTGCTCCCAAGCCTCATTCTGAGGCCTCCCATTGTAGCTGTAGTTGCTATGCTGAGTTGTAATACTTCAAGACTGGTGCCTCACTTACAAGTTTCTTTATCCTTCCAAATGCCTGCTCCTGGGCTTCTGCCCAGCCCCATGCTGCTTCTTTGTATGTTAGCCATCTTAAAGGTTCGCAAGTCTCTGACATGCGTGTACAAAGTTTGGAAAGGTAGTTGTCTATGCCTATAAATCTGGACTGCTTTCACATCTTGTGGTCTGGGCATTTCCTTAACGGCTCTCAGGATCAGGCTAGAGTTTTGATGGGGTCAGAATATGTCCACTGTAGAGATCCTCAGTTCTCCTTAGCTTCAACTTCAGAGTTCAGCTTAATATTCTGCTCTCTATACCTTTCTGGGAAGTGTTGCAGCCTAGCATCATGGTACTTGATAGCTTTCTTCTTGCTATGTGCTTCGCAATTGGGGTGCTTGAGGATTCATCTAGCTTGATAGGCCAGAACCCATTTTTTACATCAGAAATTATGAGGACTTGCCCTCAATAGTCCAGGCAGTACATCCTCAAGAGTAGGCAATAGAAAATGGCTTATTTTCAATGCTCTGTTCAGAGGTTTTCAATCTATATGGATCCTCAGGTTGCTAGATGATTTTCTTACCATGACCAGACTGTTGATCCAGTCAGTGCCAATTTCCACTGGTTTATTGCTGCCCTTTCTTGTTAGGTGTTTTAGTTCTTCTTTGCATGGCTCCATCAGGGCTAGTGGTACTCTGCATCTCAGCATATGTACAGGTTGTACTTGTGGCTCTATTCAAACTTCAGCTTTCCCCCTAGGTGCCCATCTTTGTACTCCTGCAAAACATTTCCCAAGGACCATGCTGTGCCTCCTCCCTCCTGTCTTACGTGGAGGATATTCTAGTGTTGCACTAAGGTCAGGCCCATGGCTACCCAACAGTGGAGGGCATTCTTCAGTGTCAACCACTATGAAGTCCAGGCAATAATTTTCTGTCCTGTGGATTTCGTATTGACAGTCTGCATTTGCCCACTTGTTGTATAGTTGTTTCATTTGATATATATCTCACCACTATCTGCTCATGTGTCTCTGATCAGATGTTACTGTGGACTACTTCTACAGGAATTACATTGCAGTTAGCTCCACAATCAAGCTAGAATCTGACTGGTTGCTGCTATGCTAACATAATTGCAAATATAACAAATAGCTGTTTAGCAGCTTTATTCTATAGTGCATGTATGTTCAGAGTATTTGGATCTGCTAAAATTATAGAAAAGATCTCATCTTCCTTATCAAAAATGTCAGTGTCTTCCCCTACTGTATTGTGGTTTTACTATTCTTGGCAGGGGGGGAGGTTGCAAGTGGCGACCACCCACAGAAGCCAGCAGTGGCCAATCTGAGGCAGGGACACATGCCCCCCCTACAAGTTGCCTACGCGCAAGGCTCTGTACAATGATAAGGCATTCTATTTGCATTTCAGGTACAGCATGTGTTCAGAGCTATCATGAAAGTCTCCAGGCACGGTCCAGTCTACTCCAGGCACAGTCCAGTCCACTCCAGTCTTGGGTGTCCCCCTTTGCTGATGGGTACACTGAGCTTCTTGATGCCACCCTCCAAATCATCCCCACTACAACTTGTGTTCCAACCTGCAGGTTACAGAATCCAAACCCCACAGTTAAACACAAAGGCTATCTATACTGCATGTGAGGAAAGTGAGATTCTTCATAAAACCTACAAACTGAGTGAGGCGTTGCCTAGAGCTAGCCAACAGAAAACTATGTACAGAGGCCTGCTTCAACTCTCTCCTCTCTGATGCTCCACCATCTGTTTAGACCTGCAAAGGTGGTACTTTCATCTACTCAGGACCCAGGGCCTACTTTTAAAGGATAGTTACAGGTGCCAACCATCAGAAAGAATCAAGCAGGACTCACTCCTAAAATACATTTTACAATAGTGGTAGAATATAAAACAAATAATCCTGGTGGCAAGAATTGGAAATCCAGGGCTTCCTCCCCTACCTGAATGCCCTAATCCAGGGGCAGGCAAAATACAGTCTGTTAGCCACGATTTTTCTCGCCCCGCAGCAGGTCCCTCAGCCTTGCTGGGCAGCACTGAAACACCCCCTCAGCCCATGCAGTGGTGGCAGCCCCCAGCCCTGCCAGCTCAGTGTGGGGTGCACTGGCATGGAGCAATTCAGGGGCTGCAGCAGTGGTGGGAGCACCATTGAGAGTCCTGCATTCGGAGCAGGGGCCAGTCTATACCCCCCAGTCTGGGGGTCAGACTAGATGGCCTGCTCTAGGCCCCTTCTGACCTTAGATACTATGATGATATATGGAGACCAGCTCCTAGCCCTGGATGCAGGTCTACACCCAGCCACATGCAGTCTCTATGGAGACCAGTCCAGCC
>JAGPOW010003685.1:14520616-14532049 GCA_030014935.1 Caiman crocodilus
AAAAAAAAAAAAATGCTTGATGTGATTAACCTTGGGAAACTAAAAAACCTGACTATAATGGAAATGAAATGCAGTAGATCTTAATATATTTGGATGCAAGTAAAGTATTTGATTCAGAAACACATCGAAAGCATTAGGCAAGATGGAAATATGGGGATCAGTACGAGAACTGTGAATTGTGCAAGGAACTAGCAAGAGAGAAGGTGACCACAGGTTGCACTATAAGGGGAAGTATTAAGGCTGGAAGGGAGATTACTGGGGGAAGTTTCTCTTGGTCTCGTCACAAGATCTCTCTCATTTAAAATTTTCATTAAATGTCCCCAACACAAAAAGTAGGTGTATACTAATGAAATAGGTTGCTGATACAAAAAGTTGCAGGGAAGAGGAGTATTTTGCCAAGAACTGATGACCTTTAGGAATGGAGTAATAGAAATAAGGTGGAGTTTAATAGTTAAAGTACACAGGACTAGCACCTAGGTTTTCTTCTGTAACCTATCATTCTATCATTAATTGGTAGCAACATAGCAGCTAAACCTAGGCTTGATTAATCAAACGGGAGGAGGAAGCCACCAATGTGATGGGGCCACAATAAAAGGCATAAATCAGTCACAGACTGTAACAGGTGAGATACATTCCTAACACATCTGGAACTATTAAAATCATTGCACAAGACATTAATCAGATCTCATCTAGAATACTGTGCATAGTTCTAGTGACTCATAGACAAAAAAGATGAATTTGGAGTGGGCGAGAAGGACCAGTAGCCAGGAGACCCTATCTGGTGAGATGAGACTAAAACATTTGGCATGTTTAGCCTAGCAAACAAAAAGCTGAGGGGAGATGATTGTTCTCTCCAAATACATAGGACAATACATACCAAAGAGAAGCTTTTTAAATCTAAGGGACAACATTGGCACAAGAACTAATGGGCATTAACTTGCCATGTACTAATGATATTGGGAAATTAGGAGGTTTCCAACCATCGGAGTACTGAGGTTTTGGCGTGCATTTTCAAAATGAGTGGCGAGAGGAAACAACTTAACTCTAAAATCACCAAAGAACAGGACATGATGACCCAGGAGATCCCTTCTAGTATTTTGTTCGACAAAACTGAAACAGTAGGACTGTCTCATTGTGTTATTCTATACCAAGATCTGAACATCACTTCCCATAATCTGAAAACAAATCACACATTGGCAATTGGGACCACATAAGCAAGGAAGCCATGGCAGCCATTATGTTTTCTGTAATATTCCATGTGCAGCTGTGAACATTTGCATTAATGCCAGTTAATCCACAGCGCTATGATCTGAGACGAGTGTTGGCCAAGATACTAGAGTTATCCACTACACTTCAAATATTGCAACAGGATCTTTAACATCCTCCTGGATGCCACCAGCATTGAGCAGATGGAGTCTCCATTATGAACAGAGCCTCATTCTAACAAAAATGTACAATGCATCAGTAAATATTAAGGGGTTGATATAATACCAAGAGAGAGCGCTACAGAAACAGTTTAATAAAGCGCTCTCGCTTATATCTGCTGTGTACTACATCTAAAGGCATGAAGAGTTTGAGGATTAAAGTAAGGCTATAACAGCACACAAGATGAGTGATCTTGGTGTGAACGGCTTACATGGCAGTTTTCTGGACCGTAAACATCCTTGTAATTAAGGCAGAGTTTGGCCCACATGGCTACAGTAAAAGGACTGTCATTTAGCCCGCATTCACTTTTTCTAAAAGGCCTGACTTATTTTTCTCAGTTTATTTTTATTCTATTTGAAATTTGGCAGAAAATGGTATGTTTTTTCTTTACAGAAGCCAAAGCTGCAAAGTACAAATAAAATAAGGATGAAAACCTCTCCTTACTCAGCTTTATAATTCAAAGATTCGCAGGCTCTCTCTGCCTCTTCCTCTTTTTTAAAGAATTCTTGAAACATTGTGGTCAGTATAAAGTTTGTCATTCAAATATCTTTTTCCTGAGACCACAGCAGAAAGTTTCTATTCTTGCGGGACAAACAAGCTGAGATAAAACTTTCCTTTGTTCCCTTAGCTATGATTGAAGATAAATTGTTTGCACCACTGGATTATTATTAAGAAAATCCCTTTAAGATGAATAGGGACTAAGAAATAGGCTACACTGAGATAGACAGGAGCAGAAAAAGTTACAAAAAGAGGAAGAACTTCTGAAGACTTTTTTCTTAGTTACCAAATACTGTAGTCTAAACCTGACATCCACTTTTCTTCATGCAGTATTTCAACTTGTAAACTTTTCCAAATCAACTATGTTGGATTTAGAGACATTTTTTCCAGAGACAATGCCCTCCCAAACATACTTTGTAGGCATATTTCATTCCACCAACAGTGTTTATACTTATTGTTCTGTGTGGACATGTTCCCCCCATTTTGTTAGGCACTTGGGAGGGTAATATGACCATCGTTGCACCATGGTTGAATTTATAACTTCAGTCTTAATTCTGAATTCCCTGGCCATCCACATTTTCAAACAGAAGTAAAAAGCATGGGAGGAAACCAAACAGGAGAAGGAAATTGCAGTTTCCTGTGCTTATCCAAAGGATAAAGGTATCCCTGGGGAACCAGCGCAAGAAAATGAAAGCTGCATAAAGATGCTCTTAGTAGGCCTACTAAATCTTATAGGGGAAAGAAGAGAGAGAGAGCATGCCCGTGAGCAAGCATGAGAGAAGTAATGAATGCAGGGACAGGGCAAGCTTGCTAGAAGATGCCCTTGTTGAACTGAGTACATTGCTTGCTGGATGGTGAGATTTGAAAAGCCCTGTCCATGACCCAGTTTGAAGTTCAGCATAGGTTTTTATCCAAAGTTCACCCCTCCCGTTGTGCAAGCTGAGTTTCTATTGATTACCAAAGAAAGAAAAAATTCAGCATGCCCTCTCAGATAAGGTCTTGGTTCAAATCAGGAGAGTTTCCACAGACTTCTGTACAGCAATAAGTTAAAATACATCAGTTTGGATGTAAACCTTAATGTTCCATTTGTTATTCTCCCAGTTGCCAGATGATGACTCTCAACACAGATGGAGGTTGAAAGAGAGAAGAGAGGATTGATTAGAAAACAGCAAAACTAAATGAGTCCATTTCCTTCTTCCTACCCTAGTGAAATAAATATGATCAGAACAGTTGTACTTTGCAGAACAGACCCACTTTGCACTTGCATAAATGAATGCAGGAGGTTCAAAGTGTCATGCCAGAAACCTACAAACAGATCCAGATTGCGAAGTTCCCTTTAGTTATATGAAAACAGTGCTTTTGTTTGGAAGAAATATGGGAGTAGTAGTTATAGGCTATAGTCATTAGAGGCTGCTAATTTAAAAATGAATAACCAGTTACTACAAAAACAATGGGCTCTCTGTCAAAATTAACTCTTGAGAATTATAGTGAGAATGGGATTTGAGAAAGCTATGAAAAGAAAGGAGAAAGAAAAGGTAATGGCTGAGTGAATTACAATAACAGTTGAAATTCACCTCAACTGTGGCTTTTCCTCTTTAGATGTGGTATTAATTGTAAGTAAAAGAAAATATACATAATAGAAGTTAATCAACCTCATTCATGTA
Source organism: Caiman crocodilus (assembly GCA_030014935.1). Classification (NCBI taxonomy): domain Eukaryota; kingdom Metazoa; phylum Chordata; order Crocodylia; family Alligatoridae; genus Caiman; species Caiman crocodilus. The sequence goes on from JAGPOW010003685.1 coordinate 14,524,204, forward strand.
ACCTACCTGCACTGAGATTGACAATATGTCTCTACGTCTCAAATTACATGAGTACGTAGGTGGGTTTTCAGGAAGAAGTACTAAACAAGTTCCTTTGATCTTTGCAAGGCTTTTGAATTGTAAATGAGACCTGTGCACTTGAATGTCACTTATGTTTTCAAATATTTGCAAGTAATCCAAAGTTCATCAAGGATGCAGGACTATGCATAAGTAAGTGCTTTGCATTTCAGGTGGCCATCCGCTAATTTATTCATACATAAATCTTAAAAATAATAGCATGTGTCTATTTTTAGGAGATTTGAGTTAGCAAATCATTACTAGGATGTGCACTCCAGGCTATAAACATAACAAAGTCTGATGACATTCATCGCTGCTATGAGATCCTGAACAAAGCCCTCTCACCAAAAAATTATGTTAAGGATTTAAGTGAGATATAAGACATGCACAGGACTTTACATAGACCCTTATACTGAGGCAAAATTTACCCTATCCTTAAGAACAGACATTTGATAGCGTTAGGGGAAGGTTAAATTGCTTTAAAATAGCTTCCCGATACCAGGTAAGTCGGGGGGTGAGGGAGCTAGCTGGGAGGCTGGAGGAAATGAGAGGTGTAATGGGTGGGGGGGGCAGGTGCAACCCACAAGTGGGAGGGCAAATACAATCCATGGGCACAGTGGAGTCCCCTCCAGTGACCCTACACCCCCATTTCTCCACCCCCCCCCCCCGCAGCTGGGACTTGTGTTCTTGGCTCTGGCAGCAGTGAATGCCGACAGTGGCTTGTGGGATGGGGATTGAGAGTGCTGGCAGGAGGGGAGATGGAAAGAGCAGCCCTGGGCTGCATAGGGGAAGTAGACAGAAGTCCCATGTACCAGTTTGACCTAAATCAAATAAGCCTGATAGTACATAGATTCAGGTTTATCTTGAACTGGGTTCTGCATTTTTAGACCAGTTTGTGTGCACAGAACTTCTGTTCAGTTACATGTTTCGACTGATTGCTAGTCACTGAAATTGGGTCTGTAAATGTAAGGTCAGCACTGGGGCAAGCTAAGTTTAAATCGGGTGACCATTCTGAATGCAATTTAACTACCTGAATGTCTGTACTTAGCCTATGAGAATAACCTGCACATGGTTATGGCTTTACTTTGGGTTTCTTTTTCTTTTCTTTTTGTTAACACACACCCAAAGAAAAATGTTTTGTAATAACCCAGTAAGTGTCAGATTCATTTCTATAAGAATTTTTTAATCACCACAGAGATAACTGAAGTTTCCAATTTCCAAATTAACCGCACTCCAGAAGCACAGGTCCTACATTTTAAAACCAATATCAATGTATTAAGACTAATCAGAGGACTGAGGGGGAAAGTCCTGCATATCAATTTTGTGCTGCATTATGTAAGATAAGGACTTTGCTCACTGTCAATGTTTTACAAATTGATCATTTCGTTTTTACATGAGGGGTGCTGAGGAGTCCTCGGAAGTACTTTGGTGCAGGTATGTACTCGTGCAAGAGGATAACCTGTCTCTAAAGTCTATCATTTTTCCTAGATAGGAATGTTCTTAGCTTTTTATAGACAAATGACAAGTTCAAATACTCTGTCTACTACAGTTCTGTCATTAAAGCTAACATATTTTGAAACAGCTATGGGGGTAAAAAGCAAGATGATTTACACAGAAGAAAGTGAAATAGAAGTCTGGACAGGTACTTTGCACATTTTTGTTCTTAAACCATTAAAGAGATTTACACAGGTATTTAAGGGAAAAGACAGCATTGCCAAAGACGCCTGGCAAACTGTTCTGTCAATAAAACACTCTGTCACTTAAGCAAGTTTTAAGCTGAAGGTTTAACTAACAGCTGGATGAAATGTGCCTTGTCACTACTGACAACTTACAGACCCACCATCCTTACAATGACCTATAAAATCAGTCAGTCAATCTATTAGTAGTTTTATGATAGCTTTTTTTTAAGCAGTCAAAGGCATTATATCAGCTTAGTGTAGCAGCTCTTTACATGTTACTGCACATTCACTAATATTTCAACCCTGTACTTTTTTGTGTCATCTATAAAGTGGGCATGCCATTTAAAAACATTAAAAAAAATTAGGATGTGCCAGGGAGAGTACATGGGGGTGCTTATTGTACCCAATAGTTTTGAAAGTGCTAAAGCAGTTAGCCTACTATGTTCCAAAAGCTTAAAGCTATGCAAGGAATTTATTTTGTATATTTTTCTGCAGCCAGAGGCTCCATATTTTATAATACCAGAAACTGGCCAGGATAGGGAATGTCACCACACAGTAGAGAACTGGGAAAGTTTTCTGACTAAAACACTATTTTCTGCTACAAAGAACAAAAAACAAATACGGCTTTTGCAGAAATAAGGTAGTTTTTGTTCCATTTTCCACCATGTTCTTCCATTAAAAGCTAAGCTAGTCATATCTTCTTTCTTCAGCACACCCAGGCTAGTTAAGTTATTCTTAATAAGATGTCCCAAGGAGGCACTAATTGGATCTGGACTCAGACACAAGACATATTAAGCATCAATATTCAATTTTAATGCTGAATTAAGACCACAGATAAGAATTTGATGTTTCAAAATTTGACAATTTGTTCCACAAAATTTCACTTGCAGATGCTGAGAATCTTGTACATGCTGAGAATCTTGCAGGAGATTTCTACCATTTAGGACAGGGATTCTCAACCAGGGTCCCTTGAGATCCGTCAAGGGTGCTCTAAAGATGCCAAACAATGTTAGAACTGTTAGATGTACAAACATAATTCACAAAATGAACCTAACGATTTCAAATAGGACTCCTTACTCTTAAAAATGTTCTGAACTGCTCCGATTTTTCCGAATTCTTTGTAGCAGAAGAATTGCTGTATTATACTTCTGTAGTCAGAAAAAAAAAAACGAATGAAAACCAAGAACTGGCATTTTCCAAGACGTGTCTTGAATCTAACAAAGATGAGAACCAACTCACACTCCCTAAAACCTTGGATAAATTGATGTGCAATACAGCATGCCCCAAATTTAAACTAGTTTGAATCAGTGGAGGAACACAGGTCTTTCTTTTCTACACCAAGCAAACTCAAGCTCAGGTACTTCTGCAGACTGTTGTATCACAATATGGCACAGAGTAAAAAGCAGGTTCTGAAACAAGCAGACTTCCAGCCATTGAAGACTTTGATGGACCAGAAAATTAGCACTTAATCTCCAACAACAAATAAAAAAAGGGACAATCCTGAAAACTGGGTAGCTATTGCATTCTGCAGTTAGTTTTGATCTCCTGGGGTGCATCTACACAAGCCATTAATGCGCAGCAATAAACTCCGGCGCTTATTGCTCCATACTTTATTGCTCCCAGGTGCACAGCTTACACATGTGCCTAGACTGCAACACATTGAACCAGGTCACAGCAGCCCAGCTGGGACGGGATGCAGGGGGTCAGCCTGCCAGCCCGGGACTTCTCCAGCAGAGCTCAATGTGCTGAGGAGGGGCTGGCTTGAGTACAAGGGTGCTTCAGCATGGAGCTAGCTGGCTGACAGGCTCCGCACTGAAACACCCTCATGCCCCAGGCAGCCCCATCAGTGACTACATGCGCACTGCTGCACACGCACACAAAAACTCTTCATCGGGGAAGGACTTGTATTTGTGCTGTGGAATTTATTTGTTTCAGGTGCCCTAATAGGGGAACACATGTTGATGCTGAGAGGGTTACTGAGTAGTTAATTAGTCAGCTGTACAGTAAACGTCTCATGTAGATGTACCCCAGGTTGATTTAAGATATAGCTGCACTGCGGCAGTAATCCCAGACTAAAAGAATTGTCCAACAGCTCTCCCAGCTATACAGTTGGTCCAATAAAAGCTATCACAAACATATCCTTGTTTCTCATGCATTTTCTGAACCATCACAATAACAACACTACAACTCTTCTACAGATGATCTTAAGAGGATCATGCCCTGCATTACAGGCAAAGGCAAAAATGTATGCCCTTATCAATCTGAACTGGGGGAGGGGGTGAAAATTCTTTCCTGACCCCAAAGCTTGTGATCAGTATGATCAAGACCCTCCAGCCCGGGATCTGAAAGACTTACAAGTACTGGTAGGCATACCAGCAAACCCCAACTTAATCCTATGCCTGAGGCCATTATCCAGTGCTTCAAGGGAATGTCTTGGCTCCTATAGTCAATTAGCAAAACTGAAGCATGGATTACCAAAGGTTGACTGTATGACTTTCTTAAGCTTTATCAGCTTAGCTCAGTGCTCCAGACTTTCCCAAACATTGAATCAGACATGTAATAGTATCAAATTAATCGGATGACAGAGATGGATATGAGTGCTATGAAAAGGCACCCCAACCAGTAGAAAGGTAGCATTAGAACTTATTGGCATCGTGGATCTCTCTCTTCTAAGGTAAGAGAAGGGTAAACCAATCCATGTGTCTATCCAATACAGAATCCCCAGCAACAAAAGACCAACAACAATACGGTTAGAAAATACTATATAATCATATATTTATGCATATGGAATACATAATAACAACTTGTAATGCAACAATATCAAGATAAAAGGTCTAAATAAAAACCAGAGTACAATGCTAAACCTAATACGACAACTTCAAAGAAACAGAAAAACTGTAATTTGATGGAAAAGAGGAAGATGTTTGGCAGACATTAAAACAAAAGTCTGACCTGAACTGGGGATAAGGAGAATTGTGGTAGCAGGCTAGCTGTAAAAATGCAAGGACACATGAAGAGCAAGAGGTGTCTGGCCAGTCTGAAGAGGAAATAAATGTAAACATATTTTGGATGCTCCCAGAGAGATGTCCCTTTATCAATGGGATTTAAAGGTCATAGGAGATTTGATAGACTTATGGGTGCTTGGGCCTGTGCCATTTTGCCTACTCAGGCTACAAATAGATGTTGCATTTGTCCCGGGAGAAACAACATCTGTTCCTAGTGTCACTGTCACAACTTGTTTGATACTACTACATCACTAAAAGAATCTGCACGATATCTGTCTTCTAAATATGTCAAACTAACAGGCAAAACTCCCTTGTACCAGACCACCAGAGTGTCAGAGAGCAAGTTCAGGACACAAAATGTTTTCACTTCGATACTCCTGAAACACATTACATTTATGGCATGATCAATGCATTAGGTCACACCATACATAGCTGTGTGCCACACATTCAGCCAATTTATAGCAGCATAAAATGGCAAACCATCCACAAATATGTTTCATATAAAATGGCCCGACTGGGATCTGACAAATTTTATGCCCCATCCTATGCTCAGCATGGCAGAAGGCACAATGTTTGGGCTGGGACAAGAATGTATCATGTCCTAATCATACCATTTTTATTTTAACATTTACCAAGGGCTTGAGTTTTCATTATCAAACTATATGATCACCTTGCCTGTAACTGAATGTGGGGCATTTTTTCCATACAGACAAAAGCAGAAGAGACTCTTGCACTTAATTCTACAATTAAATACAAGGTACTTAGCTGAAACTTATAAACCAGTTTTGAGCTATCTAAAAAAATATTTTTTTTCATGGCACGTCTTACTGTGACCTGGAAAACCAAAGCAGATTACCCATTTAAAATGGTTCTCAGAATGATTTCTGAAAAGCATGGGAGGACACGTTTGCTTAAGTGTTCTCCCTAGGCAATGGTTTGTTTACTGCATACATACAAGCCCCCAATCCTTGCAGACTTGGTCCCAAGGACTAAGTAATAGAGTTAAAAGTGATAAGAAACATTATTCATTCCAACCATGTGAAGCTAAATAGGTTCACAGGGATTACAAATGCCATTTTTCCCCCAAAGAGTCCCTTTTGCACTAGATACTGCTTACTGCACACATTCACACAACGCTTTCCCTTGGGCGGCGCAATCGCTAGCTTTCAGATCTGTAGAACCACTTCTCTATGCGCATCTTACAGAGGGAAAATGCTGCAGATGGTTCTCGTTTCCAAAGTGCTGGCAAAAATTGCATATCAGTCATAAGGAAATATTTTCTTTTATTCCAGATTTCTCCTCTAGAATCGAACAGAAAATATGCATATGATATACTGATAATATTCACGTACAATTAAGATTTACAGCGCTTGCTCTATTCGTTTTCCTTGTATTTCATACTCATTTCCAAAATATTACTTTCTCTTTGTTTACTGTCCCTCTCGATTACTGAGGGGTTTCCTTCAATGTCATCGTTGTAAATAACCCTATTTTAAATATGTCTTTTAGTGTACTGACGTTGGTTAAAGACAAACATTATTATGACTGTTAACAGCAGATGGCAGCATACAGCTGCTTAGCTAACAAGGTTTGCTACTGGGCTGTGCACAAAACAGACCTAAGGGGAAAAGATATTTTAGAGACAGAAACAAAACTATCTTCCAGCCCACCACCCATGTTTATTCTTGAATAACAAAATGATACTAGGGGTGACAGAGCTAACTACCATATTGTAGAGGGCAAATGAAAGGTAATTTTTTATTAATAATCTGTCATGAGAATTAAAAACCCACAAACAAAAATGATTTGAACAAAATCCCTTTATTCAAGTACCCTGGAATTTTTGGTCACTTCAGATCCCAAATTTCAACTTTGCAATTTTAGGTCAACCTAAAAACAGTTAATAAAGTCCATTTTATTTTCATACTACTTCAGAATTTTTTTCTACATTATATTTTTCCAGACTAATGATAAGCTGTATAACTTTTCAAATAATAAATTTTCTCCTGCTTGTACATGCTGATGGCAACATTTTCATTTCCATCATTCCAGACCATTTATACATTTAGGAAGTCAGGCCTCTGCAATTATCCATTTCCCCTTTTAACTAGTGTTACGTATGGTAGGGATTATCATTATTATTTCATCCAAATAGTCAAAAAATGAGTACAGTCTAAAAATGTTAATGCTTTCTAATTCCTTAAACCACAGTTTTTAAGGCAAAACGGATGTAAAGTGCAATTATTTTCATATCTCACTCAACAATTATTAGCTCATAAAATCAACAAGGCAGGCAGAACAACTGCTCGGCCAATGTTACAAATAAATAAATAAAAATCTCTGATTCTCCCTTCTGTATGTAAAATTTATCAGACTTCAGCTCTTAGCCACTTCGGAAATGCTAACTTCAGTAGTTCAAGGAAATTCTACAAGCATTTTCCCAGTGTGCAGATGCTAATCTCGCCATAAAAGTCTAAAATGGAAACAGTTAGCACTTACTATTAGCCATTCTTTTATCTTCCATCTTATTTCAATGCAAAAGCTTAAATGGATCTGTGTAAATTTGGGTTATAATGGTAACTTAGAAAAGGTGTCTAAGACTAGGTGCTATATTCTGATGTAGAAATCTACAGACAAGTTTACACTGCCCTCATCTTCAGGCATGATCAACCATGTCATGGTTGAAAGCAGGGAATAAATACATTTAAAGGACCCAGTATCTAATTTTAGCTCCCAATAAGAGACATATACCTGAAAAGAGCCTCAATTTTTTCTCCCTCCCCAAAATTATAAAAATAGTATATGACTTTGATTTTTCTTCATCTGTACCCTTACACTTTATGAAAGGGACCAAGTGCCTCATCCATATGTAAACATGCCTGGTGAGAAATCAAGGCATTAGGAGAGGTTCCTGGCATGTAGAAATGTATCAAATTTGGCACGGACTTGCAAGAGTAGCTTAAATTATTCCAATATCACAAGTAATACCATTATTGGTGTTGCCCTATTCCTAGTTAGTTTGGTTTTAGGCCAGAGTAGTCCAAATCCAGGGGGGTGGGGGCTGCATGCCACACTGCTTGCAGGTTCAGGGCTGCATACTGTATG
>JAGPOW010003685.1:14547885-14559321 GCA_030014935.1 Caiman crocodilus
CATGTGCGTGGCTCTTCTCTGGACTCTCTCAAGCTTCTCCACATCCTTTTTGAATTGTGGAGCCCAAAACTGGACTCAGTACTCCAGCTGTGGCCTCACTAAGGCCGAGTACAAGGGGAGAATGACATCCCGGGATTTGCTTGAGAAACATCTGTGGATGCAAGCCAGTGTTTTGGTTGCTTTACTAGCCACAGCATCGCACTGCAGGCTCATGTTCATCTTGTGGTCAATGATGACCCCAAAGTCTCTTTCTTCCATAGTGCTAGCCAACGTAGCACGGCCAAGCCTATAAGGATGCTGCGGGTTTTTCTTCCCAAGGTGGAGAACCTTGCATTTCTCGGCATTGAACACCATCAGATTCTTGTCCACCCACTTGCTGAGCCTGTCCAGGTCAGCTTGGATCACCCGCCTGTCTTCTGGTGTGGATGCTTTGCCCCTAAGTTTGGTGTCATTGGTGAACTTGGCCCGTCCACTTCTGACTCCAGTGTCCACATCATTAATGAAGACGTTGAACAGTATAGGTCCAAGGACAGAGCCTTGGGGGAACTCGCTTGTCACAGGACACCATGATGAGTGACTTCCATCAATTACTACACTCTGGGTCCGACCATGGAGCCAATTTCCCAGCCACTGGATCGTGAAGGACCCAAGGTGACAATTGGCCAGTTTCTCCAAGAGGTGATCATGGGAAACCAGATCAAAGGCTTTTTTGAAGTCAAGATATATGACATCAATTTCTTCTCCCTTGTCTAGGTGATAGGTCACCTGATCATAGAAGGAAATGAGATTGGTCAAGCAAGACCTACCCGCAACAAACCCATGTTGGCTATCCTTTAAGATGCTGGCGTCGGCCAGTCATTTAAAGATGGCCTCTTTAATAAACTTAGGGCCTCACTGACAAGCCTCCTGAGTTTGTCAAAGTTGGCTTTCCTGAAGTCAAGGACTTCCGTGTTGCTGACTGACTTGCCAGCTTTTCGGCGGATGGTGAAGGTGATCAGCTCGTGGTCACTGTCACCCAGCTTCCCATCGATCACTAGGTCGCCAGCTAGGTCACCCCCTGTAGCCAGTACCAGGTTGAGCAACGCTTTGCCTCTTGTTGGCCCATAGACTTCTTGAGTCAGGTAGAGGTCATCCACACGCTGCTCAGATTTTGCTTTGCGACTGCTCAGATTTTGCTGAGCGATCCTCCCACGAGATGTCCAGGTAATTGAAGCACCCATGACTACCGTGGTCCTAGAGCATGTTGCCTCAGCCAGTTCCCTGGCAAACTCCTGGTCAAGCTCAGGACTTTGGGTGGGAGGTCTGAAATAGACTCCCACCACTGTGTCCCCTGTGCCATGTTCCCCACAGATTTTAACTCAGAGGGTCTCCAGTCATCCACCCTGGTCTCCAATATCGGCTTGTAAGGACATGTAGCTTTCCTTAACATAGAGAGCTACACCTCCACCCCTTTTATCTACACAATCTCTCCTGTACAGGGTATAGCCATCTATACCTATGGTCCAGTCATGGGTGGAGTCCCACCAGGTCTCCATTATCCCTATGACATCATAATTGCTTGCACTGAGCAGGAGGAGCTCATCCCCCAAGCTCCTGGCATTTGCGTACAGGCTGGCAAGTGCCCCCTGGGGGGCTCCTTCCTTGCCCACAGATTTTACCAGGGCTGGGGCAGGGGTGAGCTCCCTTAAGTGCTGTGATCCGCTGGCTTTGCAAAGATTGCTCAGTGGGCCAGCAGTGGTGGTAGTCCCCCCGTCCCCCAGCAGGCATAGTTTAAAGCCCGGTGGAGCAGGTCAGCCAGTCTGGCTGAGAAGAGCCTCCTCCCTAGGGGAGAGAGGTGGAGGCCATCTCTTCCCAGCAGCTCACTGCCTCTCTCTCCAAAGAGCGGGCTGTGGTCATGGAAGCCAAAGCCTTCCCAATGACACCAGCGCTGCAGTCTTTGGTTGATCACGTAGATCCTCCTCTCCCTCCTCAGCCCATAGTCTGAGACTGGGAGGATCAACAAGAACACCACCTGTGCCCCCAGACCCTTTAGCCCTGCTCCCAAATCCCTGTAGCACCTCATGACCCGGCTAGGAGTGCTCTGAGCCGTGTCATTGGTGCCCACATGAATAAGGAGCATGGGATAATGGTCTGTGGGTTTGAGGAGCTTTGGGATCCTCTCCACAATGTCCTGGATGTGGGTCCCTGGGAAGGAGCAGACTTCCCAGGCTAAGGGGTTGGGGCAGGAGATTGCCCCTTCAATCCCCCTCAGGAGGGAGTCTCCCACAACAAACACCTTAAGTTTTGTCTTGGGGAGAGCAGGGGTGGTAGCTGCAGTTGGGCCCATGTTCCCTGTGGGAGCCAGCAACTCAGCAGGCTCTGCTGGAGTTCTCTTTTGCGTCTCCCATCTCTGTCCAGTGTTGGGGTTTTTTTTAATATCAACAAATGTCCGGGGTTTGGAATTTTGCTCTGCTCAGCATAGAAGTTTTCACTGGCACTGGGCTGCAGTAGGGCTGGGGAGGTGCTTGGTCCTCCAGGCAGGGAAGAGAGTGGGGGAGGGACAGGAGAGAACTGAATAGCTGGACTGTGCTGGTGCCTATAGGCAGTGCATGGGGGGAGCACAGGGGACACGTGCCCCCTTGAGAATGGCCACCGCCAAAGCCGCCGCCGGCTTCTGCAGGCAATCACCGCTCACACCTGCCCTCCCCTTGCTGCCACCATGGCTGGCAGCATCTGTGGGCAGTGGGGGGTCCCCGCACACCATTCACCCCCCACCCTGCCCCTGACACTGCCACCAGTGGCTGAGAGCAGTCCCCACTTGCCACTCGCCATCGCTGACATCAACACTGGCAGCTGCGGGTGGTTCCCACTTGCTGCTCACTGATGCTAACACCAATGCCAAGGCTGGCAGCAGTGGGTGGTCCCTGCTCACCACCATGGTGCTCTCCCAGCCTCGGGAGGCACCCCTGGAGCCTGTGCTTAAGGGGTGGGGCAGCCAGGAGATGCTTGCAGAGCTGGGGGGAGCAGGAGGCTCTGAGTTGGGAGTGAGGGGGAACTGGCAAGTCTGGGAGAGGTTAAGGGGATATGGGTCAGGAGTGAGAGGCACCGGGAGGGCTGAGGGTGCTGTGGTTTGGGAGTGAGGACAGCAGGAAAGGTCGGGGACCATAGGTCAGGAACACAGGCAACAGGCAGTGCTGAAGAGCTGTGGGTCAGAAGTGAGGGGCATCAGCAGGAGCAAGGGGGCTGCAGGTTGGGAGTGAGGGGCACCAACATCATCTCAGGGGTGGGGAACTGTGGGTCAGGAGTGAGAGGCAGCAGCAGGGCTTGGGGGTGAGGAGCAGGGGAAGGGTATGGGCATAACAGTGCCCCCCATAATCATATTACCCCTCTCCCCTGATAGGTGTCCTCTTTTATTAAACTGGAAATTCAGTAACCTACACAGTATCCTATTCTACTTCACATTAAAGCAGCACATAAAAACAGTGCTAGTATGCTAATGTGTAATAGAAGAGGCTATTGTGTATTAAGCATCCCCTAAAAAGCATTCATTTGCACTAATTCGCGTTATGGCAGACTAATGCACATTAATTTAGTACTTCATATTGTAGGCACTAAGTTTAATACACATTCATTACAAAAAGGACATTAATGCATGGGTAGATGTGCCCTGAATGTTTATATGTGGCCCTATTAGACACTTCTGGTGAAAATTTCTTTGTGGACCCCATATTGTAGACATTTTGGAATCAACTTCAGTCAGATGTGTCCTTGACAAAACTGTTCCTAGCTACCGTCATCAACCTCAAGAGAATTTTTTGTAGGTATGAGCAAGGCTGGCTGGCTGGCTGGAGTCTTTATTATCCTGCCTTATGCTGCACGGATTGTGCTGAAATATGCTGAAGCATTAGAGACGGATGTTCCCTGCGGACTGTATGTACACAATGGGCCAAGTTCTTCACTGTTATTCCAATAAATACGTGATATATTTAACTGATTTCTGGATTTATCATTAAGTAACTGGGATCAAACTGCATTACTTCGTTAGGCTTTTTCTGTGAGCAATTTCTACTTAATAAGTGCCTAAAAGATTTTTAAGTCCATGTGAATGTTTGTGCTTTCTTAAAAAGAAAAAACACACAGACTTCAACTGCGGAAAAACTGTATTAAATAATACATTGTATTGTGACAGCAATTCTCAATACTCCGAGGAGCTAATCCTTCTTCTTAACACAAGTGAATGATCTGCCTTTCTTCTGTAAATTCGTGAATTAGCAATGGGGTGTCATTCAGCCTTAGTTTTCAATTTCTTCAGTGTGACAGTTTGTTTCTTAACTTTTTATTTTTTCAACTTTTTTCTTTCTTTTTTTTTTTGCATTTAATGTATCAAAGTGCTTACAGCCTGTTCTGAGAGGTTGTGAAGATGTGTGATATGGGAAAAGTGTAAGCCCAGCAGGGATCAGTAAAGAACAAGTCAGTTTAAGATAGCTTCTTGATTTCCACAGCCAGGCCTAGCTGGTAATTTGTTACATCCCCTGCTGGTAAAATACATCTTGTAAGTTGGTATGCTCTTAGGGTGAATGAAAGCTTAATTGGCTTCCAGTATTGCAGCTGGAGGATGAGCAAGGTGAAGGCTTTGTTTCCTATGATAAGAGAATACCTTACCTCTGCATGCGAGGCAAAGATGTACAGATGAACTGAAACTGGGAGTAGGAGATATGAGGCATCCACCGTGTGTGATAAGTAACTGCTCCTGAAACTATCCCACAGAGAAACGTCACTCTGCTTAGGCTGTGCATGAAATGAATAAAGGAACGTGCTTGAAATCAATCAGTTCCTTATCACTCGAGCAAAAGGAAATTTAAAAAGAGGAAAAAGGTGAGGATTAAATTGTATGTCGGGAAGCTGGGATATACATGGGATTCACAGAAGGGATCCGTTTCAGTTTACAACATTCGCCGTTTATAAACTGATGAAGGAACCCACCCTGCACTGTTTATGCTGAGGAGGAGACGTGTTATTCTGTCAGATGGAAACAGCCAAACTGATACGAGTCTCTGCCAACAGCACGGGGACTTCATATTTTGAAGTGTTATCTGTGGTACTTGTGTGCTTAGTGCTGTAATTTCTGTAGCTAACTTGTAAAATACCTAACATGGATGCTATTTAACACCTCTACTTAGTAGGGCTGCGTGAAATTTTGCCGGCAGTTGTGGCAGATCAATATTGGTGCCTCCTGCCAGCCTATTGCTCTTGTTCCTTTTGTTCATAAAAGCCTTATTGTTTTTGTTAATGTTACCCTGTTGTTAGTGCATTATGAAAGTGTTAAGTGATGTAATTATTGTAAAAGGGTACTGCAGTTGCAGGGAGCCTGTGACTTTAAGGGGTAAACATTACGTTACCTTAAGATAAGTGAGACGCTTCGGGGCCCTTCCAGAAAGCTCTCTGTGGGAAGGCCTCTGATTGGCAATTGAGAGAGTATAAAAGACCCCCACACCTGAGTGCGGCGTGGCGTGTGGGCAATCGAGTGTGAGGAGGGAGGAGTGAATTTGGTGTGATCTGAGAGGAGAGGAGAGGGCCTCTCAGCTTTACACAATCCCCGTGGGTAAAGGTTCCTCGATCAGACGGATTGTCTGGCCTTACTCAAGGAGGCCCTTAACGCTGGTAGGGGGATCCCACAGGCCCCCGAGGCGCTGCAGTACGCCGAGATCTGGCTGTAGCTGCCACTCCGAATAGTACAGCTGTACCTGAAATCTGCTGTTTTGGTCGACCTCTTGTATACAAGTTCCTTCAGATCTCGTAAGTAAAGTTTTTCCTTCCTTCAAATGAATTTGGTCTCCGGAGTCTCTCCCTCTGTCCCCGCGCACTCCACCCCGGATCCGGGCACACCTGGGTTGGCTCCGCTACCCGGCGCGGCGCTCCGCCTGGTGTGCACTTCACGCGACGGGCCTCCACCGCCACCTGGAGCCGCCCGCACCGTGACAGCAGTTTTGTTTTGACGCTGTTTTGACTCAGTTTGAGCTCAAAACAGTACGATCAAAATGAAACAGAGAGCTTCGAAATAGCCTCAAAACGAAATGAGGCAAGCCGAAAAGTTTTGAAACGTTTTGAGTTTTGAAGCTCAAGCTGGGCTTGCCTGCAGGGAAACAGAAACTAAAGTAGAGTGGGGAATGGGTGCTCTCATTACTGACTGTGTAGCTGGTCAGTGACTGTCATCCTTCCCCGAGGTCCCTTCCAATCGCAGTGCTCTGGGGAACGGATGGAAAAACCGCATGTAACCCCGGGCACAACACTACATGCACCCTCACCTGAATAATGGGATCCTGGGGGACCCAATAGCCAGTAGCCCTGCCCAGTCCCCCTGGGAAGCTGCTGCAGTGCCCCCAAGCGGAGAGCCTCCCCTGACAATCAAGCACCCTTGCAGACAGTTCTCAAACTATTTACAAGAGTTAACTATTTATATCATAATAAATAAGCATTAAATAAGCACATGGATATATGGTCTAATAAACCCTCAAGAACTTAGTTACACAGTCTCTCACTTGCACACGGTGTACTGGGGATCCCATGTGCACTGCCCCTGGTGAGGTATCTCAGGGAGTGGGACTGCCTGTGTCCCTGCACAGGGTCTGTGGATGCTCCCTGGTGCTGGTGTCCATCTCCGTGCTCCTGGGGTCTCTGAGCAGCAAGCAGTGGCTCCTCTGCAGTTCCTGCAAGACAGTCTTCCCCTGCCTTTCCCCCCTCTCCCTGGTTCTGCTGTGAGCAGTGTCTGGGCTGCAGGCTGTAACAACCCTCCTGCCCCACGCAGCCTCACACCCTAGCAAATGCAGCCCCTCCCTGGGCTTTGCCTGCCCCTGGGGCCCCTCACCCCTCAGGGAAACTAGGGCAGACTCCGGCAGTCCCCCATTCCCACAGCTCTGCTGTGCTCACCAGCCACACCGGCTGCAGTCAGGTCTCTTCAGATTTGGGTTCTCCACACCAGCTCTCCAAAGGACCACTGTGCTGAGATTCTCAATTCAATCTCCAGCCTGTCCCTCAGCACCCCCCCTTGTATCCCCCAGTGTCACCTATGTCACGAGTTTTGCTTGTCCACAGCTTGACGTGCAGTTTCCCCAAAACCCCTGCACCAATCTCCTTGAAACTTGGCAGGCTGCATGCCCTCAGAAGGGGCTACCATTTCTGTAAGATTCACCTAAATCAGGCAAAGAATTACAAAGTTATAGGCTGTTTTGAACTTCCCCATTATACCCTATAGGCAGAACATCATCATCAAAACAGCGAAGCTGTTTCAACAAAACGAAATGAAACAGCAGTTTCTAATCAAAACAAAATTCGAAACAAAATGCTGCTCCATCAAAACGTTGAAATGCAAGTCAAAAGGGAACAGGGCCATTTCACACAGTCCTACTATTTAGCTCATAATAACTCTTTTAGCTAATGCAGGTAAAGAGCATTTTTGTTATTTTTAAAGTAATTATGTTCTTACTAATTTTTCTGAGTTCCTATTGTGTTCCTATACATTTGTAATCACACACAATTTTTTTTAAATACTTTTAGTGCATTATAGATTTTAAACCTAAAAAAAATATGTACTCTCAGCATTATTTATTAATTAAGCAATACTTTACTCACTATTTGAGCTACTTTATCTGTCATCAGGGACCTACAGCACTGGCAAAGTTTTCTATGATTTGGAGGACAAAAATTATAATGTTTGAACATTAGACTCTCTATTTGTGTGTGAAGCACGTAGAAACAAGAAAGGAATTTGTGTTCAGTGGTAAACTTCAATACTGGGACCATGAACATTGTTTCTTTATGTACCTATATTACAGAAGCACCTAGGAACCACAATCAGGGGCCATGCATAGGGGATGCACACAGGTGCACACGCACCCCCTGTGCATGACAGTGCACCCCCTACAAAGAGACACTGCTGTGGTCGGTTGCCACTCACCACCCTGCCACCAACACCACCAGCGGTGTCTGCGGGCGGTCGCCAACCCCTGGTCAGCCCTTACCACCCGTTTCCCCCCTGCCACTGACACCATCAGCAGCATCTGCGAGAGCTCTCGCTTACTGCTACCATGCTCTCGCCACCACCATGCCCCCACAACCGCTGGGGGCATACATTGTTCATGACCACAGTCATGGATCTATGCTTCATTGTGCTTGAACTTACATTGATAAATAACATAAAAGACAATCTTCTCTGCACTTCTCCAAATCTACATCAGAAATAATTCTTTTTTTTATAGTGCTACTATGTGTAGGCATAAGCACCACCTGGGGTGACACGGAACAATGGTCATAAGCTGATGGAGAATAGGTTTATGTTAGAGATCACAAGGCAATATTTTACAGTTAGGGTGGCGGGTCTTGTGAACCCAGCATTCATTCCTGCCTGTGGCAGGGGGTCAGGCTAGATGACCTGTTCAGGTCCCTCCTGACCCTAGCTACTATGAAACTATGATACTGTAAGATGAACACAACGATGTTTTCCAGGACTGATGTGAAATGATGTTGTCTCAGTTCCAAATGCAATAAGCGGTCCGTCATGATAGAAATTCTTGTGCTGTGTTTTCTTCCACCATTATTATATCATATAGGTCCAAAATCTCTAAAGCTGCTTAGGCACAATCACTGTTATACAACAGGAACTTGAACTGGTTTTACCTCCATTTTACAATTTCTTGAAGAACTCCATAATGATTAGGATTTTGGCTCTTCCAAAGCACATCTGTCTCTGTCTCCTGCCAGAACTTTTCCAATTAATATTAGATTGTATTTATAAAGTGAAACAGTTTCAAGAGGAACCCAGTAGCTGTGTGGTCAGATCACTCACTGATAATATAAATTCAAATCCCTGATCTGAGGAAAGCAGCATAGGGATTTGAACCTAGCCCACTGGTTATTCTGGGATGAGGTCTGTCTCCCTGGCTTTTCAGACATAGTTTAGGAGCCTAACTCCAAAAAATGATTCACAGCTCAGGATGCAAAGTGAAATATGATGCCTGTCTCTAGCCAGTCAGAATCTGGAGCACCTAAACATTTAGACCTTTCCTTCTTTTTACTTCTGTGTAACATAGATAGTGGCCTGTTCTTCCCTCAGTTTCAAAGGATATCTTTCTGAAGTTAATGCCCACTTTCCCTGTGTATACAGAGCAGAGAAGCCAAATTTATAGCTAAAAATTCTATTGCATGTCAGTGCATCTAGAAATTAAGCATGGCAAGGATTAAGGACTATATCCCACAAAGGATATAGGTGCAGAACCCCTCAGCTAGGATCTAGAACCCAATGTTAAATGCTTAAGTTCATTATACAGAGAGTAGGGGTGTATCTGCATCAGGGTGGGGATTATCTCAGGCGGACGGCCGCATACTGACTTTTGGCAAGCCATCAAGGGCTGCATGATAGGCAGCAAGGGGCAGGTAAATATTAATTTTCTAAATATTTTATGCCCTGCAGGTCGGAAAGAATGGGCTGGTGGCCCCAAATGGCCCATGGGCCACATTTTGCCCACCCCTGATCTACATCATAACAGCAACACACCTACCTACCCACACCCACTCATGTGCCAAATCCAGAAAACTGGCAACATGACCCTCAGGGTCATCACTCTGCAACCACTCCCAATACCTTGTTCTCTAACATGTCTGAGAGCAGCT
Organism: Caiman crocodilus; assembly: GCA_030014935.1. Taxonomy (NCBI): domain Eukaryota; kingdom Metazoa; phylum Chordata; order Crocodylia; family Alligatoridae; genus Caiman; species Caiman crocodilus. Next base: position 14,557,531 of record JAGPOW010003685.1, read on the forward strand.
GCTGGGATAATTTAGAAACATCCTGACTGGTGCAGTTCCAGGTTTGCTATGTGTGAGCAGGAGTGGGTGGATGGGCCACGACTGGGGACATTTGGGCAGGGAGTGGTGATGCCCCTGGCACAGTGCTGCCACAGTGCCCACAATAAGTACTTCAGAATGAGATCCAAATTAGCCAACAAGCTGAGCAAAGAGCCACCTCAAATTCAATATCAGACAATGCTGAGCACAAGGGTGTGCCTGGAGTCCTGCCTTCTCACAAACCTGGGCAGCTCACTCCAGGTTGCAGAAAGGCTCTTCCAACCAATGTGCAATCCTCTCCTGGGAGCAAGTGCTGACAAGCATTCTTTCGAAGAATTAGGGTTCACTATTTTCTCTTAACACATAGGGGAAGGGGAAGAAGGTATCTTCTACTTATTTTACAAGGACTAGAGCCCAGCAGTGTCTTCTCTGGTCCAATGTATCCTGAGTTCTTTGCTCTGCAGTGTCATACATTTCACAGGAAAGGTGGACAGGATGCCTATCAAAAATGGTCCATAGCCTGGTATTTGGGTTACTCTCTTGGAATATGGGAGCTGTGGGTTTGAATTCCCTCAGGTTGAGAAGACCATTGAATCCAGGACTCTTGCTTCCTGGGTGAATACTTCAACCACTATTGTACTATATGAAATGTGGGCAGCACTACTACTGTCTCTTCTTGCTTTAAAAGAAGTATACAACAACTTCATTGTAGGACCGAATCTCATTAAGATGTGTTCTCATACCATGCCTAGCAGATTGAGCCCTGCAGACAAGTTTAGCAGAGAAATGTCTAATGGATCCTAGCTGGGCCTGGCCAGGAGATGGGTAATGAGTCTGGGAAGTCCTGGGCCTATGCAAGAACACAACTCTGAGGACAGAAACTTAAAATCAAACATGGAGTTTTCTAAGAGAACTTAGGCATCAGCTAGGTTAGAAAAGCTGAACAGAGAATTTTTAGACATAAGCACCTCAATTCAACCTTCGTTTTGCTTTGGATACACAAGTTCTTTACTGGGTATAGGCCTAACTACTTTTGAGGATGAAGGTCATAAAGGTTGATCTGTTAGCCATTAAAGTAACTGGCAAAACTCCAGCTGACTTCAATATTGTCCAATTTGACCAATACTGATTTGGATATAAGGCACTCTACAGTATAATATGAGCAGAAAAGCAGGGTAGAAGAATTGCTTTGAACTGAAGAAAATTGATTGTCAGTGTCCCTTTTAAATCCCTGTACTCTGTTTTCTCTGATGTTGCTTTTGCTTCAAACTGTGATTATTTCACCTTCCTGTTTTTCTCTGAATCCATTCAATATTGGTTGAGTGTTCCTTTGCACAAATTAGGTAAGTTGAGATGTAAGCATCTCTTAATATGAATAACATCCCTTATTTTAAAACCCAGTTTACCTCTCTCCTACATAAACCAAATATCTCATTTCTACTATAAAGACTACATAGAAAGAATGTTATAATATGCATACTTAGGAAATGCCAGATTTGCAGATGCCTAACCAACTTTAAGTCTGTTTCCCTTGTGTATCCATTCTTTGCACTGAATGGGGTTTTTTGGAAAAAAAGAGTATGTGATTACCAGGGATCCAGGTTTTCTGTTTCCTGCAGAAAACACAGATTTTCTCCTTTGAGAAAAACAAGGAGAAAGCAGCCAGGAGCTGCTTGGGACTGGGGAGAGTGGGGGGAGGCTGACTTGAGGTTGGGGGTGCCACATGTATGTTCACACACACACACACACACACACACACACACACACACACAC
>JAGPOW010003685.1:14583886-14599120 GCA_030014935.1 Caiman crocodilus
CACTTTAAAGCGGGCTAAATGCTTTTGCACTGTTTTAATGGTGTCAGTGTTTGCATGCCTCGATGGTGTATTGTGCATTAATTTCAGCCACTGTAGGAAATTTGGTGGCACAATGTGCCTTAAATAAGTTAGGATGAAGCAAACTAAAACTCCTTGAAGTCCAAGAGTTTTGGGGAAATTTTCCTTGACTCCAAGGAGTTTTAGTTTGCTGCTTCTACAGCCATGGAGTAAAGCACCAGGCTCCGTGCAGCTCTGCGGCTGTGCAGGAAGCCCTGCAGGCAGCCTGGCAGCAGCCCGGGAAGGCAGGCTCCACCCAAGAAAAGTGGCAAGCCTGACTTATTTTTTTTTTCCCCTTGCCCTGGAGCCTGCCTGACTGCCTGAGCTGCATGGGGGCCCGGTGCTTCCCTGCAAGGCTGCAGTGCTTTCCAGGACCACCCAAGCTGGGTGCCTGCTGGTGAGTGGGGGCACCGCCGCTGCCACAGAGGGAAGCTCCAGCCCCCGGACTGCTCCACCCACCAGCAGCTTGCCCTCCCCTCCCCCCCGCTGGAGCAGCAGGTAAGCTGGGTGTGTGCATGACACTGGGATTTAATCGATCCTAAATGGAAGCAGTGTTTTTTAAAAACTTACCGCTTCAGTTTAGGGCCCTTGTTTCATCTATACACACCCAGTAAGAGCAAAAGTTAGGTTCCTTCTTTATTACCAATACTGTGGCCAGGTACAGACCTTACTTTTACCAGCATAAGTGATTATTCTGGTCTATACTGATAAGAGGACAGAAGTTTGGTACACACAGACTTGTTTAAAAATGGCAGAACCATTTTTACAGAAAACTGCATAACTTAGATTAATTCCACCTTGGGCTTTTGAATGTCTGTACCTATCCTGAATGTAAAATTTCCCCAAATCAAATTTTCTTCCTAACTCTAGCAATTGTCTGCCTACCAGTAAAGGCAGAAGTCCTGTCAGTGGGAATCTGTGCCTTGTGACATTAATATTTTAACTAATATTTTTTCTGTTTATTATATACCTCTTTTTAGTCAAGGTATCTTTTGAGTCCCCCCAGGCCACAGCCACCTCTAGGAGCCTTGCCATAAAAGAGCACACAGACTCAGGACTGATTATCTTTCAGCTTCCCCTTTGGCAGACCAGAGCAGAGTGCTGCACAGCTCGCCCAGTCTTCCCATCAGAAGAACGGGGCAGAGGAACATTGCCAAGGGGGAGGGTCACTTCCCTACTGAGTATACAGCTGTGTATGTAGGGAAACAATCAAAGCCAATGTCACTGCACCATCCCAAGTATAGCAGTGTCCCTTCACGAATACACTGCTCTTTAATAATACCTGTTGCTTCTTCAGCCACTTCTAATTCATTTGATACTGTCTATGTAAAATTTTAATTAAAATTTCTAGTAGGATTTAAATTAGCTTTGTGATATGCTTTCCAAAACTAAGTTCTATTATGCATAGCTGCGCTAAAGAATAATAAAATAGTTTGATATTTACTGTATTCAAAGATAAAAAGAAATAGGTTTGAATAGAGCTAAAGTTGAATAGATCTAAATTTAAGGTAAAAACCATTAATATCAGAACCACTTATTTAGAAATCCAGAAAAATCAAAGTTAAGGTACCACTGAAAAGAAATACTTACTGATGCATGGAAATGCACATGTGGGGAACATTAACAGCCTTGAATCTGCCCTGAAGTAACACCAGGAGGGGAAAATGTGAGGAACACAGCCTGAATGCCTTTAAAATTTCTTTTAACCCAATCTTGGACCAATTTCTTTACTGCCTTCTCATAGCATATACTAGAGAGCACAGCTTAGATTATTTGAATGCATTTTCTTACCTCAACATACTTAGTTTCATTTAAATGTAACCTTATGTCTGAATCTCTGCAACTTCTAATATTTGATAATATTATTGATGTCCTTTTTGTACTTGCAATATTTCTTTTTTTCCTTCTTCACTATTAAAATATTATACATGATCACGTAATAAGCAAAGACAGTGGTGCCATGTGATATTACTAATGAGCTGAAGGTATCAAATATCACGTTTAAGACATTTTTTTTCTTTTAAGGCTGGGTATACCGATACACCATAGCAGCATAGCTGCAGAAAAGTAGTGGTGAATTTGGCCTTTAATTTGTATTTTAATTTGTGGTTTAAAGGTCTGAGTTTTTGCAAGCTGATACTATGTGAGAGGTTAAGTAGCAGATGCCAAGGCCCTAAGTTTTAGTATGTCAAAACTTTGAAATCTCTTCCCACCTGTCTACCTGGGCGGCACAATGATATAGAATAGAGCCTTAACAGAATAGTCACCTGTTTCTTTAATAGAATAGAGACATTTGGAGCAAGCAACCTGTTAAAGAGTACTTCAGACACCTGTAATGGAGTCAGTGGTATGATACTACAGGAAACAGTTCTTTTTATGCACACTAGCTCTAGAAAAAGGGTAGTAATTGATTGAGCTACTTCGTTACCATGGCACCAATCACAAGTTGTCTGAGCTGTTGACCTGGCTCTGTCAGCAGCTTAGGTGGCATCACATATTCAACTCAACACTTACTAAGTATAGCTAAAATGCAAGTGGAGGCATGTTCAAGTAGTTTAGCACGTGTTAAGTGCCCTTGTAGTGGTGTTCCCTTTCAGCCAAGGGTCAGCTCATAACACATACTAACTTTAATAGACGGCTATATTCCAATCACTTGCAATTGTTGCAAACCATTGGAACAGTCACAATATTTAATATGTCCCAGCCTTACAATGATTGCAACTGTTGCAAGTAAACATGTGACAAGGCCCTTAGATTACCCAAACAGCTGCAATAACTGTTCAAAACTTAATTTCTTCTCAAATAGTTGATGGAATATTGTTCAATAATTATATAGTAGACTATATGAATGATTTCTTTCTTTACTTTCTTTATTTCTTTACAGAGATCATTCAGTACAAGAAAAAGATGGACACGTTCTAAATTTCTTATTGGATCGATTTTTAAATTAACGTTAACAAAAATTTAACAGATTCACCTGGAAAATTCTCAGAAAATTAATTCTGGGCACATCTACGCATGTAAGTAATATGATGCAGTAAACTCCAGCACATATCGCACTGGAGTTTATTGCTTCTGGGTGTGGTGTTTAAATGTGCACCAGGGACTGCAGCACATCGAGCTAGGTCAGAGCAGCCCTGGCTGGCAAGGTACTTGGGGAGGACAGCTTGCCAGCCCGGGGCTGTTCCAACCCAGCTCATGCACTGCAGAGGGGCTGGATGGGGCTCAAGTGTGCTCCAGTGCAGAACCAGCTGGCACTGAAGCACCCTTGTGTCCTGCCACCCTGTCAGCATCTAAACATGGATTGCTGCATGCTAAAGAATGCCACCATAGGATAGTAACCTATTTACAGTGGAGTTGATTAGTTTGCCTAACCTATGGCAGAGTGTCATGGTGTGGGGTCCCCAGGGATGGCAGTGATGCCCCTAGGACTCCATGACAGTGCCACTCTTGCCCAATGTGCACCCTTTTTCTCTCCTGCCACGTCTTGCTGGTAATTATAAGAAATAGGGAGGTTGCCCTCAAGTTTGTTTGGACACAGTCCTGATGGAGCCCACTAAACCCTGTGGGTTCTTGAACCCCTTCTTGGGTCCTGCTCAAAATAGATGCCTCATGGGACACCCTCAGCCTTATGGGCTAGATGTATGGCTCCAAAACCACCCCTTTACCATGCCCCACGCCTTGCAGATTGTAGTCAGTGTCCCTCTGAGGCCTCAGTATAGCTCAGTTTCTTCTTCATCACTGGACTCTCTGCAGCCCTGTTTCTGCACCCACACTGGCTCTAGGCTCTCCACACTGTAGTGTGCCATAATGAGGCCTCTTCGTCCCCAGTAGTCTCAGCCCAGTCCACCGGTTTAAATAACAACAGATAATACAAGCCCCTGGTCAATGACGTAATACAACCAGTGCAGGGTGTGCTCTGTCCTTTTAAAAGAGTCAAACTTCTCTCCAAGCATTAAGTACCTTGTAGCCCAGGGTACCTGGTGAGCTCCTGGAGCCCCACTGGTCCTATAAACAGCACATCAGGCAACCACAATATCTCCAGGCAGTTCTTTTCTGCAGGCTCCTTGCCAGAGAACTAACCCCTGCTGGCCTCAGCCTGGAGTTTATATGTGCCCAGGGCCCTGCCTTCTTCTGTTCAGCTGATTGGGTGCAGGTGCAAGCTAATGTCCTCATTAGCCTGCTGCCATAGTAACCTACACCTCTGGCGTTTCTGCCCAGCTCCTAGGGTCCTCTCCCTAAGCAGTTTCTGCCCTTAAAGAAGCAGGCATTTTAGTGCCCTGCAACCTAGAGCTAAGTAGTTTACTACAGCCTAATAGGGCCACAGGTTGGGTTCACACTTACAGGTTAGGCCGCAGGTTGTAAGCTTCACACTTACAAGTTTTTTCTCTCCACAAGGGGAGAAAATGTTTTCCCTCAAAGAAATGGGCAATAACCATAGCCTCCTAAATCCATGGATTCAGCAAGATATCCTAGAGACTGGCCACCACTTAGACAACATGGCTATCTCAGAGACCATTAACCCACAGAGTTCCTGCTAGCTGCCAGCTGAAAAACCAATCCACAGAAGTGATGGAGAGAGGCTTTCTAGCCTGCTCCTTCAGCCTCTCCCTGGGTGCATCTACACATGCACTTTACTGCAGAGTTGCATAGTAAGATCCATAGTAAAGTGTCACCACCTAGATGTGCACCAACATTAGGGCACAGTAACTTAATTAACTCTGCTGTAATATAGTATTGTCGCAGGGTGTAGACTCTGCACCCGGGAACAACTCACTCCGGCTCGAACTGTTCCTGAATTTATTGTGTCGTGTTAGTGTCATGTGGAGATGCACCCCCTGTGAAGGTCTCCTTGCTTTGGTAGTGAGCTTGGGTGTGTGAAAGTCAGATCAAAACTAAGTGATAAAGCAAACTGTACTTCCACTGCAATGCACATATGCTTGCATTTTGGGGACAAACAAAGCCTTTTCCTTTTTTCCTTTCTCAGAAAATAGCTTTTTGTTACAGCAATCCTTGTAAAACTACTCCTGACAGAGATTTTCCCACAGATTTCTGAGATCTGGTCTCATCTGCTCCATTCTTCTTCAATCTCTTAATTATTTTCTTCTGTTACGACTAAATGCACAGTTGAATGTACCAATCTCAAATCATCTTAAAATAATATTAATACATTCTGAATGTGTGTCATTATCTTACCTTTTAAAATTAATCAGTGAGAGTAATTTCTGAGACTATTTAAAACAAAATGTGTTTAGAAATAAGCATCAGTAAATGTAAGACTGAAAGAAAAATATTGGCATGTTTTGTGCTCAGATCTGTTTTATGATATGAATCTCTTAATCTGTTTATGCAGAATTTCATGAGTTATCTGTTAGTAGTAATGGATAGTCTGACATTGCCAGGGCTAGGGAATTTAACCTCTTATTTAGTGACACCTTTTCTGTGTTTTAGAAGGGGATCTGGTACCCTATACTTGCTTAGTCCACTCAAACTCCATGTTATCATTTTTAATAATCATAATGTTACATACTTAACTAGTCAGAAGGAAAAGAGCTTTTGATATATCTCAAGTAATATACATGAAGATATTGCTACTAGCCTACTGAAATTTACCTTCTCATGACATTTTAATTCTAAATGAACATGATACTTTTATTTCTTGGCAGAGTAACAAGATTAATGTGGTCACTATCATAGTTTTGGTTTGATGGATTGGGTTGTCTCAAATTCAGATTAGCTACCAGATTTCTAATTGGGGTTAACAAAGCTGACAACTGTGAAGGAGACTTAAGTTTAAACAGTATATGAATTTTAAAGATGGAGTCCTTCTACTGCAAATAAGTAGTCGCTTTAACTGATCTCTCCTTTGCTATTTGATGCACTCAAATACAATTAACAACGGCATAAAAGTGGAAATGGGTCCAACACACAAATACAAAAAAGAACAGAATCTCACCTGAGATCTTGGACTTCAGTTTATTCTCTTCTAGAGAGTGGAGGGCCAAACAATATTGATATCTAGACAGAGACTTTACCAAGATACAGTCTATTCAGTTCTGGGCTTTGGGTTCATGCCCCACTTCTATCTAATATTCAGTGGGAACAGAAAGGAAGGAAGGAAGGATTCCAATGGAATAAAAACAATCTTTGCATATAAACGACAGTCACTCTTTTTCTTTGAACTGTTCCACTTTGGAATGACCTCCTAATTAGAGTGGGTTTGACATTTTTTATAGAAAATCTGTATCCATAAAATGAAAAGCTTCCCAGACTCCCAGTTACAAGATTAGAGGCCAAACCCACAGCCTTTTGGCTATTCTTCAGCAGAGAGAGCCTCTCTCACTCTATGTGAAAACTTTGAAGGGTCCTGGTTTTGTTCCAATGGGAACAAGAACATATTTTGAATATGGAAGCTTTTTGGAAAGGATAAACCGCTTCCCATCTGTCTTATTCCTGGTGTTCTGGTCACATGTCCCTGTTCCCAAGTATGGAATCACTAAGCCTTACATGTTAGGCTTTTATTTGTCATTCTACAATGTAAAAACATTCATTCTCGCCTGACACAAAAGTGTGGCCTGATGGAAGCAGTCTGGTCTGGATGTTGATTGCTTTAGCTGATTCTTGGTGAGCTGGAGGTAAAATAGTGGCTGCTCTGTTTTATGCTGAGAGCTCTATCATGCATCAAGAATCAGGCAATTTAGGATCTAAGCCAAGAGGTTTGTCATATAGAGGAGCTGTACAGATTATACTGATTTTATACTGAGAAAATAGGGGCATGGACACATGTCTGGTTTGCACCAGTGTAATCTACTTTGAAAATAGCAACCTGAAAAAAGACCAATGTGTGACATACAGCCTTGTACCAGTGTCACTTGCTTGAATTACCCTGGGGAAAATCAGGAATAAAATTTCAAGGTTTTACGTGTCATGATGCCAGGGGTAGCCATTTATTCAAAGCGTCCACTCTGTTACTTGTTCTCCCTCCCCAAACACTGTAATGCCTGTCTTCTCTGTGTAACTGTGCTGGAATACCTATTGATATACGTTGTACCCACTGAGTCATTTGGGACTACGTCCATGAAGGAATTTCACTATCACAATGGTGAGCATTACTACACCTAACTTTAGGAATCTATATAGCTCTGAGTTAGGTGCTTAGGCTCCTTACTCCATGCATAGGGAACATAAAGTGCCTAAAAAGTGGCATCCACAAAACACAACACTGAACAAGAAGCTGCCGAAACTAGTCACTAGGAAATGCTGAGAGCAGAGGCCTGCCTCAGACTTAGGTGCCTTACTTTGGTCCACTCAGCTCATATCTACATTACAAAGCTTTTGCCAGCATCTCTGCTAGCTTTGCCATCAGGGCTTGGAGACGGCTTGCCAACTAGGAAAAAACAAAACAGTGCTTTATTTTAAACTCGGTGCACTCCTACGCCAAGCCCAGCGCATACCCAGAAGAGGTGTTGCGCTACTTGGACCCAGCTTTCTGAACTTCTGTATAGATCGGACACTTTACTTCTTTTATCTAACAGCTGCTTGAATCAGTTATTAGGTAAAAGTGCCATAAAGCCCCTCTGAAGCGCCTGATCTATACAGATAATGCAGAGCCAGGTCAAAGTAATGTGTCGCTGCTTCCAGTACAGTGCATGTTTGTGGTTTTTTCCCCCACATCTCTCAGCGCCCATTGTGTGTCCTGAGAGGCAGCTTCTAAAGGGACTACAGCAGTCAGCCAAGGTTGGAGTGTGTCTACATGTATCTTTGTTTGGTGTCCAAATGATGCCAGAAGATTTTTGTCTTTATGGAGGTAGTGTTATGCTGCTGGCAGAGGAGCTATGGCTGAGGACACACTCACTGTTGTGCCAGCAGAATCTGACTTCTGCTGGAAAAACCATGTTGTATAGACCAGACCTCAAAGTCTTGCACCCTCTCCTTGAGTAAGGTGTGTAAACCCTTTCTTGCAAGGATCAAGGAAAAAGAGAATGGGTCACCCCCATTTTATACAATAGCTCAGAGGTTAGAACATTAATTTATCAAGTAGGAGACATGGGCTGCATTTCATTATCTTTATGATGCAGGTTTGACCCCCCACATAGCGTCCTAATCACCAGGCTATATGGTATCCTATATTCAGTAGTCCTTCCCACTGAAGCTGTTCCAGTTTGCATTGACGGTAGGGGAAAGAGAGAGAGGGGGAGGGAGAAGGGCAAGAGATGCATCTTCTAGTCTCCTGGGCAGAGTAGGGACGTCTGGTCTCTCAGATGATGGATGAGTACTGTTACCAGTAAGCAGCTCGCTGTACCCTGCGAACATCTCCTGGGTGTTTGGGGCCTACAGGTATGATATGCAAAGAATATCTAGTTTTGTATCCAGACAGTGTTCACCAAACAGTTATCTGTTTGTCAAGACGGAGATGATGCTGTGCATACTGAGAAGCAAGTCTTTAGACCTCTTAGGGAACTTTACTTTTGGAAACCTAGGTTGCTGTGGACTTCAAATACCTTCAAGCAGATGAGTGAGGGTTCAGGACTTGTACATCTAAAGGTGTGCACACATGTACTAAGTCAACTTAAATAAGTCAACTTAACTAAGTTGACTTAAAATAAGCCACATCAGCGTGTACACACATACAGCTTTTTGACATGGTGGCTGCCATCTTGTCACTTAAATCAGCTTAACTAATGCAACTCAAGATAATACACCGCAAAGGTATATTATCTTGCACTGCATTTAAGTTGACTCTCCTCCACATATGTGTGTACTCTATGACAGTTAAGTTAAGTGACTTAACTTTCAGAAAGTTAGTTTGTGTGTAGGCATCCTAAAGTAGCAGTTGGGTGTCTAAGTCCTTTTCCAGCTCTAGCCCTCAATGTCCTAACCGTTCCTACAGCTCAGGCTGGTCTTATCAATCCTCAGAATTGGTTCAGTTTCAAGTAACACTGGTAATGAAAATTATTCCTGTAAAATCTGCTTTCTCCCAAGTCATTCAGCTCACCATAGAAGGAAGATATGGAAAAAAATCTATCCAGTATCTTCCTGCAAATGCAGAATTGTTCCCTTTAATACACTATTAAGTATTTTCCCCTGGCTTGGTTTAAAAGAACCAAATAACGGTCCCTAGGAAACTATTCCATGACAGACTCTATCTCATTGTTGGTAAGTTTTCCCTAATATTATGCCTAAAGTTTCCCCTTTTTTAATTTCTTCCCATTATGCTTCACTGTCTCCTTTTATATCACTCTTGAGACAGTTTTGCTTTAGGCAGGATTATTTGCCTGCTTCTGGGAACCTATTCTTCAAAGAGCTGTGATGTGAACACTATGACTCATGTCATATTCTGTCTCCCTTCCCCACTGATCTTTCTAGCGTCTCTCACACACATTTGGTGTGAGCTAGTCTTTTTTCCCCCGTTTGTTTTTGCAGAACATCCTAAGAGAAAGGTATCCAAAATTCTAACTGAAACTATATTAAAACAGAGTGGCATTATTAAAAGACGTCATCTGAACTGAGAGTGTTAAAAAATTTGGCAAGGTAGCAGGTGAAAAGAATGGCTTGGATTGAAAAGAGTGGGGAAAATGATGTTCTGAATACTATATTTTACCAGTTCTCTTTCTGAGAAAGCAACCACTCATCATGACTGACTGTGGTGATCTAGGCTATCTCGCACTCTGTGCTTTCGTTCGCGTTGATCTGACGGAACAGTCTCTTTCTGGCGTAAGCGTACCATCTTATTTTGCACATCCCTGTTCGACACACGCTTCTTCCATGCCTTCTTTCAGCCTTAGTTTACCAATAAGCAATGATCCATTCAGCCCAACACAACAAACAGTAACGTATTGTCTTACATCTTCGATTAGCAGCTTTTTAGGGCAGGGCTGTAGCTACCCCATGTTCTGTATAGGCACTGTTAATGCCCAAGAAATGAGCAAATACAATGAATAGTAAATAAAAATGACTTCAAAAGACAAATAGAATCTGGGATTATATATAATCGCCCTATGACACCAAGACTGTTTTGTTCGTGCCTTCAACAGTTTTTTTAACATCAGCTCCTCAGAGCCACTTCTCTTTGTAAATAATGACAACTTTCAGCAGCTGTCAACGTGTACAAAAAGCCTTTCTTGAGAAGTGTGGTAGAAAAAGACCATATGTTCTCTTGACAGGGGCCAGATATTACTACAAATATCCCATCCTTGAAGAAAATAAATCTAGACAAATCTGTAAAATAATCCTCCCATATGACACTGCAACCTGCTTCTCTTACAAGTCATCACCTCTAATAAACAAACGTCCTATACAGAGCTAGACAAAGCTGTTCTTCTGGTTTTACTGCTTGTAACCAGAAATTAGATCAATAAATGTGTGGAGAGAGATTCATCAATTTGGCTAGAAGCATCAAGGTATATGTCTGCCTGAAATATACAGTATGTGGAAGTGCCATCCTCTCAAAGAAAAAGCCTCGAGTATAAAATTATTGACCTTGGAGGAGAATGCACAGTAGAATCTTGCTAATCTGCACTTTGTTAAAGTGGTCACCAGGTAAATGGCACTTAAAATTTATAGTCTCGTCCTCCTCAGCAAAGATTTAATAGCAGATGTTGTAGAAAAATCTATTACTAAAATTTCATTCGTTTTATAAAATATACTATAGTAACAGTATATTTATGGCTATATTGTGAAGTATTATATATAGCTACAATTAACTACAGTTGACATGAGTGATTAAGTATATTTTAAAGTGCATTTATCTCCTTCAGGGGTGTACTTGGTAGCCGTGCTGGTCTGAGACAAAAAGACATAAAAAAACTAGAACTCTTGGTTCCAAAATTATACTTTTTATTAAACCAACTGGAAAATGGCAAGAAAATTGTCCTTTTCTGCAAGCTTTCAGGATCAAAGTCCCTTCGTCAGGCTCTGGGAAAAGTGTAGCTGGTACAAGATAGTAAAAAGTCCCCATAGGTAGGAAATAAACTTCATTTTTGCACAGAGGGAGCTGAAGATGGAAGGTTGTCCCTTTGGGTCTATGAGAGTGTCTTTGTGAGCTTTCTTGAGTAGCTCTTTGATATGTTGATCAGACAGAATTTTTATCTCTTTCCAATTTCTTTGCTTACTTTTTCCCTATAGCCCTGAATCTAGAGGATCAACTAATTCAGATCTCTGCACCTATTCAGGATGCCCCTTTAGTCCTTGAAATAGCTGCATGAGATGTGCACTAGCAGACCAAGTACAGGATCAAGATTTCATAGATGTAGGGTTGGAAGGGACCTAAGTAGATCATCACGTCCAACCCCCTGCCCTGCACAGGAGAGAATGCTTGGCTTATATGACCCCAGCTAGGTAACTGTCAAGCCTCTTAAAGACCCCCAACGTAGGAGCCAGCACCACTTCCCTTGGAAGTTGTTTCCAGATCCCAGCCGCCCTGACTGTGAAGTAGTGCCTTTTAATATCCAGCCTGAATGTAGTCTCAGGCAACTTATGGCTGTCATTCCTTGTTACTCCAGGAGGTGCTTGGGTGAACAGGGTCTCTCCCATTTCCCGCTGGTCCCCCCTGGTGAGTTTATAGACAGCCACCAGATCTCCTCTCAGCCTTCTCGTGTCTCAGCATCCGTGCTTAAAAACGGCAGCAGGGGTGCTTTATCTAAAGCTCATTGAATCAGTTTTAGTTCAAGTGCTCCCACCACCATTTTGAAATGCGAGTACACTGATACTTGAGACACAGTGACACTTGAATTAGAGCAGATCTCAAAGTGACTCTAATTAAAGCGGCACCCCCCACCTTCAGAGCGCATGTAAAAGTGCCCACCGTGACTGAGAAATGCTACTGTATTCCTTGAAAGGCTGAATTCTTCATGGTATGTTGTTCTTCCTTTTCATGGTTCTGTCTTGTAACAAAATCCATATATATATATAGGCATCAAGATCTTCTCCTTCGGTATAAGCACAGACTAGCTCCTTGTTTGGTCTTCATTGTTCTTTCTGTTATAGTCAAGACAGATAAGGTATGTTAAAAGGATCATTTAAGTGGCAAAACGCCAGTATCTTGTTTCCCAAAGGAGCTTATCAAGACTCAAATGATTAGTTAAAATTTCTGCCAGAATTTGGGTATTTAATTTAAAATCACTATAATTGCATTAGGTTTATTTGGATTCCAACCAACAAAAGGACATTTCTGAAATAATGTACTTCTACCAGTGAGTGTAGTTTATTTCTCTAAGTGTCCTCAGAAACTCACACATGAAGTAACCAGTTCAAAACAGACAGCCTACAAAGCAAGAAAGAAAGATGACGTCCTACAGCCCATTTACCATAGATCAGCAAAACAGCTGCCTTGGAAGTTGGCAGATTAAAATTATTCCATAAAATAGATAGTATCTACTACACCCCAATCTGAGATTTATTAAGATGTGTAAAATTGAACCCATCAAGAAGAGGTTTTTTCCCCCAAAAGATGTTGCTGTTCTGAGGCCATGGATTAGATGGCTTGGAGTCAGGAAGAGTTTTATATCATATCCATAACATACAAGAAAATCTCATGCAGAAGTGATTGGAGTATGATAAACTGTTTTCAATAAAGGAGCCATAGGCCTTGCCCACATGAGTTCATATTATGGGTTATGATAGGGACAAAAACAAGCTATAGAAATACTGAAAGCAAGATCTTCAATTCAATACTGAGTACTCTTTATGTCCATAAAACCATTATTTTATGCCCTGGAATTGTATTTTACTAAATTAATTTTCGAGAATTTAAATTTCAGCTTGTTTATAGACCCTAACTAATTTTTTTCCAAATCTGATACTAAGATTTCAACCAGAGAGTTTGATAGCAGTTTTAAATAGGTAGCTATATTTCATGAAGAAAACTACATTTTGGAAAAACCTTTCTTGCAACCATCATTTCTAATAATTAGTATTTATAGCATGGCTTTGATTCAGTGATCTTGAAGCATTTGACAGCTAATAATGATTCAAGAAAAAAGCCTCATAAAGTATGCCTATATGTTGTTATTTTATCAGTCTCACAAAAGGCCGTGTGGGGTGCTGGGAGGGCCAATGATAACTCAGGTCATGCAATAAGCCAGTGCTAGAGTAGAGTGGAATTCACAGGTACAAACACTTCAGATAACTGAATTTTGTTCTATCAGGGCCAAATAAATCCTTTATTTTAGTGTTGTATCACTGAGCTAGGTGTTAGATTCTGCGTAAGTTTTTTTTTTAGTGGTAGATGATACAAAACCTAAGTCTTTGCCTGAAAAGATAGTAGTAGTAGTCAAGACAAAATTCATGAAACTCACTGCAAACGAGAAGTCTGCAAAACTCTTACTCTAAAAAAAATAGGCTAGCAACTGTATAGTAATCATTAAAAATGGGCTTTCTGATGAGTTAAGGCAATTTTGTTTCCTTTAGGGAAATCTAAAGTGTAGAAGGAACATGTGAGTTTAGGGGTGGATCAAGAGTGGGGGTGTGCACTGGTGCATTTGAGTTCCCCATTGCTTCCTGTTCCACCCAAGTTCAAAAGCAACTGCCCAGTAGCAGCAGCATTTTTAGTCAGTAATGAGGTAATCAATTGACTTCATGGTTCATTATAATCTACCTGATCCCATCTAAATTCTTCATTCCATTGGTGTTAACAACGCTTTCTTCTTCTAAATCATCTTGATGTTCCACCAATCAAGCTGTCCTTTGTTCTGCAGACTGTTAGCCATCCTGGTCATTAAGCTCTTATTTCACAGCCCTGAAGATTGTTTTTAATTCATTCCAATGACTTTATCTTTGTATTTGCTTCAATCTTAAACTGAATAATAGAGCCCTGGGGCTCTAGCATACTAGCAAAACTTGTAGTTTTCTTTTTAACTTGATAAAAATGTGTTTGAGAAGTGATGACACAGCTCACCATCTGCACCCTCCTTTTCAAAATTCGAAATCTGCCCATGTACGAGAATGGGGCTCTAATATTGTTGGAAAGGCTAACTTGATAGAAGGATTTGTTATGATCTTTGAATAGAGTGTGATGCCCAAGAATGGGTTACCATTGGAAGTGAGCAATAGCATTCATTCTCTAAGTGTATTGAAACAAATGTTCTTTGAAGGGAATGTTCCCTTCACCAAGTCGACTCATATGTGGCACATATATTTACAATAAAATAGTACAAGCATACGATTCATGAAGCATGTCATGAAGTAGCATAAATACGGGCTTCTGAGCCCAAGTAAATGAATGTATCCAATCAAAACAAATTTAAATATTATTACAAGATTTATTTGTATTCGATAGAGCCATACCCATAGATATAGACTTATCAGTGCTTATACTAACAACAGAAAAATATTTTGTGATTCTTACTAACCCAATCACAGTCAATTTAACTGGCCTTATGTATATTGCACTCCAGAGTTAACATAGCCAGGCTGTCCTTAAAGTCAGACTGATTGTTTTTATTCTTGTAAAACTGATAAAGGTTTTTAATTATGTGTTAGTTTGTGTATGTATCAAAAGCTTTTAGATGAAATAGTAAACTGGGAAATTGTAGATGGTCAAATAGAAGATAGAATAGTCCTAGAACTAAAAATGGATCCTGCATTTTACCGTTTTGCAGATGTATAGGAAATTGTCATTAACTACTGTTGAGTAGCTAAGATATCCTACTTCAGGAAAAGTCAGTTTTTCCCACAGTTTGTTAGTTTATCTAGTGACAAGTTGGTCAAACAATCCAGATTTAGCTAAGGATTTGGAACTCGAAACAGCTGGGAGGTGTCATGCATTCAAAAATAGGATGTGGCGTAAAACCTGTTTTGCTCCTTTGATGTCCAAACATAACCTGATGGTGTTCTCACCTGTTGTCCAGAATGATGTTGCCTTCAATCATAGTCCAAGATAAATGTATAAAGTAAGGATTATTATTTTGACAGTGTCTCAAAGTGAACAGTAAAAATAAAGCCAGACTTTACACAGGGCTGCTGGAAAAGCTAAAAAAAATCCCACTTCCATCCTCCAACTTAATCCCTGATGGTCTGAATTCCTGAGGGGTGATGGGTATTAGTGTTTACTGCCACTAATTAAGTGTTTTCTTAAAAAAACCACTTTCCTACCCATCCATGCTGTTTAACAGAGTGCAGAACTGATTGTCTGAGGAAATGTTTAACTCTCTCTCTTCCAGACTTCAGGTAGAGCCCCCC
>JAGPOW010003685.1:14599220-14619338 GCA_030014935.1 Caiman crocodilus
CCCCCCATGTTATATACTAAAAATCCAGTAATGCATTGGGATTTTCGTAGCAGAGATGTTTGTACTGGGATTTGTACTAATGCACCTTAATGTAAGTCTGGGTCTATTTCTGATATTGTTAAAGAGCTGTATTAAAATGCATTTTAAAGAAAGAATTGCCAGTATCCATAAACATTTTTTGCTTTACATTTAAATTGTTATTTATTCCACTCCATTGTGTCTCAATGTTGCATCAAACACTGGCATAAGAACTATGAAAGATCAATAAGATCTTTATTGTGATGATTTAAGATGCTATAGGAAATACAGTGAATACTGCAAATACTGGAATTATCTAACTGAAAATCCTTATTTAGTTACTAAGGGGAATTAGAGAGCTTTATGGACCATGACTGCACAAAAAAGACAGCATATGTCTACTTCCCAGCTGCAGAAGTATTTAAAAAATACAGGGATCATGCATCTCAATTTCCCCAATTTAAAAAAGAAACAAACATTTTGAAAATTTGACAACAGATTGATTAATTTATCATCCCAGTTAGGTTCTTTTTTTTTTAATTGGAAGGTTAAAACAATGGAGCCGTGGAGTGAAAGACAAGCAGAGAAGGCAGAGTGAAAAATTAATGCAAGAAGACAGAAAAGTGAGCTGAACAGTGCAGAGATACAATTATAATAAAATAATGTATTCATTGTGTACCAATTATATATAGAAACATCCCTTCATGCTGGTTTGCCTTTGAACAGCAGGGGATAGTTCAGTTCCTAAAACAGCACAGCATTTTTCCATATAAAACCCGTGCTTTTTCTAATTTAGATCTCACTTAAAACATACATGAGCTTGAATTTAAAGAGACTCCCTGGCTCAGCACTCCCTTTCTATGAATTTTACAATCATACTTTGTCTCCCCCCCCCCGTTATCTTCACTGCAGTAAAGAAAATCTAAAAATCAAGATGAAAGGGTTAAAAACGTGCACACACCCCTCCCCCCACCATTATTTAGTTACATTTGTGTGTTATGTATTTGTCTAAAGGAGTCGTCATAATTGACTATACCATAAGGACACCCTTGCTTTAAATCTCTTCATACTGCACCTTAAAGTCCACATGAAAACCATGGCAGTTGCCTTTATTCTAAGAGGGACCAGACAGAAATGTCAGATTCCACTGCTCAGCCAGCAAGAGGAGTTGCAGCTGATTTACAGAGCTCGCTATTTCCTCTATAGGGCTGAGTACAAGTACTTTGTAGTACTCCCTGGCAAATGTGAGCTGGAAACGAAATCCAATTCAACCCCCTCGTGCCACAGCCAAGTGTTAATCTTTAGCATATGCTTTGCCTTTAAACATGTTTGTCTTCAAGGATCTCACGTTGTGCCATTACACTGAATGCAATTCTCTTTAGCCCTCTTTCCTCTCAGAATTTTTATCAGAAATAGAAAAATAAAACTGGCAACGCTGCTTAATTGAATTTTGTTATTGATGGCAATGCTTTGAGGTGGAAAGCAGAAAGGGAGCAATACTTAGCTCTTCCACTATGTTTGCACTAGTGATCTAATTTCTGTTTGTGGATGAGAAAAACAGAAAGCTACTTTATACTGAGATAAGAATTAACATTTTAGATGATAAAAGTTATTACACATGAATGAGTTGCTTCTGAAATCAATGAAATAAATTAGACTCCCTGCTTAGAAGCATCTGGCACCCTTAGAACCTAGTTCCTATAATTATATCTCTGTTTATTAAAAAGAATTATGTAACAATATGGTTGATTTATTCTGATGTGATTGGCCTAGCAATTTAATTGAACTATGCAACATACCAGAGCAAAAAAAAATGTAATTTAATTAGCTGATTCATTTGAGGATGACTGGAAGCACTACATGCTATGCTTAACTTCTTTCAAGGTGTGCAACGGTTTAATCCTGTAAAATGCTGAGACTGTTTGTGTCCAGCATGTCACAGGACTGCTCAGGACCATAGAGAATCAAGTCTTTGGACCCCAAACCAAAGCCAGCGAGTGTCTTTCCCTTCACTCCAGAGAGCACTAACGGCTAAGAGGGGGCAAAAGAAACCTGCAGTATGGAACAACAGGACAAACATTTGGGTAGGAAGAAATCAAGAAAACCACCTTTTCAAGAAATCAACAAACCTCACATTTCCTCTATCAAATACAAATATCCTCCATGGTTTGGTAGTATTGAAGCGACATTGCAGCCAGTATGGTCCAGGAAATATTCAAGAGGCCAAAGATTTTTGTGAGTGATACTTTTTATTGGACCGACTGCATGCTTGGGATAGACTTAGACAAGCTTAGATAATCATTTTAGACAACCACTGAAAAACAGACTCACTGCCCAAGGACTGGAGGGTTGCCCGTGTGACTCCAGTATTTTAAAAAAGGCTCTAGAGGGGATGCAGGGAAATACAGATTAGTGAGCCTAACTTCTGTTCCTTGAAAACTGTTAGAAACACAATCATTGAAAAAAAAATCTTCAGCACATGGATGAACATGACTTGCTGGGAAGGAATGTACATGGCCTTGTCAAAGGGAAATAATGTCCCTCCGACCTATAATGCCTAGCCAATGAGTTCTTTGAGGGTGTCAGTAAGCAGGTGGATCAGGGTGATAGAGCTGATATAGTCTAGTTGGACTTCCAAAAGCCTTTGACGAGGTCCCCCATCAGAGGCTCTTAATTGAGGTAGGCAGTCATGGGATTACAGGGAATATCCATTTATGGATTAGAAATTAGGATAAAGATAGAAAACAAAGAGTAAATATAAATGGTCAGTTTTCAAGTTTTCAGGAGGGAAAGAAGTAAGCAGCAGGTTCCCCAGGGATCTGCAGCAGGACGAGAGCTGTTTAATATACTCATAAATGGTCTGGAAAAGGGGATGAGTAGCAAGGTGGCCAAATTTGCGGATGACACAAAATTGTTCGAAGTGGGAAAGACCAAGATGAACTGCCAGGAACTACAGAAGGATCAGACATGACTGAGTGAATGGCAACTAAATGGCAACTGAAATTCAGTACAGATAATGTAGACTAAAGTGGCTAGGCGTATTCAGTTTAGTAAAGGGATGCTTGAGGGGGGACATGTTATGGGTTTCAAAAAACTAAATGGCAAAGAAAAAGGAAATAGGGATTTATTATTTGCTATCTCCACAATACTCAGAAAAACTGGGGATCACAAGATGAAACCAGTAGGAAATACTTTTTAAACTAACAAAAGGCAGTTCTTTTTCACACAGCATGTAATTCAAGTGTGAAACTCATTGCCACCATGTGTTTTGGAAGCTGACAGTTTAGGCAGATGCAAAAAGGAATGGGGCAAATTATTGGAGGAAAGGGGCATCAGTAGCTATTGAGTATGGGAGTCAGGGATCCAGCCTCTGTACCTGAAATGCTGGAGAGGCTGAGAGAGAGAGAGGAACAGTAGGGGAAACCCGCCTGGTCATACCCAGTTCACTCTCCCTTTCAGCACCCACTCTCTGCCCCTGTGCAACACAGGATGCTGAGCAAGACGGACCTATGGTCTGATCCACTAAATGGCACTTCTTAGGTTCTTAAGCTTAGATACCTTCCTTGGGGTGTGATACCCAAAAGCTTGTCTAAGTCTATCCCAACCATGCACTTGCTCCAATAGAAGAAATCACCAACAAAAATACTTGCCTCTAGTAAATATCATATTCCTTTCAATATACCCTACAATTTAAGACACACTAATTTTTTTGACCCACAACTTAAAATTTACACAGATACAACATTTGAGATGCATAGAAGACCTTTTATCCCTTTTTTTTTTTTTTATTGTAAGAAGTGCATCTTCTGTTTAAAGGAATATGGCACCCTTTTATCCAATATACCAGAAATGCAACATGTTTTAAACTTATTCTGTACTGAGGCAGATATTTTTATGACTGTTTGCTGGAGTGACTTCTTGTTCCTGAAACATGCACATTGTTCCTATTGCTGCACTTGAAAGATTACTTCCTAACTAAATAGACATGTCTGATAATTCCATAGCATTTAACCGTTTTTGTTTTTGGAACAGTATTAATATTGGCTCAAAATGGACTTTCTGAGTTTCTCCACTGCAAACACCACTTCCATATGCCTCCCATTGCAAAGACTCCAAGAACTGATTTGGGGTTGAATTCTGATGTCATCTGTGCGGATAACTAACACCACCAAAGTTGTTTCAGTGATCTGGATTTGTACTACCTCAAATGATATTGAGAATCTGAGTGCTGGTTTCTCTAATTGTTGCTGAATTAACAAAATCCTCCAGTCCCAGTTGCCATAATTAAGCATCCAGGAGAACCTAACCCAAAAACCTAATAAAAATTCATGATAAGGATTTGACTTAAACCAGAAAAGAAATAAGGCTGAAACTCCCCATGTATAGCATCCTATTGTATCTAGATATTGCAGTACATTTGGTCTATGAGATAACCTACTGTTCTGAGAATGGGATCTGAAAGCAGCAAGTATGAAATGAGTGTCTACATACCTTTAGTGGTGGAAGCATAGGCAGATCCTGTTTTACATTTGATTGTAGGGTTTTTTATTCAAAATCTTCTGTTTGTTTGCTATAGAATAGTATGAGGTTCAGGAGATAAAAAAGGGAATGGCTCTATAATAGGGATTTTGCAAAGGCCCTTCTCAGATTTGCTTCAGTAATTCTTTATGAAATACTCAGTTGTGACTGGGATATTCAGCCAAATATTAAAAAAAATGTGTTTGGGAGGGCATCAACCTGTATCTGCCACTGGAATATATTCACTAGGGGAATATATTCACTACTGTTGGTCATTCACACATGGTCAAATACTGGATTTGAAGAAGCCTGGCTGGTACTTTACAAACATGGGAACAAGACAGATGACATTTTTAAGTATTTGCAGTTTATCTGGGTTTATTCAACTCCTACTGAAGTTCACGGGAATCCTCAAAAACCTGATTTTGTAATACGTATTTCCTACAATATGACTTTTCCCCAAGTATAGTGGCTGGAAAACCCAGGTCTATTTTACAATAAAGAAACTGCCACAATTAGGACATTTTGTAATACTTAGATTGAGCCATGGTATCTTTAAAGACATAATTATTTTTAAGTGTGTCCAGTAATTTGTAGGGGTTTGGGTTGTAGCCGTGTTGGTCTAAAGACATAGGCAGACAAAGTTTCTTGGGTGAATTTGATATCTTTTATTAGACCAATCCAAATAGTTGGAGACTAGTTATTAAGCAAGCTTTTGGGTTCAAAAACCCTTCATCGGGCTAAGGAAGCTTCAGCAGTTGGTGTGTGCTCTTCCTGGATGGAATGACAAGTAATTTGTGATTATTTTAAAGTGTGTCCAGGGATTTGTGATTACAAAAGCAAAAAGGAATTGTAGTACATGCCTAACATTTGCCACAACTGAGAGTTATTCCTGTTTCCTATATTTGACATTTTGGCATTTAAAAAAAAAAAAAAGTTGACAGTCCTTGAGTTAGCTTTTAAGCTAGAAGAGGTAGATTACTGCAGAAGTAATGGGGGAAAGAGCAGTGAAAGAATCATCGTGTGGTTATGGGAAAGAGAAGCGTCAGCTGATGTCAGGAGGGGAAGAAAAGTAGTAAAGCAAAGTCCTCTTACAAGCTCTCCTATGCCCCACAGTCAAGTGTACTAACCAGAGGTGGATTAAGGTGTACTGGGGCCCTGGGCAAACAAAATTGGAGGCCCCCTCCCACCCATAGGAGCTGGCTGCAGGAGGGGGAGAGGGGCCTCTTCCCCTCCTGGTGCTGCTGGGGTAGGCTGGGTGGACCCTGTTGGCCTGGGGTTGGGGGAGGCACATGCCTGCCTCTTTTCCCTGCTACCCACCAGGGCCAAACGTACACGCTCAGGCGCACACACAGACACAAGCACTCAGTCCACTCTCTCACTCTCTGCACATGGACACACAGACACAAACACACGCTCCCTGTCATGAACACAGATACACACACATGCACGCATGCACATGCATGGGCACACACTTGGACAGATAGGTACGGTGCATGGACACACACACACACACACAGATGGACACACACAGACAGACACATGCTTTCCCCTCACAGGACCTTTCCTACTCTCAATCACTAAGGCAGCTCCACACCCCGCTACGAGCTGCCCACACCTCCATCTGGCTCACTGCCTGGCCCCTATTAGACTTACCTGCAGGGAGCTGCTGCCTGGCTGTGCCCCATGCATCCCTGCAGATGCAGGGCCGGGAGTGCCGTATCACGGTGCTCCCAGCCCGGCCCTGGCTACCCCCCGCCCCTCCACCAAGCACGGTGCTCCCAGCCAGCCCCATCTGAGCCCCATTGGCGGAGGGGCTCCCAGAGAAGAAAATATGAAAACCGCCCTTTTAAACTTGGCACCATTTTTGTCTCCATGCTGGGAAACAAAAAATGGTGCCAAACTAAAACTGTGGCTTTTGTTTCCCTGCTGATGAAGATCACTGGGGATCTGAATTGGCAGTGGCCCCTGGGCCCAGACCCAGCTGGCTCATCTGTTAATCTGCCTATGGTACTAACCACAAAAAAGGGTGAGGAAAAAGTAGTTAAGCCATCTATACTGCAAGCAGTCTGGAAAAGAGCCAGTATTTCCTCCTAAATATTTATCTTCCTTCACTTTGAAAACTGTTCAGACAATTTTCAGATACTAGAATTTTTGCCAAAATTCAGTAGCTCCCCAAGGCACCTGCCAGAAGTGGATGGGAAGCGGTGATGGGATCCGATGCTCAGTCTACACATACGTGTTCCACCATGACACACATGCATGGCAGGAGGTGTGACTGTGGGACTGAGCATCAAATCCCATTTTCCTTGCACCAGCAATAAGGTGAAGCCTAGGATCATGATCCCTGCACTGGCAAGTAGCAAGTTTCCAAGGCTGGAGCCCACAGCTGATGAGGCTCTAGCCGTGGGGATGCACTATGCACTCCTGCAGCAGGGAGCCCCATCAGCTGATCTGGGCTCCCAGCCCCAGGAGGACATGGGATGTTCCCACAGCTGGGAGCCTGAATCAGCTGATGGGACTCCCAGCCACAAGAGCTCACCTGGCCACACGTTCAGTTAATGGTGTGATAGGAACCAGCCACAGTTATGACTCATTTTTGTGTGGAATAACTTTGTGGCTTATTCCTTATTTGATTATTTCATTAATTGCTTTAATGTGCAGCTGGATCACAACTTAAGATGTGAATAACTGGCTAATCATATCTTAGGCATAATACTTTAGGAAGAGCCACTTTGTGCTGTCCCCATGCTGACTGGAGGATCTTGGTTCTGTCCCTGTTTAGAACAGGAATTGGCAAAGGTGGTTATTTAGAAAGTATATTCAAGTGCCTTTCCATGAACAGAAATGGTAACAAAATAATTAACTTGCTCTGAACATGCTTTCTAGGTTCTCCTCCTCTTATCTGCTAAACATCAGGATCTGTTATACGTGGGTAGCTGCTCATACTTCTTGTTCAGAAGGTTCCTGTTTCAATGCTCAGCTCCCGCTCCGCACACCTCTTTCTTGTCCAAGGTGAAGCAAGTCAATTTTATTTTTAAATCAAATTGTATGAAACTCAAAAGAAATAATACTCCCTCCACCCATTATGTGGTGACTATATATTCTTTTCCTGACCTAGTATTTTAACTATCTCACTTTCTCCAGATCACCATCCTAGTGCATTCCCGTCCTCAGACACTCAGTAACCATCACAAACCATTAGACGTGCTGCAAGATAGCCTGCGTTATGCAGATCACACTAAATGATTTTAACAACCACCCAAACCTAAATGTCAGTGATTCATGCAGCCAATACTGTATGTCTTTGACTGGTATCTCTTTGCATTGCTCCCAGTCTGTCTGCTCCAGTCTTAGGACTCTCCTTTCCCTCAGAGAAGTCTACCCTACATTACCCCTTACCTTTGAGAAGCCCTCCCTGAGCTTGTTTGGAAAGCTCCAACTCCTTGCCTCTTTCAAGTCCCTCCTAAAAAGTCTTTTTTTTTTACAAAGAGTATTTAAAAAAAAGAGAGAGGGCAAAGAAGAAACCTATAAGCACTGGGTTTTGCCTAGACCTTCACTCACCGGAGTTACAGCTTTGCCATATCAGCATCATGCTTGTCCCTCCACAACGTTCCCCACCAGACAGGTGGTTTGTCCTTTGTTGAGCTATATCAAGTTTTGTCCGGGAGTTTTCTGGACCTCAGGAAGTGTGAACCTGAATTGCAGAAGGAGTGAGTTCCTGCAGCCTTCATTTAGCACTTTTGAAAGCATGAAGCCAGCTGTCTCTCCTTGTTTGGGAAGATGCCACTGATATATTTGGTACAGGTGCACCAATACATTGGTCCATAACATATCGGCACCAATAAAAGGATAATTGACGTTATCGTCAATCAGCTTTTTTTGGCTGATGTGGCTGATAATGCCACTGACAAATGCCGCAAACAGGGCCACTGCTGCTGCATGCACACAGCTGGGGTACAGCCAGCAGCTTGGATACCAGCATCCAACCAGTAAGTCTGGGGTGGAAAGGATGGGCAGGGGGGGAAGATTGAGGCTCCCAGTGAGGGAGGGAGTGGGGCTGGGGCTGGGGCAGGGGTAGGTGCTGCACAGCTGGGGCAGGGCGCTGGATAGAGCCAGCAGTTCATTTGGGGAGGAGTGGCTTCTGCGGCTGTGCACACCCCCAGGCAGAGCACATGCCCCCCAGATCTGTGGTAGGGCAAGGGCAGGCTGCCCACTCTGGGCTGGGGGCAGCACCAGGCTCTTCCCAGCAGGGGGGATTGGGCCAGGGCTCCACTCAGGGTGGGCAGTGGTGGCACTGGGAAGAGAGGCTATGAGGAGGGGGACTACAGCCACTCCAGAATTTGCCATAGCCCTCCCCACTCCTAGAGCCACCTCTGTCTGCCCCACTCCACCCCCCTCTGCCAGGAAGAGCCTGGTGCCACCCCCAGCCCGCAGCGGCAGCCTGCCCTCACCCTGTACACACATTTGGGGGGTATGTGCCCCCCATGCCTCCCCCAGGGGTGTTTGCAGCAGCCGGAGCTGTCACCCCCCTCTACACTCCCCAGACAAGCCACCAGCTCTGCCGCATGCCACACCCTGCCTCAGCTGGCAAGTGCCTACCCCTGCCCCAGCCCCAATCTCTTCCTCATTGCGTGGGCCTCCCCAACAGACTTACCAGCTGGATGCTGCTCTCCTAACTACCAGGCTGCTTATTGACAATTGGATCGGTATTGGCCAATATGACTTGTTAATAATCAGCCATCGGTATCAACCCAACAAAAATCTTTATCAGTGTACCCCTAATATTTGGGTGCCTGGGCTATCATTTAAACAACAACAACAACAAACTCACCAGGGGGGACCAGCAGAAAATAGGCTCTGTTCCCCGGGCACCACCTGCGATAACAAGGAATAATGGCCACAAATTGATTGAGAGCAGGTTCAGGATTGATAGTGGGGGGTATTATTTTACAGATAGGGCTGCCAGGCTCTGGAATGGGCTCCCAAAGGAGGTGGTGCTCTGCTCTACCTTGGGGGTCTTCATGAGGTGGTTGGATATATATCTGGCTGGGGTATTATGATCCCAGCATTTGTTCCTGCCCAGGGCAGGGGATCAGACTTGATGATCTGTTCAGGTCCCTTCTGATCCTAGAAACTATGAAACAAAAAAACTGATTTTATGGTCTTTTTAACACGTTCATGCCCACTCTTCTGCTTCCTGCCACACAATACTCAGATGTCTCTTGCACTCCCTACAGTTTTTCCACCTAGTCTCAAAATCCAGATGATTTTTGCTTTTCTCAGCACCTTTTACTAACAGCCTTATTTCCTGGATTCTGCCTCCTTAATAATTATAGCTGTTAAACAATAATCTGGTGAGATGGACAAAGGAGGCTTTGCCCAATTAGAGCCTACATTTATTAGTTAACAAGGTTTTCTTACAACAGAGATTATTGCCCCAATTGTAGAGTTGAGATTTATAAGATTGTGTCTTTATTCATTATGGGCCTAGTCATGCATATATGTATTTACAGACTTAAAAAGATCTCTGTCATTGATCAAGAAGAGTGTTTTGTTCGATATTAGTAAACGGATAAAAAAATTCCCGATAACTCCATTTGTATACAGAGGAGGAAATTTCAAACACTAACAAAGCCACTGCTTCCTTGACCATCACGTGGATCAAAATCATCATGATAGACAGTTGGTTTGGATCTTCATTACATTGTTTTTTTTGAGGTTTTCCACACCTCTGACTCTGCTGCCAAGCAAATAAACCACAAACAAGAGGAAATAGATGAATTCCTGACTTTCCTCATTTGTTTCTGTTTATCTAATTGGCTTTCCTCACCTGGATGTCCCAGGGTCAAAAAACCCCCCACGCTTCAAAGCAGCAGTACAAGGAATGCCTGCGTGTGCAGTGTGTGGTGCCACAGGTGGGTCTGTGGCGCCGCATTGTGCACATCTGCATTTATCTGGATGCACCCCAGGTGTTTGCACACCTAACTGTACAGTTGTTGCACTAGTAGACTGTTAGTGCTATTACACTATTATTAAAAGCTGCAGCACCCTGGTTGAGAATTGCTGGTTTGTAGGATAGAGGCCCTGGCTCATTCTCCATCCAGAATGTGACAAGTATTGTGTTGGCAACTCCTGTGATTTTTTTTTTATGTTTTCACGACAGCCTCTGCTCCAGGAGTCAAATGATTATGTGAGAGACAGATCACTTTTTAATATCAAACGTTTCGCTTACATTTTCATATTTTTAAATTTTAACTCTATTTTATATCTATATACATGATATTTAGATGTTGTTTTACTTGAATGGTTCCACATTAAAAAGAAATTTTAGGTTTTGTTTCATGGGAAATTTCTAAATGTTGGCCATTTGTTACAAATGTTTTTGGAAGTGTTGAAGTCCCCAGAGAGCAGAGAGCTGGCTGGAAAATAGAGGTTAATAGGGAGATTCTTGTTGCTTAGCCAGTATGCTTTATAGGATATTTTCACAACTCATAGAAAAGGGGAGGAAGCCAGGCATGCTGGAGTCGTTCCAGGAGTTTGGCCAGTGAATCTGTAAGGGATGGAGGATTAGAAACAGTATGTTTAAACCACTAATCTACATACACAACAATAAAGCAATGACCCAACTGTTTCAAGTGGCTTAACCCTCCTTCCACATGCAGATTAATAATTCTGTTCTCCTAATTCTTTGCCATAGGCAAATGTTTTTTGCTTTGGCTTTGCTTGTCAACTCTGGATCTGACTGTTTGTGAAATAAGTGTGCTTCCTACATGTGCCATCCTGTACACAATGGTGTGTGCTGAGCAGTGAAATGAAAATCATTTGGATTCTTCCAAACTGGTACAATCAGGTTTTAGAAACAAGGAAAATAATTACTGCAAAATGGGTATTTTTAGATGAGCAAACTCCACGTATGAAATGGGTATAGTATATGGCAGAAAGCTCTGCGCACAGAGTGACAGGAAAGAGATTCAAGAGGAGATTTTAACTCCAAGTCAGTAGAACAGCGATTCCCAAAGGTGTGCTGTGGAAGACTGTTACTTTATTAGTATCAGATCCAGCCTGCAGTCATGCCATATAGCCCACAAGGCTCCCCACAGCTTTGGAAATTTGGTGGTGGGGGAGTAGTGGCAATTAATACAGTTTTGGTTCCAACCAGTTCTTGAGGATAAAAGTATTTTCATCATTCTAGTGCAGTGTTTCCCAAACTTTTGATACTTGAGGCACACCTCTGTTCTGGATTAAAATTGATGATATGCTTCACTGGTGGTTAATACTGCCACTGCTGTCCCCCGCACCAAATATCCAAGCTCTGTACAGAGGGATCAGGCCCCAACCACGTCAGCCCATCACAGTAAGATTGAGCCCTAGCAGCACCAGCCCCATAGCCAGGATCTAGTCTACAGACTGACCTAGCACCACTCATCCTGTGTGTAGGTATATGTATGCATGCACGTGTCTGCATGTATGTATGGAAGTGTGTACGTACACACACCTTTTCAAGTATAAGAGTAAGGCATGCCACTAATTTTAATCCAGAAAAAAGTGTGCCCCAGGTATCAAAAGTTTGGAAACACTGCACTAGAATGGTGAAACTACTTTTAGCCTCAGGAAGTGGTTGGAACCAAAACTGAAGAATCTCAGAGATCGCTGATGACGAAGACTGTGGATGAGCATCTAAACTTGTAGTAGACTGAACCCCTTTCCTGAGTGATGGAAATAGCAAAAACTCTTCTTTACCTCAGCAGGGCCAGTTTATCCAAACTCTCCTCATATTTGACCTTGGAGGCTTTGCAGTCAGGGGTACATACAGAACAGAGGCAGAGGATATTAAAATACAATGCATCCACTTGACTGTATTGTCCACTTCTTCATAAGAGTATTATCGGTAACCAATAACCCTAAGAAAAATCTCACCTTTTAATTTTTTTCTTTATTATGAATCTTAAGCAATTGCTA
The DNA here is from genome assembly GCA_030014935.1 of Caiman crocodilus. Taxonomy (NCBI): domain Eukaryota; kingdom Metazoa; phylum Chordata; order Crocodylia; family Alligatoridae; genus Caiman; species Caiman crocodilus. The sequence goes on from JAGPOW010003685.1 coordinate 14,611,719, forward strand.
CCTGCAAACTTGTATCTAAGATTATGTCATTTCCTGCATGTGGACATAAATTTTAATTCCCAGTGACTACAACAAATAGAGGTTCTCCCTTTCTTGTTGATTATCTGTCTCCTGTGCTTATTTCACTGACCGCAAATATATTGCTAGTGCAGTTCTTTTACACAATTTAAAAGTGTTGCGCTCAATAGAAATATGCCAATAGAAGAAGAAATGCATGCTATGAAGAGATTGAATCAGGACCTGGGGTTATGCAGAAATACAGTATGTACTTAATTCCAAACCAAGGCTTATTCCTCATCTAACACGTGGGGGGTGGGGGGTGGAGTCACTTGTCTTGGAATCAGTTCAAGGTGTCCCGGATGCAGGCAGTTCCTGTGCCTCTGGCTCTGGCTACAACCCTGAGTCAGGGTGGAGCTGTACCTGCCACCTTTCCCCCTGCTGCCTCTGCATGGCCTGCCTTAGCCCACCGGCACCCCTTCCCCCCACACCATTTCGGCCTCCCTTGCTCCAGTGCAAACAGGCTCTGTCATCACTACAGCCTGCAGCACGGATCATGGTCCAGGCTGGCCCCGTAGCAGTGGTGCCAGCCCCACACTGCTGCTTTGGGCACTGGACTGGGGCTGCAGTAGGGCAGAAGCATGCCAGGGCAGAAGCAAGGGTAAGAGGTGGAGGAGTAAGTAGGGGGCAGAGGCTTCAGTGGTGGAGAGATGAGGGGAAGGGGAACAGGGGTCCTCGGCTGCGGGGGGAGGAGGGACAAGTGAAAGGGAGGGCAGGCAGCAGGGGGCAAGTTACCTGCTCCTCACCACCCGTCTCCCCTCCTCCTTTATCACCTGTCCCTCCACTGCCTGCAGTGTTTTAAATTTGTCCCCTCCACCAATCCCCCAATAATAATAGATTCTATGCATGGAAAATTATACCAAATTTATACATTTCCCACATACAGAATGTAAGTACTGGGGAGTTGTCTTGGATTTGAGTAAATGCAGCAGTCTCAATAGAAATAGGAAGATATGATAGTAAACCCGCTGGATTCCCTTTTTTTTGGCTTGATACAGTTTCTGTGGCACAAGCCAGTATGAAATTATCCTTTCATAAAACCATGCTGTTGGGTCATATAAAAATCCTGTTGTGTTCGGCATAGGACTTGTCACAGATGTAATGCTTACATCAAGGGGCAGATCCAGAGGAGGTGCAGTGGTGTGTCTTCACTCCCTTTCTAACCACGCATCAGGAGCAAAGTCCCAAAGAAGGTAATTCCCTGCTCTACTTCCCCTCCATGCTCAGAGGCACACTCCCTCCCCCACATACCCCCTGCTCTTGTCTGCCTCTGCTGGTGTCCTTGGTGAGCTTCTGTCCCACTCCAACCAGGCTGTGCAGAGTATAGATTCAGCCCAGGACACTGGTGGTGATGGTGGGCAGATGGGTTCACACTCTCTGCCAACCCCTCCCCTCCCCTCCCCCCCAGGATGTTCCTCCTAGCTCAGGAGCAGGCACAGGGAAAGGGAACCTCCCTACCCACCCACCCCCTCCACAGCTGTCCCATGCTGAGCCCAGTCTCTGTGCAGCCTGGCTGGAGTGTGACAGAAGCTCATTTTGCCTCCAGGACAGTACAGACAGAGGGGATACCAGCAGCAAGAAGGTAGGGGAGGTAGAAGGGGAAAGGATGGGCCAGGAAGGGGAGGAGTCTTGGCTCTGAGCTTAGAGGGGAAGGAAGGGTGGGAATGATTATCTTCTTTGGGACTTAAAATCCCTAGCTGTTGCTCTTGGGACAGGAGCTCCTGGGTCTACATCATGCTCCTGGGTTAAACTAGGTGTCGTTATTCCCTGAAAGCACATAATACTAATGTATAGCAATATGTCTAGGCACATTCAAGAAAGTCAAGGCCTGATAAAGGTTTCAGTCCCATTACTTTGAAAGGTTTCATTTGTCCTATTGGAATCAGCAGTACCTGTTCCTGGCACTAGTATTCAGCAGGAATAAGTATATGCAAAATTTTTCCAGTTAGAGATTGAGCATTTAGATTGATGACTAGATTTTAAAAAGTTAGGGAAATGTCGCTCAATTTTAGAATCTACTAATTTGAGAGCAACTTGACCAATTAATCTCCAACTTTGTCTTCCTGTGACATAGGGCTAAGCATATGGAATCTCAAGCTAAATCACAGTGAATTTCCCACTTGTTTGGGTGCGTGTGTATAATAGGGTAGGGTAAATAATTAAAAGGGATAAAATGTGGTTCATAATGAAACTCTCTCACAAGCTGAAATATCTTACTGCACAATAACTCATGCAAAAGCAATGCATAATAGCTACAGAGGCAACTGGCTGCTGCTAATAAAAAGGTAATGTTGTTTTGCTTTTAAACTTAGTAAGAAGACTCCTCGGTCAACTATTTTTTTCTTCTTTAAAAAAGTAATTCGTTTAAGAAAACAGCAGGCATGCGTGGATGAAGCCAGCGACAAGATATCTAGAAATGCCCTAGTATGCTACCTCATGCTAAGTGATCTGAAAAGGAAAGGGTTTTAATTTAATTTTGAAAACTGCCATGGTCGTTCATGCATAATACAAAGAGAATAGTAACTGAGAGGCAGCACACCAGGCTACTGCGCACAAGGTCAGCAGAAGAACCTGAGCAGTGTGTGTGCATGTAAGCAACAGTGTAATTGTTCCAAGTACTTATTTCTTCTTTTAAACTCAGTGAAAAGGAAGAAAAGTCTCTCATCCTGATCCTTGTGCAGTGGTGCCATCTTTGCTGTGACAGGCGAGAAGGGCAGGAAGCAGAATTGTGCTTTGTATGCCTTGATTAAGAAAAGGCGGGATAAGCTGCCATTAGGGTTAGTACTGTTAATAGAGTAAGAGTATTTAGCACTCTGGCTAAGAACAAACAATCAAAAAGCCCAAGGCTGAATTGATTCAGTCTTTGCAAGTTAGTCTAAACCAGGGGTGGGCAAAATACGGCCCGCAGGCCAGATATGGCTTGGCAGGCCATTCTATCTGGCCCACTGGGCCCCTAAAAATTTAGAAAATTAATAGTTATCTGCCCCTGGGCTGCCTGTCATGCAGCCCTTGATGGCTTGCCAAAACTCAGTAAGTGGCCCTCCACCCGAAATAATTGCCTGCCCTGGTCTAAACTGCAGAGGTTAAACGGAAACAGAAGTGAAGGAAATGCAGATACATGCCTGCAGTGGCTCAGGCCAGAAGCTGGGGAGTGCTAGAGCATGCCTCTCTTGTACTTAGCCAGCATGGGCTGTGTGATCATTTCCTCTGCCTGCTGCCCCCCAAGGACTCTGAGATTTGAAGTCGAAAATTACAGCAGCAGGACTCTGCAGGGTTGCTCATCACTTTTTCCTGCTTCCAGGTGCCTCTGGGATTTGTAGTCCGCAGTTTGCAGGGGAAGGGAGGGGTAGACTCCCTGCAGACTGGGCTGCATCCCCAGACGGGCTTGCCCCTCCTACCCTACCCCTCCTGCCCCTCCTTGTCAGCCAGTCCTTACTGCTCCAGCTAAGGAGCAGAGGGGCAGGGCCAGCCTTGGTCTCTGAAGCAGACAGCCCAGTCCAGCACGAGGCTGCAAACTATGCAGGGATACTCTGATTTAACTTGAACCAGGAAGGGGTCTGGGACAGAAGTTTCTTAAATCAGTTAAGTCTGATGCTCCATTCAACCAAATTTATCTTAAACCAGTTTCAGCCATTTTGAAACCGGTTTATGTGCACTGAGCTTCTGTTCTGTTACAAATGTAAACCAGTTTCTGATCATTTAAACAGGTTTAGGTGTAACTTCTGTCCCTAGCTTATAGGATCAAGAATCCATTCCACTTGCTGAACCGAACCAAACAGCAACACAAATGGGCAGCAGCTGCTTGATTATCCTCTTCAGCAGCAGATTCAGCTTTTTTAAAGAGACCCAGGACATTAGACCTTTTTTTCTGGATCTAGCAATGCTTTTGTCATATAGGGACCAAATCTCCTGAATTTCAGGGCTGTGTCTCAGCGTCCCCAAAAAGTCCCTGAAATAGGTTTTTTGTCCCAAATTTGACAAATGAATCCCAAATTGGCTGACCTGAATACCCCAAAACATTGCAATGGTACCAGACAGCATCAAGATGCATATGCATAGCATGCAGCACAATATTGCCGACCCCCACATGAAGTTAGACTGTTTCTGCTTCAAGAGGTAAATGCTCCTGAATGCAGCTATACTAATTAGTTCTGCTAAGCAGCAAAGTTAATTTGTCTGGGTACATGAATGCTGAAAGGCAGAGCTAATTGGTTGGGTGCAGGACTATGTGACTGTGGCTATACTGCTTTCACCTTGGGAGGTAGAGTTACCCCCTGAGCCTAAGCAGTATAACCACATGTATGCAATGCTGTTCCTGGAATAATTAGTTCTGCCCTTCAGTACCACACTGAGGTAACTACTCTAACCAGAGCCAGAAATAGTATACACTACCATATTTTCTTCACATAACACTCCCACCCCCCTAGGACACACTCCTTGTTTTTGGAGCAGAGAATATGTGGGGGGAGGGAGGGATTTTTCCAGAATCATGGCTGATGTGACAAAGTCCTCCTAGAAACATACTGAAATTCCCTTGACAATTCCTTTCTCGTTTTGCAATGAATTGGCTTGGACTGTGTTCACACCACTTTTGTGATCCAGAGCAGGGGTGTCAAACTCCATGGGCTGGATGAGCGGTGGGAGACTGGTCAGCAGGCCATATCTTGGATATCCGTTTGAGTTTATGAATGATAATGGGCCTCATCTTTTCAGAAAGTGAGGCTGAAAGCATCGGCGAGAGTAAATGAGTAAATGAAATTGTAGTTAACAAAGCTTCAACAGCTGGAACTCCTACAGATGCTTGGGATGACCAAAGTGTACCTCAGTGGTTAACCGGAGAAGGCAGCTCAGATCAATATAGAGCATTGCATGCTAGGTCCTATAGAGTTCATAACTTACCTTTACCACTTATTGTGTTACCGTACACTGAATGAAACTGATGCGAATTGAGAAATAATGTCCTACTACGGACACTCCAGGGCTCAGCATATTCCATCTTAATCCAATTTGCCAGGTGCATTCAAGTAACGGGAATTGGATAAGATCCCTACGACAATCAGCTTGGAGTCAAATGAAATATTTTGGAGCAGGATCATCTAAACAACTGGCTTTTTATTGTATGTATATTATATTTCCCAAACTTAACACAAGGTGATATGCCATGAAGTAAGATGTACTTAGCAAATGGAATTGAAATAAAGTTCAGGAAGCTTGCATTTCATTTTTTATTGTCTCTTTTCATCACTGCATGTATTACTGATATAGCCAACAGAGTTTGAGAGCACATGGTACCTAAAGGTACTTGGAATAGGTTCTTAATTATATCTTTCACTTCAGTGACATGCTGTTATGAGCTTGCAATGGGGCAACAGAAAAAGCTTATGTCTTATTTAAATAATGGTGTTCATTGCCAAATAAAATGTAACTACCTGTCTTAAAATAGGATTAATTAAAGTGTACAAGAAAAAAAAATGAAGCTCGCTTACATTTTATGCATGAACCCCAATGCAGACATTTCATAGCATCCCCAAAAGAAAGATTTGGGTCAGCCTGGTATCCTCAATATTGCCCTCAAAAGCAGAGATGAAAATAAAACCTGCTCTTTTCAAAAGCTTGGCTTAAGTATTGCCATTGTGAGACTCTCATAACATATTACTTTTGTCATTACTGTTTTGCAAGATAATTGTATCAGTGATCTAACTTTTGACAGCATCCAAAGTGGCTGGAAATAGTTTGCTCTAGCACCTTTGTCTTTTAAAGGCCATTTGGGGCTTGTTATTTTAATCCTTGTGCAGCCTGATTTATCACTTCAAACATCTGTCAGATGTGCTTTGTCTTGAAATTGATAGTGATAGTGTTACTGATTTTTCAACAGCAGCTGTTAGAGGTTCATTAGTTAGACTCTCAAAGGGTGTAGATAACTGTAATATTTTTCTTTGTTAATTATCTCTTATGCATTAAGGATTCTGGAATCCACCATAAATTTGTAGCACCTCTCTGTTTCTAGTTCACCAAGGCCAGCCATATTCTCTATTTAGCTATATTATTAAAACCCTTTTCTTCACATAATGCAATACAACTGGAAACATGTGACGTGCTGGTGAGTTAAATAGGAATTCAGGGCAATATTTGATGTTGCATATTTATAGCAAATAAAATCAGGCAGGGCCACAAACTTATGAACTGAACCCAAACTGATTTCAAAGTTCTGGCAGTTGAAGATTGGATCTATTCAGTCCCCTTTGAAATTTAAATTTTCAAGCATAGAGCACATAGCTGACTGCTAACAATAGGACAGACTGAGATTAGGTATAAACAATTTCCTATCTCTATAAACTTTTCTCAGTTTTTAGCGTTGCTGTTGTTGTTAAAATGCATTCCCTAAAAATGATTCAAAGGTTGATTCTATGCAAGTGCCATAGTAACTCCTGCCAGAAACTCCCAGGGACTGAAATCTCTGTGAATTCTCCAGCAGTTAGGAATGCATGGACACTATTGCTAGTTCAACTAGCAATGCTAACCAATAGATAATTACAGTTTGAAATTAGTATTTTAATAACTGATCTTAGCAAATGTAAAGTGAAATCTCTCAGGTTTTAAAGCTAGGGACAGACACTCAAAAAGCCTGAGCCTGAACATATTCAAACTTTGCAGGTCATTGTAACTTGCAAAGCTTGAACCGATTTGGAGTTGTATAGACATTCCCTTTTAATTCCAGAAATGCAGGCACATGCCTGCAGTGACTTGGCTAGAAACCAGGGGGCACTAGAGTAGCCCTCCCTTCCCTTCTTCAGTGCTGATCAGAGGGGGGGCATGGTCAGCTCTCCACAGGATGCTGATTAGGGAGGGATCTCTCCCCATCCCGCAAGCACCCTAGCAGGGAGTTGATATCACAGTGTTTATCAGCCCATTAAGAAAACACAAGCTTCTCTCATTACATCAAGCTCTTTTTAAACAGCTTTTTCCAAGGAAGGAATGGAGGGGTGTTATCAGCTGACCTGTTGATTAGCTCCAAAAAGCTAATCAACAGACACTGTGATGTCTGCCACAGCACGAACTGTAGCCAGCATGTGGTATACTAGCTAGTGCTGAGAAGTGTCTGTACAAGGCAGAGGGGAGGGGAGAATCTCTGCTTTAGCAGGGAGTGGTGAGGGGGAAGGGGGAAGCAGGAGAAGCCAGGCAGATGCCGTGTATGTGCAGTCCCTGCCAGAGCTGCAGCCAGGGAGCAGATGGGAGGGTCCTGCCCAGAGAGCATGCCAGAATGTCAGGGGACTCCGATTTAGCTTAAACCAGGATGGGGTCTGGGATAGACATTGCATAAACTGGTTTGACTCAAATCAGTCAAGTCTGATACTACGATTCACCAGGTTTATCTCAAACCAGTTTGGGTCATTTTCAAACTGGTTTATGTTCACTGAGCATCTGTTCTGTCACAGGCTTAAACCAGTTTCTGGTCACTTAAACTTTAGACTTCAGGAAGGCGTTTGACACGGTCTCCCACCCCATCCTCATTAAAAAGATGGGGAGCTGTGGCATTGACCCCTACACGGTTGAGTGGGTCAG
>JAGPOW010003685.1:14625699-14641874 GCA_030014935.1 Caiman crocodilus
GCGCGGCCCTCTGGGTCGCGTAGTTTTCCCCCAGGTGAGGACAGCATCCTCTTCCGGACCTCTGTCATGTGACCCGGGTAGAAATCCCTGCCCTGAGGGATTCTCCAGCTGCCCCTCAGACTGGCACAGGGAGAGGTTTATGGAGAGGGGTCCCCAAGGTGGCAATTCTGCCACACTGAGCATGTTCAAGGAGCTGATTGCACAATAAATGTAACTTAGGTCTGTACCCACAATATCCAGTGGGCAGCTGGCTGGGAACTAGAGTTTATTGAAAAATCAGCAATTCTGTGCTGAGAGAGAGACGGATATTTTGACATCTGTTTTGGTCCAGCCAGAATTAAACCTAAATTTGAAATATCAAAATGTTTCATAGAACAGAAAATGTAAAGAAGTTCAGTTTCAGTACAAAACTGTCTGTCTAAGCTCCCTCTTCTTCTACATAGACCAGACCCTCTGTTTGATTGTATCTTCCCATCATGCACCATAGGATTTCAATTGGAGTGGAACTGTGGTCCATAGAGGGAGATATAGATCTACATGAGAAATCACGTGCTATAGGAGAACAGGACCATGAGGTGTCTGACCTAGCATGTCTGTTGTCTTCATCAACAGTCATGAAACACATGAAACATTTCAGTTCAGCTACACAAACGAAAGTGTCTGAATTTTGGTTGGCCTGAATAATAATTTGTTTTGATAATCTCAATGGAAAACAAAAACTCCCCAAAGGATTACTGAAAAATGAATATTGCTAGGCAGGTACAATGACATATTTCTAACTACTGCTAACAATGTCAAATTAAGATTGCAGTTTGATTCAGAGAGAGAAACATAAACCAGCCTGTTGCATGTGACAAAAACAGATGGAAAATTCCTGATCTGATCTGTTGGTAATCCAGACCTTCAAACAATGTAAATAATAGGCACTGATCTTTGCTAACTGGTATAATCCAATAATCCAACAATACCTAGTACTAGTGCAAAGATTATGCACTAGTTGGTTAATTATCCACTCCATAGAATTCTGCAAAGCACTGAACCTCTTTTAACACTACTGAAAAAGAGCCACAATGAGTCCACCTGACATGTTATTAAGAGTTTAAGCTTTGATTGAGAAAAGCCCATAAACATATTTTGCTAAGTAGGAATGGATTGAATCAAATGCATGAAGATAAGCATGTGTTTAACTGTTCACCTGAATCAGGGACTTCTTTCCCACTATTGGTAAATGCAAATTAAATGGTCCTTATTATAATGAAAACATGGGTTCACAGCAAATTTTGAAAAATACGCCTGTGTCTAGCTAGAACTGAATATGACTTTTCTGTATAGTCCGGGTAAAAGATGCTGCTTAATTTCTGAGTTCCTTACAGCATTCCTGATAGCAATCACATCTGCTACCATAAAACCCATCACAGCCTCTGCCTTTGGGAAAAACGCATTTAATTATCAGTAAAGTTCAAGCTCAGCTTGTTATGATGAATTATTAGAACCTGTCATCATTTTCTTACAAAAAAGGCTATAATGGAATACAATTTTATGTTTTTCCATTTAATTGATGAAGGTCTGAGTTTTTATTATTCTTGCTGGACTCAAGTGTAAGATGCTGAAAAAGGTAATATGATATCATTGTACCTAGCTAATGTGTGCCCTCTGCAAAATTGATAAGCCTGTCAAGACATAAATTATTTAAAATTTGATAAATGTGTTGGAAATCATTGAATGTTCAAACAGATAAAGCAGAGCAATTTCTCTTTTTCCCCTTCTTCAAGCTTAGGTTTTTGTTCCAGCAGTTCCGCAATTCTACATTATTATTGCTATTTATGGCATAAAAGACAGTAGAGATACTGAAATTAGTGTGAAAAAGCCAGAGAAGTACTATACAGTTATAGTAGGGACATGAATATATTCTTAAGATAACATTTCTTGAGCTTTGTTGCCATTCCATGGGAAACGGCTGCGTTCTAAATAAGCTTGCGGAAGGAGCTATTTCCAGGCATTAACTTCCCAGCCTGGTGGAGGTATAATGAACACAATTACCAAAAGAAGTAGTGGATTCTCCCTCTCTTGACATCTTCAAGACTGGATACTTTTCTGGATGATATGCTCTAGGCAAACTCAAGCTATTGAGCTCAGGACAGAAGTAACTGGATCAAGTTCTGAGGCATTAAAGAGACCAGAAGAAATAATCTGATGTTCTTTTCTGGCCTAAAAATCTATGGCTTTGGAGAAACGGATAAAAGCATAAGAATGGTCCATTGAAAAAAATCAAACCAATTGAAGTGCACAAGTTCTCTTTCTTGACTAAACAAGTCTTTTTTCAAATACTAAAGAACTGTTCTTTACTAGAAAGCAGGCACTACAGCAGAAGGGTGAGATACTGAGCAAGTCAGTTTTCCAGCGTGTGCTTCACTCTTTTATTGAAGTTTTTTATTTCCTGTAAATTGCTAACCAAAGTAAATAACCAACCTACCAAAAGGCACAGGACAATGCTGGCTGATAGCAAAAAAGCCGTCATCAAACAAGGAGCATTTACAGTGTATGGAAGAAAATGGATCCTCAGAGGGTTCAATTCTCTTACACTGTAAAACCTTTTGACTTAAAATAAAAGAATCTGCACACTAAAAAATGCATTATACATTGAAAAGCACAGAAATTACTCCTTTTTCTCACAATCTCACCACATTTCAGCTCCCTGCGTTCCTCTAGTGTAAGCTCTGTGCATTGAGCATTCAATTCCAGAATCAAGTCATTCTTTGTTGAAAACAGTTTTAAAATATTCAACATTTGTAAAACATAAAGCATTTCTTTATCAAGAGCTTGCATAGCTCATCTTCAAGCAACTGATTCACCTTACCACTTCTGCAGCTCTTAAGCCTGGCTCTCTCAATGGAAGTGGGATAAAACAGCAACAAGAATTAGGTAGAGTCAGATATTAAGGGTTACACTAGATTCAAGAGGACTTAAGTCTGCAAACAGTATAAATTTGGTAAAGTCTGTGTGTGTGTGTGTGTGTGTGTGTGTGTAAAGTTTAACTCACCACTTACAAAAACATTTGTTCTTCCAACTCAGAAAAAATATTCTTTGTACAGAAATATTCACTCATAATAAAATGATTTGTATAACCATGTGTTCACATGTTATGCAAAGCTAAATGGAAGATTGTCAGATGCAGTAATCTGTGAATGTTTGCTGCTGACGTATATTTGATTATCCTATATGTATGCTGGGGTGCTTATTATTACTGTGGAATAACCATGTTATAAAACAGGATATGTTATGTACCATGAGTCAATATAGATTTTGCTTAGCATGGTTTGGTGCTGTGATCCCCCCCCAGCATGATCATAGTATTTTGATTTTAAAGACCCCATCAACAGTGTACCGAGTCATTTTGCTCATTTAACTGCTGTATACACAGTTGCCCACGCCACAACATTTTGCATTTCTGTACCACGTTTGGACCAGCATATCCTGTGTTCATGCTTGTACCCTCGTTTGCTACTGCTTCATTTTCAGGTGAAGTGCCTTGAATGGGCATATACTAAGTGCTACCAATTAGGCAATGCTCTCTACAATTTCTTATTTCTAAGGCCTGGTCTATACTGCCTGGCTTTGCCAACAGAACTGAAGTGCTGCCAGCAAAATTCCCACTCAAAGCTGCACTGTGGCACCAGACTCTTTCTGCTGGCAGAGTTGCATTAGGTCTCTGAATGAAAGATGGCTTCTGCCACTGCCCAGCAGCTGGTAGAGAGCACATGTACACACACTTACACCTTCTGCCAGCTGCTGTGGTCTGATCAGCTGCCGTGCCCCCCACTTCATGCCCTGTCAGCACAGCTGATGAAGTGGAGCTACATGGATGCACTGAGAGCTGCATGGGGCTGCCACAAAGCAATGAGTGCTTATGCATTGGCTCTGGTAGCTGCTGTCTCTTGCCAGCTAAAGCTTGCAGTGTAGACAAGGCCAAGGAGAACTGGGAGGAAAGAAGGCCGGACATCTAACACAAGCATGGGAGCACCAACATAGCACCAAAAAAAAAAAAAAAAAAAAAAAGAAAAGAAAACCTAGCAAAACAAGTGTGCTGAGGACAGGAAGATAATGGTGTGCAAGCCTAGTTTTCAGCAAAGGGCAAATACCATTGGCTGGGCTTAACTTAATCAACTGTAAATACACTTGGTGTTAAGAGACACTCATGTCACAGATCCTTTCTAATCCTCTTTTCTCAGCATTTCCCACTTTTGCTACCACCAGCGCAGCTTCCATTCATGGTCGCAACAGCACACGTTTAGACTAGCCACCAACACATTTAATCAGCAAGTCCACGAACCTTACTCAAAACGAGTGGGGAGACCAGGTTCTGAATGTCTGCTTCTGGCCAGGCAGGAAACAAGGTTTAAAAAACACATATCACCCATTGGTAAATCCTGGCCTAGTAGCAATCGGGGAATGAGAGAAAATAGTTACATTATTTATGCCTCTGAAAAGGTGCGGGTCAGGTTTTTACTTCAGGGATAGATGAGGGTTTGCATCAATTCTTGTTTAATCCAAGCAATATTGCTTTTTCTGCAGCAAGGGAGATAAGTTATTTTCTTAGCAGTGGTTATGGCCGGCTGCGCTGCAAAGTCCTATTCCCAACATCACCCAGCTGCTTTTTAACTTGTGAACAAGATTGAAAGTGGCTGAAGAGCTATACATAAACATGACATTACTTCACCCAGGCTTTTCTATCATATTGACAGTTTTCCATAGTATCATTACAGCAATGCTATTTGTGCTGTTACAGATAAGCATCTGTCAGTGTTTCCATTAAAATCCTCTATTTTTACGAGTTTATAACTCAGCCATGAAAAATTTAGTCCACAGGCAGAAACTTGACATACAAGGTCTCCATTTAGGAATGATCTTTATTGTCTTTTTTCTCCTTCTGCATCTAAAGAGGAGAACTTATGCAAGTTGAATTAGAGATACGAGCCTGACTACTAAATCTGGATCCAGCTCTCAAGCCTGGCAAGTTCAGTGTTTTGGTTTAGGAAGTCAGATGGTAGTTTCAGTTCTAATCGCAAATTCAAATTGGGAAAGCTTGCAGATATGATTGAGGGTTTCCATTCAAGTTTCTCTCGGTGTTTACACCGCATGCACAGCCTCCGCATGCAAAGCAGATCGGGGAAGGAGCAGATAGCAGAGCAAAAGATCGGCCAGAGGAATGGGATCAGAGTGGCACTCAGAGGATTCAGGGCTAATTTGTGGCATGCCTGCCAGAAAGTTTGTCCCTCACTGATTTATGTTATTAAGAGACCATGAATAGTAACTTCATGGGGTTAGGTAATGTTTTTTTATTTTTATTACTGTAACAGATGGCTTCATTTCTAAAAACAATATTATAGTATAGACTAAGCCTTCTTAATTTTCTGTTTTACAAAGTGAGGCAGCTAAAGATTAAAAATAAAGGAGTATATTGTACAAGCACAACATCAGTTATTGATCAGACTTAAGAAATAGCAGACCTACAAATTAACACTATTGAAAACAACATTTTAGTGTACTTTGATTTTAAGCATTGCCCCTAAATGATAAAAATAGCACAAAAAATCTATATTTATGAATCGAGTGTCATCTGGACTATTCTGAAGGAGAGTATATAGAACACAGAGTATATAGAAATGAAAAATTAGCCCCTCTTTCCAAACCTGCCGAAGTTATACGTTCCAGCAGCTGTCCGCTGTATGTATATGCATAATGATATAGTCTGTATCAGTGTTTCTCAACCCCTGGGGTTGCAAGAATATATGAAAGGGTTGTGCACAAATTTTTAAAAAGGATCAACAAACTTTAAAAATAGATTCTCCTTTAAAGGAGAAAAATGTTTGAAACTGGCTTTTGCCTTGCAGACTGGCAGCCCCACACACCCCTCTTACCTCACACGCTGGGGGGCTGGGATCTGTGGGTGGGGGCAGCAGGTTGGGAATGAGGAGCACTGGGTTGGGACTGGCCATCGATGTTTACAAATGGGTCCTGGTACAAAAAAGGTTGAGAACCGCTGGTCTATATGATCACATAATGATTCCATGCACAATTCACAGGCTCCCTTCCACGTACAGTTCCAAGAGTGGATGCACAAAAGTGCAGAATAGCCAGAAATCTCAGTGTACTATTTTCACACGTTCAACTTTTACAACCTAAAGTTCTCTGTTTCATCAACATTTAATAATAAAGTTATTAAAAGCAATATTTTTGCTTTATATTCAGATTTCCCTACTTAACATTTTCAGATGAAATGAGTGATTTTCTATGCTGAAGACCTAAGCAGGACCTAAGTCTCAGTGGATGAATTGCTTAATAATCCTTGAAAGTCAGATAGTCAGATCCCCTGTAAGGTGGTAGATTGGGCAGCTGAAACTGGAGCATCCAAAATCATGGTTATTCTTACTTGTGTATCAAGTTGTTATTTAGCATCTAACAACTTTAAAATTTGCTTTTACATTGTACCTATAGCTGTAGGTAGTGTTTTATTCATGGCAACAGAAAAGCTTTGCTTTCCAACAGTTGCAAGGTATGAACAAGTACAGCACAGCTAAAGGTTAAAGACTGTCATGTGGACATTGTAAAAAGCAGTCTTCAGGGAACAGCTGAAATATGAGAAATTATTTCAAAGGGAAGGGTTAGAAAAAAGATTAGATTGGAGGTTTTTAAGGGGGAAAAAAACCCACGAAATTTTGCTTCTTCCTTTCACTCTGCTTTTCAGACACTATGCACTTTGGCTGAGAAACAGACCTTTTCCCTCTTCGTCCCAGTCCAATAAAATCCTTAGTCTAAACTAGCAGTAGTAGTCCAAAATTAGTCTGAACTAATTAAAGTAGCCCCCTTGAATGAATTTTTTGTGTAAAGAATAATCAGGTAGGGATGGGACCCTATTTGTATAAAAATGAATGCTGTTAATGCTGACTTAGTTATCTTTCCATTTTCATTTTCACTTTCTATAATCCTGTCTCTCTCTCTCTCTCTCTCTCAAAACAGATATTTTGTGACACGAAACAAGTAGTGCATGCCACAGATGTTTTGGATTGGGAAGACAAAGATGCTGCAGAGACATTGGTCGACAACGTTGTCCATTCCAGGATCATAAATCCTTTACGTCTATTTGTTAAGCCATCACCAGTGTTGAAACATGGCCAGGTGTCATATTCAGACAGCATAGACAACTTTTGGGATTGGCTGTCCAACATCACTGAGGTTCAGGAGTCTCTTGCACGAACTAAACGCAGACCAATTGTAAAAACTGGGAAATTCAAGAAGATGTTTGGCTGGGGAGACTTCCACTCCAACATCAAAACTGTTAAACTTAATCTCCTCATCACGGGGAAAATTGTTGACCATGGCAATGGAACCTTCAGCGTTTATTTCCGACATAACTCCACGGGTCTGGGAAACGTTTCTGTAAGCCTGGTGCCACCTTCCAAAGTGGTGGAATTTGAATCATCGCCACAGTCCACACTGGAGACCAAGGAATCCAAGTCCTTCAACTGTCGAATTGAGTATGAAAAAACAGATCGTGCTAAGAAAACTGCATTGTGCAATTTTGACCCTTCAAAGATCTGCTACCAGGAGCAGACCCAAAGCCATGTTTCTTGGTTGTGCTCTAAACCATTTAAAGTTATCTGTATTTACATTGCTTTTTACAGTGTAGATTACAAACTGGTGCAAAAGGTCTGCCCTGATTATAATTACCATAGCGAGACTCCATACTTGTCCTCTGGCTGATGCGATCCATGTTCTGAATAACTGTAGAAATTCAGCATTGGTCATAAACATAAGAGTTTCCTTTAATCTATGAGGACAATGCTTTCCTATCAGGTTAAGGTCTTTCAAAACTTGTGGCTGTGTTTGTGCTGTATCGTAAATATTCAACCTGTTTATGTAAAACCCATTTTCATTTGAAAAAGTTGCATACCAGCTACGTTGTCATTAATAAGGGAAGTGTCAAGCAGATGCAGGATAAGAAGAAACAAAATTATGCATGTCACAAACACTGAAATATTGAAGCAGGTTGGAGGGCTGCTTGAGCTAGCAGATACATTGATGTCTTTTAGTTGATATGTACAGCACTTACACATTAAGTTCTCAACACAGAGTGGGAACCGGAGGCACAGACAACAAACAGTGACAAATAAGACTGCTACAAGATGTCCATATGAAAACCCCAGTAACTATTAACTCTCCCATTGATTTTGATGGTTATATACACAGGGTTTGAAGACTCTAGCCCTAACCTTTGAAGAAAATGGTATTTCTATGAAAGAAATGACAGGAAGTTGGTTCTTCCTGTGCATTTCAAAAAGCAGGTGTAGACATTGACATGAAAGAGTTCTTTCTTCAGCTTTCTTACCTCTGGATATGCAATGATGTAATCAGACATTGCTAACCCTGTGAGACCCTGTCAGTACAGGTTTGGTGTACATTTCTCCCTGCTGTGGTTGCCATTGCTTTGCTTTATTCTCAGCTGTTTACATCTATACCAGTACTAGTTTTATAGTAAAACACGTGTACCTTGATCTGCATTCAGTGAGTCCCAGAGCAACAACGACGAGTAGATGTTTCATTTAGAAATAAGCATTTATCTTTATGTCTTGCTGTAGAGCCACATCCTAATATTACATTCCTAGCTAGCTAACAGAAAAATATCATAAATGAAGGTCAATATCCCAAAAGGACATGCTTTCTTTTTCACGAGTCCCAGTTAAAATGTCTGTCTTCAAATTAATAAAAAAATCCCAACATTAAATCACTGAAAAATAGAAGGTCAACAAAGATCTGAATATTGAGACCTGTGCAGATATCCAAATGCTATGGCCAGATTCCAGCTGGCCTCAGACAACATGGCTCTACTGAAGCCAACAGCAGAATTTACTCCTGTGGTGCAGAAGAAAGCATAAACATCACATGACCTTTCTTAAGTAAAAAGGCATGTAAAAAAAATGAAAATGCCAACACTTTATCATTTCTGATGTCACAGATCCTTGCCGAGATTTGGAAAGGAAGTAGCTGGGAAAGGGGGCATGTCTTGTTACATGTAAGTGAACATTGACGAGTGCTGGCAGAAAAGTACATTCACATGAAAATTAAGTTTTGCTAACATGTACTTGTAAAAGTATGGCAGTGCCTCTAAACAGACAAGGAGACAGATTGTATGTCAAGGCAAAAAGGACCTCACCTGCAGACATTTTTTTGTTCGTTTGCTTGTAAAGCGTCATACTGAAAAATGTTTTAAAATTCTTTGTTAAAGAAAACGTTGAATTTGTTTTTGTCTTAAGGTTACAAATTTAGAAATGTGGTTTGGTTTTATTGAGAATCTAAAGGTTTCCACACACTTCGTGCACATCGTCTCCCATTCTAAATAACAGTTTTCCATTTTTTTAGTCTATGACTGCTAATGCCTTCATAATGTTTTATGTTCTGTAGGGCGTGCTCTAGATCAGGGGTGGCCAACCCACAACAGACATGCCACAAATGGTATACACAGCCCATTTTTGTGGCATGTGAATGATCAGAAAGTGGGCAGGAAGAAGAGCAGCAGCAATCAGGGAACAAAGCCACAAGTTGGGGAAAGAGTGAGAAGTGGATCAGATCAGGGAGGCAGTAAGAGGCAAAGCATGATCAGCCTGGGAGGGAAACTAAACTTAGGAAGGGAGGGAGAAGCAACTGGGGAAAGGAGCAAATGCAAATGCAAACTAACAAGAGGGGGCTGGGAGCAAAGCAGCAAGCAAAGGTTGGGGGGGTGGTAAGAAAGAAGATCAGGCTGGAAGCAAAGCAGGAAGGGGAGAGGTAGCAAGAAACAGGTAAGATCTAGCGAAGTGGAATGGGGCGGGGAGCAAGGCAGCAGGTAGGGGAGGGAGGAAGATGGCTTATGCAAGAAGATCCAGTGAGGGAGAGCCTTTCTTCGTTTACTCCCACAAAGCAAACAAACCCCATGTTTTGTGCACAATTCTTGTAGTTTATTTAGTTTTTATTTTCTACAATGCTTAGTAATATTGTAAAAGATGGGCCCAGGGACTCTCCATCGGCTCTGCATTCAAATTCTACTCCCTGCAGCTGATGAAACATCATTAAGTCCCACTGATTTAAGAGAAGAAAAAACACGTGCAGTTCAGATCTTTGCTGAATTTGGCACAAATCGATAAACAGCCACAGTGGTGTCTGCTGAGTTCTGTATCTGTCCTCATTGCAGGCTCATATTTTTCCTTGCACCTTATTTTGATAAACAGGGTGAGGACATTTCAAAGATCATTTCCCATTTCCTGGTTGTTTTCACCTATGCACACAAACTGCTCTTTGAAATTCAGAGATCGATCTCTGGCAGACAGGTTCTTTGGGTAAATCCGATATCTTTTATTAGACCAACTCAAATAGTTGGAAAAAGTCTTCTTAGCAAGCTTTCAGGTACAAACACCCTTCGGCCAGCAAAGAGGTAGTGAAAAGAGGGCAATGGCTAGCTGTGGCTCCTCCTCAGCCATTACATGCTTAACTTTTTGTTTAAAGAGTTAATTACAGTGTGAGTAGTCACCCTATGGGAGAGGAGGTTGAAGGTATTTTTTTTCCTACCCAAGGCATTATGCTTGCAGCGTCTCTGGTGGGGGATGGCTGCTTTGTTCTGCCCCTCATTAGATCCCAGGAGAGAACTCTGACCCTCCAAGTTTAATTGCCTTGTTGTGTTTGACACCCCAGTGCTAAGAAGTGGAGATCCCTTGACTTGCTAATGCAAGTCTGGGGTCTTTTCTGCCTGGAGTGTATGTAACATGGAAGCAAGTGCTGCCAGGAGTCTACAGCCATGCAGATGTGTGACTAAGGGCCCATCTGCACATTACACTTAAGGCATGATTAACCAGTTAAGCATGTCTTAAATTATGACCCAGATACGTTGAATCAATTAATAGCATGATAAAATAATAACTAAGCCACAAAGTTATTCTACAAAAAAAAAAAATGTAATAAAACGTTGTGGCTTGTTCTTATCACACCATTAATTGAATGGGTGGCTGGGAACCCCATCAGCTGACAAGGCTCCCATCTGCAGGGGTGCATCACCCACGGCCCTGGCTATGAGCCTCATCAGCTGCACAGGAGCTTGCTACTTGCTGGTGCAGTGGGAGGCAGGGACTGTAATTATGGGCTCCCCCTGCACTGGCAAGAAGGTGCGACTGGCATGGCAAGCGTCTCTCATGGTAAGAGGTGCGATTGTACGGGTTGTGCATCAGCTCCTATCACGCTTTTGCCTAAACTCCTAGCAGGGCTCCAAGGTTGAGTGTTTTTTTACTACGGCTGCCCAGTGGCATCTGAAAACAAAACAACAGCAGTACACAATCAGCGAGGCTCCCTACCAGTTTCCCCACGAATCCTTCAGAGACTGACTCCCAGTTGCAAGGAGCCAACAATCACACCCTGTCCCACTGTGGTTTCCCAGCACCTGCTGCCACTTACTCTGCACACATGGGGGGCAGGAGGTTTCTTTCTTCACTTTCCCTGCTGTTCCTGACTTGTCATACAACTACTGCTTCCTAACACTAATCATACACTTTGCCAAGGTCTTTTCATAGGAATCTGACCCTCCTCTGCACCTGCTCAGAGGGAGATGAGCAGTGGGGAGGCAGTTGTTAGGAATGATAGTTTCTTGCTCAGTATATTCATCAGGCCTCAAGAGAGGAGCTTGTCTGTTTGACTTCCATGTTTGTAGTTAGCTTTCCTGCTTTTTGAAACCATGCAATCCCAGGAAATTTAGGAATCTTGAATTCCACAAGTCTTGTCACTTATTCCAAACCTTGCATACCTGGTATTGGTGATCTATACTCTAAAGACATAATTATCTGTAGTATTCACTTGCAGATATGCAGTGATGCAAAGATAAAGTTATTATGAAAAAGTTTGTCAGTCGGCAGCAGCTATTTTGTTTTCAGAGCGCAGTGGTCTCACTGGGCATTTAATATGTTCCCTTTAGACTCATAATGTTCCTACAATAACACTTTTTATTGGTCACTAGTTGTTTATCAATTGTATTAACAGAAACAAAATGAAGCGGGGGGGGGGGGGAAATCAACCCATGGCACGGGCAGCCTCTGTGTGGTACACAGCACTGAGGAAGGGGATCGGAGTGGCACTCTGGTAGGGTGCAGAGCTAACCTTGTGGCATGCCCTGCTGAAAAAAGACTGGTTACCACTGATCTAGATTTAGGTGTATATTAGCTAGAAGTTATTGCTATATTCTCTGAGTTCAACGTTTGGTGCTTTTGTAACTTAGTCGTAAGCCATGACTTTATTGCCATGTGTTTTTACCCAGCACTATAGAAAACTTAATAACAAACAAAACTACAAGGTATTTATTGTAGAGTATGTGAAAACCATAAATGTATATACACAAATATATGTGTACATGTAGAGAAGATATGTGTACACTTATTTCTATGTAAATAAAGAGAGTTTGCTAAATCTGTCACTTGTTTATGGCATCCTTTAATTTAAAAAAAAAAAAGTGTTTCTTCTTAAATATTTTCCAGCTTGATTATTCACATGTCTACATGTTCATTTTGTGCAGAACATGTCCTTATTCCAGACTTATATCTTGTGCAGCAGAATCAAGGAGGCTATAGACCCAAGAAAACAGAGCACCATTAAGGTTCTGTAGCATTTACTTCGTTAGGGATAAAATGATACCAAACAGGTTTTTATACAAGGTAACAGTTCTTACCATGACCCATTTAAAAAGGTGCGCTCATTACAAAGATTACGTTTAAAAATACATTTTGAGACTATTTCAAAATATGAGACAAACCCAAAGTCCTAAATCAGATCTTAGCTCCATAATGAGGACCTCCCAGGTCAACCTCTCGGGTAAAACTTGTAGAAGGAACAGAGGCCTCGCTGTTAATTCAGTTCTTGCTTAGACACAGTCCCAGTGAGACACTGGTATGTGGATCACTCTCTCAGACAAATCACATCATGGTGGCCTGGGACAAAAGCACAGTTGCTTCAAAAGTACTTAAACCTCTGTGTAGCCCTACGCAAGATATGTGGGAACCTGCATAAAGTTTCCCTCCATGCAGAAAATATTGACCAGACCATCTTACCCAACTGAGACATCAGCATCTGCCTCCCTATTAGAAAAATATCTCACAAATACTGCACAAGATTATGACATCCTTGAACATCTAGACAGTATTTTGTGCAGTACAGCACCTTGGGATCTTCAGCAGCTTAAATCTACTGCTGAGATCTACTGGGTTAGAGTGCTAATGTTTTATACTTTTTCAAATTAAGACGATGGCTTTGGCTGTTGCAAGACACACACAAAGTGCATGTTTGTTAAGAAGAGTCCAAGAAAAAAACGGAAAACTGAATAAGATCTCCTGAGAAACGTGACACAAAATAGGAGTCGTACTGGTGATTGCCTGCTGGTGACTGGTGGAGGCTGTGTCTCATTAAGAGAATCAATGGGTGCATTAAATTTGTGTTTGTTTACCATTAGTAAAAACATTCAGATAAAAATAATAAAATAATCAATAGTAACAGATTATTCTTCCTCCCTTTCCCCCTGCAATTTCTGGAGCCAAAGTCTGTTGCCTACCATGAGAAGTCTATTTCGTCACAGTTGGGACTTCCATGCCAAGCAAACAGAATTTCACTTTTACCTTTACTGTACCTGTCATTCATACAGCTTTTCTTGTATACATTAAATAATATAAAATCCATGTGTGTGAAACTCAGGGGTTACCTGTGCAGGGGAAATTGACTGGACTGTCGATTGCTGAGTACTTTCTGAAGTAGGCACTCATGTTCCAGAATCAGAGCCCTTACACATTTGCACAGAAAGTTTTAAGCCAGAGCTACGGTGGAATAACTCTTCTGATCATTTTGGAAGCAGAGAGGCTGAAAGGATTGCTTAGGAGAGTTACTTGCAGATATTCAAAGATGTTGGTAGTTCAGTCACTTGGGGGACAAAGCATTTTCATCTCTATAGATTGTGGTTACTAAGCTTTGCCTGCAAAGGGAACACTCAGTAAAGCTGAGGTGAATCAACCAAATTCTGAAATTATTGCACCCAGGTTAGGTTTGATTAACACCATCAATTTTTAACTCCAGGCACCACATTTGTTAAAGATGGCTTCACATCCTTCCTAGATAAAATAGAATGACAGGGAATAAAAGAGGGTGATCTAAGGCCACTTTACTCCTGAACAGGTCTCTGCAAATGATTTTTAGAGCTGTGTGAAGTTTCACCTGGTGTTTTGGTTCGAAGCTGTTTTGATGCATTTCGAGCTAGAAATGGCGAAATTGAAATGAAACAAAACAAGGGCACTCGAAACATTTCGCAAGTCTCAAAGCCAGGCTTACTTGGCTTCAGTACTGGTTCTAGCCAGTAGCATCAGCCTCCTGTGATCCAGCAGGCAGATCAGGGCCCACCTGCACCCCTGGGAGGGCTACAGGGCTGTGCTGGACTGCTCCCGGGGGTGCGGGCCCCTGACCTGCCTGCCGGATCACAGGAGGCTGGTGCTGCTGGCTGGGACCACTGCTGGGAAGATCAGTGCTGCCACTGGCCCCAGCCGGCAGCTGCAGTCCCCTGTCACCCGGCAGGCAGATTGGGAGCTTGCACCCCAGGAGGAGTCCGGCACAGCCCCCGCATAGCAGAGCCCCCGCATAGCCCTACTGATTTTCTAGTTTTGATGGCTGAAGCAAAGAAACAAACATTAAAATAATTCTCTCTCGTGTTGGACTCAAACCCCCAATTTTTCATAACTTACAACAAACCACATTCATTTTGGGCCAGAGACACTGATTTTGGTCATGAAGTGAAATTTCCTGCTTATACTTAATTGTAAAATAATGTCATACTGTACCTGAATGTAATACAGGACATAATATGAGTTTAAAAGCAGATGTTTAAAAATGGCAAGCTAAGTATTAATACTAATTGTATCTATTGTAAATCTGATTTAAATCCATATTGAGAAACTCGAAGAACTTCATGTTTTGTTCAGACCAGCCGAGACTCCCTATGCCTGCAGACGGGTGACTGAAGCCTAAAACTTTTTTTCTAGCTACTCAGTTGGTCTAATAAAAGATCACTCTAAGAACCTTGCATGCTTCCTTTATACTTCCATTAAAATAAAATGCCATGGACGTTTGGTAAAATCAAAATAAATACGCAGTAGTTTTCAGATAGTAGAAGCAAATCTCTCTTTCTATATAACTTTAAAAATCCTAATGAACGCCCATTTTCATTTTAATAACAAAAAACAATAGAATATTCTATTCAAACAAATATGCGAGCCGTTCCATGTGGTTTCCTTTTCTTCTGCAGGAATTTCATCATTCAGATCCAGATTTTTTTTCTGTATAGTTACATTCTGTATTTTCTTGCATATAACCAGTTCCAGAATATAATATGCACCTTGTTTTTGAAAGGCATAATGAAGAAGAAAAATATTTTTTCCAGTTTGGCTGCCAAGAGCAGGGACAGAACCTAATCTTCAGCTGACTCACCCACCCATACATGCTTAGGCTAACAGGAGCAGCTAGCAAACAGCAAAATTGTCCTAAAAAAAGAAATTGTGAATTAGTGGAACATCAAGACCATTAAAAAGGAAAGGGGAGTGTTAACACCCGTGGAGAGAAGAACCTGTGGAGTGCCATTCAGTCTATTCAGCCATTTGAAGGCATCAATAAGTAATGTCACTGCACTGCAGAGCAGGAATTAAAACACAGCACCAAAATCAGCTCCCCCACTTTATACACATACCCCAATTTTCTGGGGGCTACTTTTGAGGGAAAAGTGCTTGATGTATGCAGACAAGGTTCTTTGGGTAAATGTGATATCTTTTATTAGACCAACTAATTAGTTGGAAAAATTGTTCTTTGCAAGCTCGCAGGTACAAAAAACACCCTTCTTCAGGCACAGGGAGAGTTGTATGTAAGAATATATGGTATTTGGTGGCCTACTCCTGCAAGGTCACAAGCAGGAGGCTAGCATAACATCTATGATGAAAAAAACCATAACTTTGTGTTTAAGGGATTAGGCCAAGGCTCAGGATGTTGAGTTGCGTTCGTGACAGGTTAAATAGGTCGAGAGGCAGGTTGCTAATACAAGGTGTTTATTTAGGAACTGACTACTTACAGAATGCCTGACCCTA
>JAGPOW010003685.1:14641974-14655934 GCA_030014935.1 Caiman crocodilus
GCGGGGTGTAGTTGCTGTCGCATGTTGATTTGAGCGCGGCCATTTTCCCTATAAGAAAGAGCTATACTCCATTTTACTCTGTTTGATTTTATGACAGATGTCAGCAGTCCCTCCCTACCTGACAGACTTCCAGTGTATCACTGTATACAAGGACAATTCAGCTAAGGCCAGATCACCAAAAGGTATTAAGGCAATTCAATTCCTATTGCTCAAGGAGAGTTTGGGTGCCAAAATATCTCTTGGGGGTCTGGCCTTTGCTGTCAGATTGGGATCAGATCAGATTGGGATGCTACATTCCTACATCACAGAAGTCTTGTAAGGAAAGATTCAATCATTAAGCCAAGGATGCTCAGATACAAAAATCAGTAAGTGTTACATATAAGCCTACAAGTGAGCAGCTTGTGGTTCCTTGATCTATATGTTCTTCCTTAGACCTGAATAAGCTTACTTGGAAGTGGACCCCAACATATAATCCCTGCTCCAGCTGCAAGAAATTTCATATTAATGGACCAGGCATATTGAACATGGATTGTTGTGCCCATAGCTCAGCCTAACTCCATTTGTTTTTAAATTCTGTGAGATCAAGGATGTTAGAATCTCCTAGATTTTATTAGTTGTAATGTAAACTTGCACAGTCTGGTTCACAATATTTTCTTGATACCACAAATGCAGTTTCCCATTCTTACTAATCCATCTTCTGTTATGCAAAACTAGAAAGACCTGCAAGGATAAGTCACACATCTCAAATAGCTCAAGGAAAGGCACCCAATCAAGCAGTTTTAGCTGCAGGATTCCTCATTCCTGAAATCAAGGCTATGTCATATCTGTCTCTCTCTCCATGGGTAATCATTACCTCCTAGCTACATTTAGTATAAGCAGTTTCCATTCTGTTGTTCTCACACATCATGTTGTGAACCTATTTAATAAAATGACACTTCTAATATACTGGCAACTTGCTTTGAATTACACTTCAAGAATATTGCCTACCCTGTATTTGTCACTGATAAAATCTAGGAATTAGTGTAATCCATTCTCGGGTTTATGGAAACAGTCATTCAAGAAATGCCACAAATTCATATAATGTCCCTGAGCGCTGGATTTAGGTCTCTGGAGTTTGCTAAAAGATGTTAAATCACATGTCAAACAGCTCCCTTCTGACTATGCATTTCAGGCAGCTCAAGTGCATTTGTTATTCTGCACATGCATGGACTACACCGAATCCAAAACCTGTGTGCTTCTGATATGCTAGCTTTAGATGGGATTTTGCATTGTGAGCGGTTGAAATAGTCAATTTAACAGTCATTTTAACAGTTTTCCAACACAACCCCAGTAGATCTATTTTAAATACCTGTACATTGTAGAGGATTTAGCAGATGCAGTATGTCCTGGTGGAGTTTGGTAGCAGTGCAGCACTGCAACAGCTTAGTGCAGAGCCTGCTGCTGGATTTTCAACTGCATAAGATTTCTGTCCCTCTTATCAGCTAAATACTGATAGATTTAGGATCAGGAATGAGTCTCAAGCTTTTATCACCTCCAAGTGAGAGGCCCAGTAAACTGGACTAAGCATTATAACTACAAAAGAAAGTCAACAAGAATAAAACTATTCAAAGACAAATTCAGACACTTACTCAGCACAAATCAAACACCAGCTGTAGCCTAATTAAAAAACAATTAAGTTCATGCAAAAACACAGTTTATTCAGAACTGATCTACCCACATTAACATTTGGAGGTGGCAGCACAGGAGCTTAGTGTTTTGGGGTCATAAAAGAGCATCAGGTCCCTTCCAGTCTAATGATAAAACAATAGCTACATAGGTCAAATGGAGTCATTTAATGAAATTAAAGACACTTTCTTCCACAATAAGAAAGGCCTTCCTGTTAAGAGACATGCTTGAAAAGATCTTTGTTGGTATTTTATCTCCTTCAGCGTATAGAAAGTGCCTATTCGTCCCTTCAGGGGCTTTCACAATTATTAGAACATGTAAATAAAACCACAACAAAGACAAAAAGTCAATGAATTGTCTAGCTAGGGCCACCCAAATAAGCCCATGTGCAGCAAACCACTCACAGCACTACAGCTAACACCCGCTGTGAACTGTGTGTGAATTACCTGCTGGTATGCTGTGGGTAGAAAATCAATTATCTGAGGCAGACGGGACCTTGAAATGTTTGTTGCACGTGACTGTGAACAGAAAGGACCAACCTCTTTGAGGCAGGAGAAATATTTACTCAGTGAAAAGAGGTTTAGGTTTACAGGTAGGTGAATGAAACTATGGGGCCCTTTCAAAGGGAACCCAGATCAGCAGCTGCATAGACTAGGCTCATTTAGCTTTTTAAAAATTATTTTTCAAAACCTTTCGGATGATTTGGAATCATCAAGTTCATCCATGTCATCCATGTCATCTGACCACAGCTACCCATGACTTCCTATTCTGCCCTCAATCATGCATTATTCTATATAATATCAGAGCAGGTGTTTGAGCAGGGCCCAGTACCTCAGGACCTACAATCAGAATTGGATCTTTTGAGGACCACATAACACACAAGTAACAGTGCATAAGTCACACTTTCAGCTGTTGCTTAAAAAAAAAAAAAAAAAAAAAAAAGAATCCCACTACTTTTGCTACATACCTTGTAGAAGTCAAGTGACAAAGGGGATGTTTCACATTCATTATCATCCTGGCCTGAGGCTACTGACCCTTCAGCTCATCACGTTTCAGTCTCATTCTCTTGGTCTGCCCTCAGCAGTTTTGCACCTTAGCCACCTCGCATGCAAATCCCGTTTCTGTAGTCTCTTGCCTCATTCCCAGATGCAAGACAGTTTATGCTCTTTCATCATTATGCAGTCAATTAAGCTTTCAGCTACCTTATCTTAACCGCTCCAAATAAGCTGGTGATGTTCCTGAAAGATGATATGTTATAATTGGTTCCAAATGAGAAATAAGGGAAAAAGTAAAACATGAAATGGTAAGGCCATTTGCAGTTAGCCTTTGATTTAAGAAAACAGCCTAAAATGGCAGACTATACGCCAAGATCTTTTAAGACCAATCACATTGGATATAAAAAAGATAATATTGAAACTACTTACCAAGAAGCGAGGCTGAAGAGCTTTTGTTTTAGAGATTCCATTGATACGATCAAGCTGTGAGTTTCCAAAGTAGGTTTACAGTGCAAAAATGATGCCTTGAACATAGGGGGCTGGTTGAAAAAAGGACTTAGGTGCCTAAATCCCAATGCACCTGCTTAGCAGTCACCTCAACTGGGAATCACTTTAATTCACTGGCAACTTTCCTGTTTCAGTGACTGGAATGCTGCTAGGCACCCAGACCTTTGTTTCTGCACATAACTATACTGACTTGAAAATCCAGAGGCCCATCTCACTCCTAAACCCGTTTGGGAAACTAAACCTGCTCCACGCTGAGGCCTGCTCTGAGCACAAGTGGCTAGCTTCTCCATAAAATGCAATGGTAGGCTCTCTCTTTTTAATACATGAATAGGGAAAGGCAGAGGCGAAGGCCTGCCCACCTTTTAAAAACAGACGGGATAGAACAGAATGCAAAATTCATGGGCTGAAAGAGCGAGAGAGAGCAAGAGAGCAAGCAAGAGGGAGCCTGGCTAGCTTCTCATCTTCCCTCCCACTTGCATATTTTTCTAATAACTCTTGAATGCAAAATGCAGAAACAATCCCAGGAGCAGGGACTGGGACCCAAGCTTTCCTCCCTGTTCAGCCAACATATAATAAGTTCATAAAGCATGAGTAGTGGTAGCAGTAGCTCCCTTACCCATCCCAAATCTCCTTTTCAGCTGTGTTGTCTCTTTAGGACCAAGTTCCAGCCTCTTGATGCTGGGGGGATGGAAGTACCAGCCCCAAAGTAAGGCACTGGACTCTGGAGAATGGTGAGGTTACAGACACCCCCCCATCCAGGGCATTACATGGTGGATAGCTCTACGTGGCTGCTGGCTATTTTGGATCCCATTGCTGAGATGCCTCTAGTTCTCTGTGAACCAGATATATAGCCATCTAACTCAGGGTTCTGGATTATACTCAGATCCCCAGGTACCAACATGATGGGTACCCGTGAGTTAGGACCCATAATGCCATAATGAGCTCAGCAAGAAACTCACATCCTTAAGTTATTCAGAATCTGATCTAAGGATCTGTCCTTTTTATGACGTACTTCTTTGAAAAAAGTGATCTTGAAGACAAAGAGATGGCATGTGACTGGAACCCCTTTCTGACTGCAGGCTTTACTCACGTCCAAGCTCAACATCAGTAATCAGGAAGTAAAAGTGCCAGTCTGGACCGATAAAAGTCAGCAAAGCTCATCAACAGAAAATTCAGGTCAGTCCCCAATTTACTGGCAAAGGAACTGGGGAGAAAATATATTTTGGTACAAAACACCAGGAAGTAACTTTAAAAGAAGTGCAGCCCATTATTTAAAACACAAGTATTGAATTCTTGCTGCTAGAAGTAGATTAATTGCAGCTTCCAGTGTAGTAATTACATAACACGTATACACTCTCCAACTGTATTATTAATGAAAGTGTTTTTAATTAAGTGGCTCTCTGCATAATATGCACTCATTAATTCCACATGCTCTCTATGTGGAGAGATTCTATTCTTGTGGTCTGGGGAAACTTTTTACTTTAGGTGAGGGATAATTCCAAAGTGATAGTTTTAAAACTGAAGTTGAAAATCATTATGAGTATTGAAATTACCCTCTCAGCAGCTGGCACTGCAGTTCCATTCTACCGTGTATTATTAATTCTTCAGCTAAAATACTCGTTCTGCTCTTCTGGGCTTCATTGTTGGTGAATTTCAAATGCATCTCGCTGGAGTCATGTATATCCCAGAGTGAATACCGCACTTACAGTTGTCTTCTAAGAACATGAGTGTTTGGAAATCCATGTGCAATGACACCATTACCTGCATGAGCTGAACCCAGGACCTCCAGTGCAAAAGCAGCTATAGATACAACTCTCATACAAACATGCATGCTCCACTTGTTAACAAAGATGACTAAACATTCCCTACTACAGTAACTCAAGAATAGTGCAGATGTAAGCTGGAAAAGGAGTAACCTGGATTCTGACCCAAGCTTCACTGTACTTCGTCCTGCTTCCTGAAGTCAAAATAAAAGGAACACAACACGGCCTTGCATGTAGCCCTGCAAATGCTGTTGACTTGATGAGAATCTAGGAACACTTCCTGAGACACGAGTTGTCCTTGGCACAGTGAACAGCAAAACCATTCATTTTGCTTTCTGGTATCAGATGTTTCATCTCATATTCTAAGACAGAAAGTGAAGAATGACATAATGGAATAAGATGACGCCAGAAGATTACTTAGTTCATTTTGAATTGATCCATTCCTGCTTCTCTTACCTTAAAGTTCCCAGCATTTAGAGGCCTAGGAAATACTAATTTGAAGTCTGCAGCCCTGCTTTTACTTAATACAGACAGACCTATCCTGCATGAATTTGTCCAATCTTCTTTTGAACCCATCAAGAAATATTCTGTGCAACTTGCATCTGCTGTACTACTCTTGAGACCCTCTGGCTGAAGCATGTAATCACCGGTAATAAGTGGAGCTTCCATGTTCACAGGAGGAAGAGCAGTGCTCCTCCTCCAACACCTTGATAGCAGTGATTCTTAACCAGGGTGCCATCACATCCTGAGGTGCCACCAGATCCTTTGACAGTGCCACAAGTTGTGAGGAGGTAAAGGTAAGTGCAGACTCATGCTTGTCCCTGCCTGGCTGTCCACAACACCCACTGTCTGGTCTAAGCACTATAATATGTACATTAATTTTGGAAATTGGTTGCTACTCTTCACAGACGTTATGGAGGAGTGCATCACATCCAAAAGGGTTGGGAACCACTGCTTGAGAACCATCTTCCTGAGCGAGAGCCAGGTCAGGGAGAAACATTTCATTGTGACAGCATTGCCTCCCGCAACATAACCTAGTGATTTAGGATGTGCTTTCTGAATGAGCCCTTTCGTGGATCCTTCTTATTGGACACTAGGCTACAAAGTTGAGAACCAACATCTACTGGCAGACCATAGGCAGCACACATGTCAGTCACTTCACCCTCTGTGATGCCCCCAGATGCCCTCAAGAACTGGGGCTCAACTCATCCAGCAATAGGAGCCTGGATCATTTTTAGTAAGTACCAAGCTGCTAGTTTGAAACCACAATCTTTGCCACATGTGCACTAGGCATGACCCAAAGTTTAGTGCCACAGACATGACATGATGGGACCTGACAATTCTAGCATGACTAGCCAGTGTGACCATACCTCATGTCTACCTGGGACATGGAGCAGAGGTCTGCTCCCCAACATTCATCAATCAGCTTTTCAGGCAAATTCTCTGACAGACTTTTTCACCGTTTCAGGAACCACTTTGGTTAAGTGGCAAAGTAAGGACTCAAATGGCATTTTGGTGCCTAACTCTATAGGATCATTCTTTCTTTTGTTGGTAGCAACACCACATGCATGTGGGTGAAGTTGATGTTTTACCCAGATACAACTGCAGCTGAAGAAGCCCACAATGATTCTACTAAAGGATCCAAATCCAGTTGACTTTGAGTTATTAAACCCTTGCAAAGTTCAGGGAGGGGATGAAAGTAGCATAAAATACCTGGAGTAGAATTAATGCTCAAGTGCTTGTTCTGTCAACCAAGATAATGCAGCCCCCCAATTTCTGCAGCAGCATGATCTAAACTGTCAATTAGAGACACAACATTACCAAAAGGACTGGCTAACATAATTGACCCATATTAGCTAGAAATTAGCAGGGAAAATAAATCAAGATTCTTCTCAGCTGGTCTCAAAATGTGTAGTGTGTTTGTTGGGAGAAGAAATAGGAGCATGGATGAGAAGGCTGGGTGGAAGTAGCCTGGTTCTAGAATTCACTGTAATACCTTCGCTCGTTTGTTTTTTACTAGAAAAGAGAGTTGTGCAAACACTTAGGGAAATAATATTGCTTAATAAATTCTGCCATCTTACCGACACTGTTCACACTGATCAGATACCTCAAATACTTCTAAAACAGATTTCAAAGAAGAGAAATAACTTGTGTCTTTTTATACAACAAAACTAATTACAATATATGCCCACACGCCAACATTTAATGCCTACATAAAATATTGCACCATAATGAAGATAATTGAAAGTATGACTTTCATCAATATTTAATTAGCATTTGGTGCTAACTCATTATTTCGGTACAATTAATTTGACATCTTGCTGTACGTCCTGCACAGATTTCATTCCAGAGGGCTGTTTTATTGGTGGGACATAAGTAAGCCCAGACATGTGCACCTTCCCTGAGGCTCCTAGAGGACACACTATGAAATATGGATAATATGACTGACATTTTAATCTACTGCAAAATATGAAAGCATAGTAGGGGACTAAATAAGCATGTGTATGTGGCTAATATAGTTTTGCAGTACAGGAAGATTTTTTATTAACCTAACATTGTCAGATGAAAATCACATCATCATCTTTGTGTCTGATTTTTCCATTGAACTTCCTCTAGTACTTGTATATACCCGCTGAGATAAAGCAGTAAAGCTATTAGTAGAGGCTTACTTGATTTCAAATGAAATGCGAGTATTTCTTAAAAAACTAGCAATGTTAAGATGGCTGCCAGTAAACTTGCAGAGTCACCATGCCAAAAAATAAAGAAAAAAGGTAGTTTAATTTTTTTTTTTTTTTTTTTTTTTTTTAGGGACAACAAACCTTCATTAATTCATACTAGTGACTGGGAGGCTCTTCCAGAAAGAGTACACATCAGGGGAAGAAACAACTGCAACACAAAACATACTTTGGCAATGTAGTCTTTTTTTCTTTTTAATTATGATGCTTCTTATTACTATCCTTTAGATTCCCATGGTCCCAAAACATCCCAGCTGCGGATGTGGGTGGATCCAGGATTTTGTTTAAGAGAGTGTGGGAATACTGACTGGGTGGCAGATGTGGCTTCACCTCTCCCTCCCAGGCAGGCAGACTGCACCGCAAGAGCAGTGATGGGGTAAGAAGCCCATCCTCTCTGCCTTCTTTCCCCTGTGTCCTCACTCAGTAGTACACCCCTCTCCACTGCCAGTTGCCCCCTCCATTGCTACTGTCCCTGGCTGACAGGAGGGAGGGGGGTCCTGAGCTGTTCCTGACTCGCACCTAGGAACGGTGGAGGCAGCAGGTGATTACTCTTGTTTTTTCCTCCCAGGTAATTCCATGCCAGCCTGGGAGGGACCTGCCTGCTGTCACTGCTGTCCCCTGCTGAGCCCATCTACAGAGACTCTGGAGCTTCCCCTGCCTGCACCAACTCTGCCAATTCATTTCACAGGAGGAAGGTCTCCAGAGCTTCAGCCAGGGTTAGCAGGGGTCAGGAGCAGTGGCAGCAGCAGGAAGCATTCCCTTGCCCCCACATTTGCTCCTGGATTGTCAGGGAACCAAGGGGAACTGAGCAGAGAGAAAGAACTGTCCTGCTGGTGCCACTGCTCCTGGCTGGAGCAGAGCAGGAGCAGCTCTGGAGCCCACCTCCCATCAGCTGGGAGTGACAGCAGCAGCAGGTAGGGGAAGGGGTCAATGGAGAGGGGAGTGGGGGTGCTGCTGAGGAGAGAAGGGAAGGGAAAAGGTCTTAAGAGCAAGTATGGGGGGTGGGGAAATGGGATTCGTACCTGTATTTGACTTTGAGAAAGTCCCTGCTGCTGCTTCTACAGCAACGTCCAAAAAAGCAGGGGGCATCTGTACAACTGCACACCCTGTGGATCCAGCCCTGGCTGCTTTCTACATGAATACAAAGATATTATTGATCCACAACATTTGCATCTAATGGTAAACATGGCCTTACAACAAGTGAGGAAGAGATAGCAATGCAGTGAATGTATGACTCCTGGAAGTAAATAGGCCAGATAGGGCATGCTCAGTGACGTTCTGAAATTAGGACTACACATCTATTTTCTGAGTCAGAACTGATCCTATCAAAACAAGACGTAACTAGTGAAATGGTATCTCTTTGAGAGGAGATAAAGCTGGGGTCCTGACTACCATTGATGATTCCACTGCACTGTACTTAGAACAATGGGTGCATTATTCCTAGTTGGAAAATAGATGCTTAGATGCTTTGGCTAAACTCCACGAGGTCCTTATCATACGATTTCAAGATAAGGTATTCTTTAGACCTGATCTGTACCCGTTTACATAGCATCACTTTGTGCTGGCTAAGCTGCTAAATTCTGCCTGAGAGATGGCCACATTTCATTAGTAGACTTGCCTTCTGCATGTATGTTAAGTAACACAACTTGCACCAAGTTTAATTATCCATCTTGAAATTTAAATTGTCACACCTGTGTTTGATGGCAGAATACACACACTCATATAATTCCTATAAATTAGTACTGTGCTTTTCTGAATGAAATAAAACTAGAGATTTGTAAATAAAAATAATACTAAAACAATACAAAATGGTTAAAAGCCACCGTGTGAAAGATGATTTCATGCTCTCTTTAAAATACATCAAGTATTCAGTGAAATGTTCTTTTTACTCTCCAGCCACTGGCAACGCACCCCAACACCACAAACAAATTGAATTATACCACCATTTACAAGCATGAACCAAAGCAGGGGTAGCAAAAATCATAACATGAAGAGCCATATGTGCATTACTATCATCAGTAATTTTTGTCAAGTTCTGAACCACAGGGCTCAGTCCTGGCTATCAAATTAGGGGTACTACTTTGGCTACTCACCAGAAACACCTTTCCAGGGCAAAATTTACAATAAATACAAAGACTGGAATCATAAAGACAAGGCAGTGCCACTTCTGTATAGCAGGCACTCCCTTTTTGCATTGGATTTTCTTAAGGCACATGACCACCCTTCTGTGGCTGAATTAAGACCCAGACACTAAGGATTTCAATATTCTGTATTAAATAACTGGCATTTTTCATCTGTTGATGTCAAAGCCCTTACAAAAATTAACAGAGAATCCTACTCCATTCAATAAGGCTCTGAATTACATTATTACTACACTTGTTAAAAAAGTGATCAGGGGCCTCTAATCAATATTGGGGTATACTTTCTG
Organism: Caiman crocodilus; assembly: GCA_030014935.1. NCBI lineage: Eukaryota > Metazoa > Chordata > Crocodylia > Alligatoridae > Caiman > Caiman crocodilus. The sequence goes on from JAGPOW010003685.1 coordinate 14,652,068, forward strand.
CTGGGTATTATGTTAAATAATATCTTTATCTCAAAAGGTTACCCAAGAGCAGTATTTTAAGGGCAGAAAGTAAGGTGGTCAAACTAAGCAGCTGTATATACAAGCATATACAATGCTTGTTTATTTTAAAATTACATATAGGACTCATGATTTCAGGTATTTGGCTTGAGCCACTGTAATTGGACTCAACATTCAGAAATTGCTACACAGATGCTCCAGAAACTAAAACAAGTTTTAAAATCAACTGAGTGCTTCTCCTCTCTCCAGATTGGGGCTTTTTTGATGAGGAGGGTGTGCAAACAAATGAAGACACCAAACTCAAGACATAAGACATCCAAAAACATCACTCATTTTTTAAAGATTTGGCCATAAACTTCAGTAAACATTAGGAGAGTCAATGGGAGCTTTACATATGTAGAAGTTACAAACTAGATTCTAAAAAACATAACTTGGATGCTTAAGCAATCCCTCAAGAGCCCCCCCAGCCCCATATATACACTGTACCTACTCACTTCTTTATTGAAAATAATTCCCTGCAGCTGACAGATTCTTGGAATTTTCTTCACTTCTAAAAATGTTTCCCACCCTGTATGTATTACATATTTTAAGGGATGATATGCTTTTCTGTTTCATTAATGATTTTCAAGTGCAGCCAAATACTTTATAGACAGAATCTATAGCCCTCACAAGTGACAGAAAATGCATGACTTAATAAAATTCATGTATAGCACACTAATGCAACTGCATAAAGGAAAAACCCCCTTCAATGTATTGAGCATGCTCTTTGCAGGCTAGTATTTGTTATTTTTCACTAAGTGGAATAAGCCTGTTTCTTAAATGGCTATGGATAATGTCATTTTGAACCTTACAGGCTCCTGAGTGTGTTTTTCCAAATCCCATTACAAGGTTTCAAGAGGCCAGACTTGCCCTACATCAAAATGTTACTGCTGAGAGAGATCCAAAGAGAAATTTCTATCCCTACTTATGAAACCTCACCACTGAACAGCTTGTTGTGATCCTAACAAGGGTTCTCTTCTTCAATTCAACCCATAGAAGATAAAATGACACACTAAATACACTCATTTTCCATCAGTAATTAGAGAAGTTAGTGATCAGTGGGACCTTGCAGTTGTTTGCTCAGGCACAAATGGAATGGTTTGTACAATATTTTAAAGAAACCCAAAAGCCCATGACTAAGTTGTGGTTCCATCTATTCACCACAATTTGCATGGGACTGTGCAGGTGTTAGAGCAGGCTTAAAATGTACTTTTTCAACTCTATAGCAGTCCCGGAACATCTATCTATGTCTGCTATTTTGCTGTGCAGATTGGAAATGCATCTCAACAAAAGTTAACTGTAGAAATATGTAGCTAGTAGGTCACCCTCTCCCCTGCCTCCCTGTATTCCCACAATTCCTTTCCTTCTAGTGCTTATCAGAATTGGTTTCTGTTCCAGGGCTTATTTTTTAGTATTATTGCTTCCGAATTGCAAACAACTGTTTTATTGTTGGTGAGAGCTCTAGATACCATCTTCCAAGACGTTATTCAGTAGACATAATGCACAGGAAGCAGAAATACAAATATTTCTGCAGGGTATTATAAGGATCTTAATCTTGCTCCTCTGGAAGGTGAAGAGCTTGCTCAGTCCCCGGGGCCACAGTCGGGCTGGCAAGACTTCAGGACACATTAAATACCAGTTGTGTTGACACATTTGCGGTGGGATACTGGACTAAGACAAGACTGTAGCCTTACTTCTCATATGCTTTACTTTCAGCGTTGCTGAACATTAAATTACTGAACTGGTTTAGATCTGAAAAAGTTCATTTTTATTAGTTTGAGTCTAACGATGGCAAAAAGTAGTTCTTGCCTGTAAGTTTGTTGTCTTTTTAACATGATGTAACAAAGAATGTATTCTCTTTTAATTTAGTATATTCAGACCAACTCCTTTATAAAGTTTTATAGTGGCACCAGAGGAAATGATTAGTGGGAACTTTGCAAGCAAGCAGAGAATGAAGGTCACTATGTTGTTGATAGCACTGACTTGAAGCAAGATAACAAGTAGAATGGCTGTAACTTAAAAAAAAAAATCAGAATTCAGAGGAATTTTTTCCTTCTGATTCATGCAAGATCTTATTCCAAGTGGACTTCCTGAAAAGCTGATTATTTGATGCACAACTTTTCACAGCACTACCAGAAATGCTTAACGTCTCAGACACCTACATTAGAAGGTCCTTCCAAATGGAAACAATTGTTGGAGACGTGAGTTCCACCCTTCATTTCTCTGTTGGTGCACACACAATATCTTCAATCAGTGCTCAATGGCTCAGGACAGTGATGTGAAGCTTTCTACATGATACCAACTCACCTTGATCTAGATTCTCAACCAGGGCACTTTACAAGGTTTCATGTTAGTAGTTTTCACCCGAGTCTTGCCTGCTTGCATTTCCTGCAAAACTTAACATTTTGGTATTGATGTGGTCTGAAACTCTCAGCATGATCAACAGCAAAATAGGGAAAACGTCGCCACTGAAGCTCTTGGTGCATGTCTTAGCTAGTAATTCAGTCAATCGCACTGAATTTGTTTGTAAGCTCCCATGTTGTACAGTGTTATAGCCTCCAGATATTTTTCTGCATTAGTTTTTAAGCATTCCCTTTCACTGAATTCAACTGACAACCAGACCAAGCATCAATGTTTTAAATTTTTCCAGGGTGAATCTTCATTTGCAATCACGATGTCTTTGCTACAGGTTTTACATACTTACGTTTGAACTCAGTTCAAGTAGGCAAGTGTCTGTCACAAAAAACCAGATGGATTAGAAATTGGAACCAAGCTAGTCACCCTTGAAAGTGATTCAGAGTTGAGCTGGTTAGCAGAACAAGCCTGCACTTGTATTAACTTTACTGTGAGCACCTTAAAATGGATGATCGCTTCAGAATCCTACAGAAATAAAATTCTGAACACTAAATTCATCTTGTGCTAAATTCAGCCTCCATAGGTAGAGTGCAAGGGTAAGAGGAAAGCAAAATGGAGCATCCAGAAGGTATGAGTCTTTAAAAGTGTCCTGCTTTGTTTCCAATCTACTTTTTAAAGGGGGAAAAACAGGTTAAATGCACTCTAAACAAGCCAAAAGAAACTGGTTCATATGAAAATACACAGCAGCAGTGCACAAGATAATCTTAAGGAAAAAAAAAAAAAGAAAACTCGCCTGCCCTTATAACAAATCTGCATTTTTCAGAAATACTGGCGCCTGAATATGTAAATGATAAGAATGTATTAATTATCATTAGTCATTCCTTCACAAAGACTAGAACTAATTGGAGAAATAATTTGAGAAAATTGAGGTACATGACAGAAAGGATTAAGATTCATCAAGTTTCAATTCTTTGGTTCTGTCAGCTTGTCAAAAAGTAGATGTCGGCTATTCCAACATTTCTAGTAAAACATTTCATATTTTCCTAAATTGGTATACAATTTAGATTTCCTTTATAAACTACTTTAAAATTAACTAGATCTGGCATGGTACATTTTCTATTTAATGACCAGTATTACCAACAAGATTAAGAGAAATAGAAGCAAAGTAGCTACATCTGGAAATCTGAATTTGCAGTGATCCTCACATGAAGTATATCTTTTATCATCATAAATAGCTTGAAAGATTCCATCATATAAACAGCAAATATGCAAAAAGCCTGGAATTTACACTGGAAGTGTACATACAGGAGATGTTTATATTTACTCTTCAACAATTCACCTTGATTAAAGACGTAGGTGACTATGTAGCAACCTTCCAGATAGCATTTACCCCAAGATGAGAGAAGCATTTTGATACGATCACTTCAATTTTTAAAATTACAGTAAAAAAAAAAA
>JAGPOW010003685.1:14657897-14674484 GCA_030014935.1 Caiman crocodilus
TTGTGAACCCAGCATTCATTCCTGCCTGTGGCAGGGGGTCAGGCTAGATGATCTGTTCAGGTCCCTCCTGACCCTAGCTACTATGAAACTATGAAATGCATGCTATATGAATAATCACCTCTTTTGAGATTCCTTAGCCGGTGGCAGGATTAGTACTCTGTGGAAGAGTGGCTTTTTATTTTAATAGTAGTTTTAGGGCCCTGCTACACATTCTAATTAAAGCTGGATAGAAGCCAGCTATAGAGTTGTTACACATTCTCAAGCACTAACTTTATAGCTGGGTGGGTTTTTTTTTTTAATGGCTGGAGAGTCATTTTTATTATGTGATAATTACTTTGCATGTGTGGCCAGTCTAAATTTACTGTGCAATTAACCAGGTAATTGCATAATATATGTAACAAATGAGCAGAGGTCTTAAAGTGACATTGTAGCCTTGATGGTCCAGAAATTAGACAAGGCAGTTTTCTTGGAGTGATATCTTTTATTGAACTAACTGCATAATTGGGATAAGAGTTTGAAACATTTTCATATGTAAGACCTTCCTCTACAAGTAACTATTTCATTGTTTCATTATTTCAATGACACCTCTTCATCCCTGATTTGCTACTCTTTTTCACTTAAAAATAAAGTTCAACATGTTTATCAAACTGCTGCAAGTAAAGACTAGAAAAAAAATTTGAAGACAGTGCTGCTAGTAAAACTTTAGCTGACATAAGGTCCAGCTAGATTTTTACTACAGATTATCTGAGAAAGAACATTCTTTCTCTTCAATATTTGTAACTGAAATGTGGGGCCCACTTAATGATTTTTTTTATAGTGACTTGCGCACACTGTACATTAAATTTATTTTTGTTTGTTCTACTGGTGAAGCTGATATGTTTAGCTTTAAGATAACTAGATGTGGAGATCTACCATAGCAAATGAGTGGTAGATTTCAGAAAGAATCAAGTTAACTGAGCTCATTAGGTTTAGTCATTACTAGGATATTACTAAAACTTTAGGTCACAGGCAAAGAGGGCGAGAGGACTGCTGAACTGTGCTGTTCAGGCATGCGCTTAAAAGGGGGACCCCTAAGCAGTACTGAACTTTTTTGTTGAAATGGTCAGTATTACCTTTTTTCCACAGTTGCTTGATGTAGTAATATTTTAATCGTTTTCCTCTGAAGCCAAAAGGAATTTTCTATGAAGCAGCAATATAGTGGTTCTACGAAGTTTTGATAGTATTAAAACATACCGCAAAATATCTATGAATACAATAAGCTACCCATTCAGGACAAAAACTAAATAATGTTTTCCCAAAGCCATGATATACTGGGGATTTTATATATAATGGCCAACCTGCACTTATATTCTTTATTCACTTGAAGTTCAAGAAAATGGTCTCATGGGATTGAGACTAGAATGGCAGGGAACAGCATGCAGAATAACACGCCACAGAGAGCTTCCACTACAAAAAGATTTAAATTATCTTCCTAGCAATTCACTGTTAGTAGGTACAGCATTAACAAGAGAGTTATTTCTCAAAGAGCCAAGTCTGAAATTATTTGTAACTTTATAGCTCACAACGCTTAAAAATACCCAACTGGGAACAAACTATTATTAGAAGCCAGCACAGACTGGCACAAGATCACCATGCTTCTTACCTGAAAACCTTCTACATGAGAACAGCAACATTCTTCCTTTTATATTTCTTTTAATTTATTATATTATAAAATCCTCTCATCTCAAGGGAAACCTAGAAAATTATAGTGAGGAAAACACCCGAAAGAAAGTACAAGATGCATAGAAGATTTCTGTATAAGTAACAACTTTATTGTAACTTGATGTGCTGAAATGCAAAAATATTTTCAGCAACAAGGTACAAAAAGTATTTCACCATTAACATCAGCTGATAAAAAAAGGCTGGATGGTTTGATACAAGTGTTTACATATCTGAATTCTCTTAGTCATTTCCACCCCAAAACAGATAAGTCATTTTCAATGGTTTAGTTTCTAAAATAGGACTCATTTATGTTAAACCTTCATTTTGAAGATTCAAAATCATGAACACAGACTATGGTAAAGTTTACTACTGCAAACACTTAAAATAATGAATTCCCTTTCCAAACGTAGTCCATTTACTGCAAGCTGAAGCCGAGTAGTGAGACTAATAATGCCACTATAATCTTGCAAAGTTAGTGAACTGACCTACAGACTAAATGCTTATGGTGCTATTACTGCCATAAGACAGGAAAAATTAGTCGATTTTACTAACCATTAAAGATGAGAATTTAATTTGGGTCAAATGTAATGTTTAGCACTAGTTCATGCTATATCTTGGTTTTACAATGTGGTATTTTCTATAAACACTGTATCAAATACTGTACTTTGTGTTAATCTTCAAGGGTGAAATCATCATGAAGATTTAGGACCACCGTAAACATGGACAGCCTGTCTGCTGATCCTGTAATACATGGGGCAAGTTTCATACAAAATCTCACATCAATACAGTAAGTCAAATACTGGCAGTGTACAAACTAGAGCATCCCATACAATTTTAGTTCTCCACAGCTAGCTACCTTTCACTGATTGGGTTTTATCATCATCTTGTACCAATAAAACGCGCGCGCGCTTGTGTGTGTGTGTGTGTATGTGTATATATTACAAAGGATACCACATATCCAACATGTTTTTAAAATTTGCTATTTCTTTTTGTATCTACCCAATGATATTGAATTTGAGATGCAATGACAGTCAAGCAAGGTATGTTGGAGCTCAAATCAGTATGCCATAACTTGTTTCTACCTCACTTCTAGTAATCTGTTGACCAACAGCATTCTCCCCAATCTGTAAATACACTGTTTTAAAATAATTTTATTCTGTTAAACATATTTTCGAAAAGGCACTATACATGGGTTGATACTTCTGCATGCAGTAAATGGACTATAAACTAAGGATTGTTTCCATTCAAAACCTTAGCAAAAAAGAGGTTCAAATGGAAAAGTGATGTAAGTAGATACTAAGATTTTAAACAGTGAACTGAGTCCTTATTTTTAGAAAGTCACTCTTCCAGAAAGAGACACAATCATACACACACGCACATACAGAACACATGCAGAGTTCTCCCCAGAAAAATTTGGAGTTGGTGGTTCAAGTGTGTGAGGGAATAGTGTTGGCAAGCCAAAACATGGCACCTTCATAATTTGTGCTCCAAATCCTTTAGAGAGATTAAGAAATGGCAGGATTTCTAGATCTCAGCCTGAAAAGCTGTCATAATTTTATATATGCTGAACTTAAAAACTGACTGCATATTTGAAAAACAAACTCTTGAGGTGGAGGGAATAAAAACAAGCAAGAGGAAAAACTTGTTTCTACCAGCATTTGGGTCCAGTGAGAACACTGCATGTAGTCTAATCAAGAATAAAGAGAGGTGAATAATTAGTGCACTCACTTAAGAATACAGCAACTGTTTTACCTTTTTCTTAAAAACTGACAAAACTTAGTATACATAATAAATAAAACCAAATCTAAGCAGATCAAAATGTCAAGAATTTTGTTAGTGTAACACATGGTACGTACTTGAAAAGTGGACATTTCTATAAATGTTGATATTCTTACAGCACAGTGTTTGACATTTTTTGGTACAAAGTGTGCTATTAAGCTTCTAAAAAAAATCTTCATAACAAAATTCTTATGCTCTCCATTAGATTACTGCATGTTATAATTATTTTAGAACAAGCCTAACTGGACAGTAATAATTACAGTATTAAATATTCAAGTCACTTTGTATATTAGAGCTGCAAGTTTCATCGGTGAGCCTGTTCATGACGAATATGAGGATATACAGTTCTAATATTATGCACTGCAGCAAAACAGTCACTATTTTGGAGGGAACAAGGACGTGTCATCCCTATTATGAAAAATGTTTACGGGACCTTAATTTAGAATAAATAGTGAATAGGACTTTTTATTCAAGTCAAATCTCTGTAACTATATTGTTTGATAAGGTACCCTCTGTACTTGTATAGACTGAATTAAAACTTTAGACTAAGTTGCATATAAAAATCAAAGCAAAGTGTGCATGTACAGAGGTTTGTATTTTTATAAACTGACTGGTTGTTTTTTTTCATTTTTGTAATTTAAATTATTTATTTTTTTGCTAACAGCTTACTTGATACCAAGTATATACTCTGCCCTCCCAAAGTTTTACTAGAAGCAATTTGAGAAATCTGAATGAAATGAGGAAAGAGACTCTTACCTTTCATTTTTCTAGACAAACTAAAATCTTTAACCAAATTTGTTTATAAATTAGGCAATATCTCCTTCATTTACCTGTTAAATGCAAGTCTTGCCAAACAACAAATATAGCATATCATCACTATTATAATAAATGCAATGTAATAACTCAGGAAACATTTAGAGTGTGCAGTATGGCAGACGTTCCTCCCAATTGTAAACAAAGCTATCAAACACTGAAAATGTTGATATTAAAGCTAAAGGTTCATATGATAAAGAACTGGCCCATGACAACAGTTTACACATATTTCATCCTTTTCACATTATGCAGAATTTCAATACCATCCACAATGCTAGTACAGTAACTGAAATGCTAGGAAAAAACCCAAGTCTATGCTTGCAAATACATCTGACAAATCAGGGAAAAATACTTCTTCTGTTATGTGTATGTAACTTCCTTTGGTGTGAAAGGAAGTTGTGCATGCACATTTAGGTGAGAACAGACCCTCTTCCATGGTTTCATCATTCACACATTCCTCCCTCATAAATGTAAAGCTACTCAGCAACTCAAAACATGAAAGCTTGTAATATTAAACCTTCAATTAAGTCTTCAGACATGGTTTTCTTGTTCAATATAACAAAACTAAATCCCATGTGGCTGTGGGCATCTTCAAAATGCATGTAAAAAGTTAAGCCACAGTTACCTGTACCTCATTAATTCATCAAAAGCAAAATATATATGTACCACACAACATTACAAAAGTTACACATTAAAAGTGCATATTTAGAATCCATTTGGCCCATTTCTTAAATTTACATTTGGTCATTCTATGTATCTTTTACTTTTCTATGTAACCATACATGTAGGATATAAATTTTTTTTTCAAATGCAATACTATTCTCTCTTCCCATCAAAATCTTTACTTCTCATTTCATTTTCCATTAAATGTAAACCAGTGATGGACCATAAAGAAACACAAGCAAAAAGTTTATTGTGTGTTTCTTTGTCACGTTTGTACAGCTTTGACACTGAGACAGTAAGCATTATAAACTGTAATGAAAATACATTTTTTTGGGCCAAACCATTGCATATTTGCCCCCACAATGAAAAATAAATTATGTTCAAAGCAGTATATTGCCATAAATAGCCTGTAGGCATCCTCTGAAGGTAAACGGACTCTCCTTATCTATACTTGACTGGAGTATATTATGTAAGTCCAGTTCAAGCGGTTTTAATGAGAGGTTAGTTGAAAACCTTCCAGTCAGCACAGGACCAAACTATAATCTTCATTTTTTTTAAAATAATGGAAGATCCCTTTCAAAAATTAATCTTCAGTTATCAAGTTTACTGCATTATGGAGCTAGTGCAATCCTGCATAGCCTAGTCAAAAAGACAAGGCACATTAAAAAAAAAAAAAAGAAAAAAATTAGAAAAACAACTAGATACATTAGACTATATGGACTAGAGAGTCACTGACTATACTTTAAGGCCTTTCAGTGAATTAGAGAGTAATCAGTCTAATTTAAAGCTGAGGATTAAACCATAAATTATCCATCTGAAAAGCAAACAATAGGCTTTTTCAGCTTCTGTTCTGTGGACAAGGATAACACAAATTCTTGTTATGGTTTGTGAAAACACCTCTGGACCTGGAGGAGTAGAGTCAATTCAAATTTCTCTAAAGTTCGTGGAAGATTTCATGACTGTTTTAGCCGTTTGCGTGGAATACCAAACTGTGGACACTGTGCAGATGCTAGTGCTCGAAAGGCCTCTGCTACTAAGTGAGGGTGGGAGTGGATCATGGACTTCCAGCCTGCCGTTTCCATTATGTCTGTTGCTTGGCTGAAAATAAAAGGATTAAAAAGAATTGTGTTTAAATGTATATGTATATATAAAAGAGAAATCAGAAAAATACTAGGAACATGGACTACTTAACCAAATGTTATTTCTATTTTATGTGGAATCAATATATTTATTTTATAAAAATATTCATTTTTCCAATATTAACAGGAAATGATTACTTTTACCATTATTCCACAACTGGAACTTGCTCCCGAGTGAAGTTATATGTACAGAGCACACTCAACTAAAGCAGCATATACTGTGTAGCAATTCAAACAAACTTTATACACTACTGGTCATTCCTCGCTATTGAGTTCTACGACACTAGCTGTGTGAGCTCTACCCTAGGGACCACATGGAAATATAAAACAGTGGGCATTTTTAAGTAGGATCTTGCTGAGTTATGTCCTAAATCCAGTTCTTCTCAACATTTTCATTAAAGACTCACATGGTAGAATAAAGTACGTTCTTATAAACTGGGTGGGGGACTATTAGCTGGGGAAGCTTACAGGCCCTTTGGCAGATGGGACTAGAGTTAAAAAGGATACAGGAACACTGGTGGAACTGTTTGTCAAGATTAAATTTAAAGAAAGAAGAGTACAATGTGATACACCCAGAAAGGAGAAAGTAAATGCAGAGATCCAAACTGGAAATGACTAGTGATGCAGAAGGAGGTTAGGGGGTTATCCTGGACCACAAACTAAACACAAGTCAGCAGTGCCACGCTGTTGCAAAAATGGCAAGTTTCATACTGGAATGTATTAACAGAGCTATCATATGTAAGAAATGGGAGATAAGTATACCACTTTACTCACTACTGATGAGGCCTCAACTGGAATACTGTATCTAGTTTTAACCACTACACTGTTCAAAGGATATTAATAAATTGGAGAGACCAACAAAAGCAACAAGGGTAAGAATTTTAGAAAATGTGACTGAGGAAAAAAGTTAAAGGAATTAGGCATGTTTAATCTAAAGACAGAATACCAAGGAAGAATGTTCCAAAAGTGTTTTAATACACAAAAAGGTTGTTATATGAAAACAGTGATCAAGTTCTTCCCCCAGTAGCATTGAGAACAACAGAAAGACATCTTAGTTTACCAGAAAAAATTAGGTTTGATATCAGAAAAGCACTTTAACTATAGGGATAACACAAAGCATGGAATAGGAACAAATGTGGCAACAGGTTAATCAACAGTTTTCAACAATGCCATATCATCCTTTTCTCTGTTCTAATTTGCTCCTGCTGCCCCTCTTGTCCTAGACAGTTCAGTTGTATCCTCCAAGAGAATAGAGAGAAATCTGGCTGATCTAATTTCTCTGGGGAGAAAAGTATCACTTTAGAAACACTGGTGCAAGCTCTCCCCATATTACTAAATTGAGGCCAAGTAGAAGGAAAGTTAAATGTTGGCTACTGTTGTTTTCTTACCAGGGAGGACAGAATAAGTCCAGCTCTCTTATCTCAAATGAGGGAAAAAAAGGCAAAGTATAAATGGAGCGGTGGGGTATTATCTCCCAGATTACAAGGCTGCTTCTGAAGCAGTCTTACTTTACTTGCAAAAAGCAATTGATTGCAATTCTGCAAGAACAAAGGATGGATCAAGAATTCCAAAGGTCTCCCTTCACTTCTGAAATAAATGATGGCAGGTTTGTTTTTATTCCCATTCTAATCACAGTAGATTGTGACCCATAATATAAGTGAATACTATATGGAAGGTACTATTGCGGGGGGGGGGAGGAGGGCGGAATCTTTGATTCTGCAAATTTTTACTTACTTGCTATTCCAGTTTTTCCCATCTTTACACCCAAGTTGTCTAAGAACACTGCACCTATAACAGAAGTAGTGATACACATATATTTAAGCAGGCATGGAAGTTGTCACATAGATGCTAACTACATCTTAAATGAAATATTACTTGCCTGTTAATAAAATCTATTGCTTGTGCTTTCAACTGTTCTGCGCTGTGCAAATCTGCGAGGATAAGAATGTCAGCAACGTTTTCTACTGAGAGGTTACTACAGAGTGCCTCTTCACACATGACCTTCAGCCGTTCCAGTGCATACTGGTGGGAAAAAAAGCCACACATACAAGCTCACTAATCATTCTTCAAACTTATTCTTTGTACTGTCATCTACACAATTTAAAACAAATTACTCGTATCCTTTCAAATGCCTAGCACCTCAACCCCAGGATCACTACTTGCAAATAGATCATTCAAAATGTAATGCATGCTGCATATAAAACCTTCTCCTTCCCTCCATGCCTCCAATGATAAGATGCATTAGACGGATTAAATACAAATCAAATCACAATTGCTTGTGTGTTCAACAGTTGCGCCTTGGAAGATAATTTTAACAAAACTGCAAAATAACTCATTCTGGGTATCATGTTCCCTAGCCAAATTTAATTATAAAAAAAATCTGAAAAGGTGGCACATATATTAAGATCACAGGAATTAAAACCCTACATCAGACCATAGGCTGTTAGTCAAGCAACAAGTCTGACTGTGGCCTGATGTTTCAAAGAAAGGTGTAAGAAACTGAACAAGGAGCAATTACGTGGAGCCACAATCGGGGCTACAGTTCTTCCCAACTTTTTAGTGTTTCGCTTACTCCCCATCTAATGTAACTGCAGATGTCTGCAATATACCTACTGGTCTTTTTACAATTCTAACCTCTGCCTCAATGATATACTGTGGTGATGGACCTCCGAGGTTAGTTGTAAACCATGAAAACTGTTTTTGTGGATTACATTTGTTATCGTTCAATATGAGAAACACTCAATGTCCTTTAATAAAAACTTTAAATTACTCCTTAGCCTGCTGTCTAAGCATCCAGTTGTTATCCATAAGAGGCAGGGCATTACAAGTTGATCCTAACAGAAAGTGCACCAATCTTGAATCAGTAACATATAATGCTTTCTATGTCTCTAATCAGTTTTGATTTGATGTCTTTTGAACACTTATGTCTTCTACACTTCTGATAAAAGATGAACTGCAACCTACTGCTATTTAAAAGATTATATTTTCAGGACTCTCCTTGCTTCCTGTATTCTCCAAAATAGCATTTTGGGTACTTTTTGACCACTGATGCACCCTGACCAGGTTTTTCGCAGCTGCTTCTAACACTACTAAGACTTTTGTCCTGTCTAGTCACTAAATTTAGAATGCTTCAATTATACAATTTCAAAGTCTCTAAGACAAGTTAAGAAATAGTCAATGCACAGCTACTAAAGCCATATTTCTATTCCTCTGAAGTAGATAGTGAAGTGCAGTAGTTAGTGCCATATCATTAGAGAATGTGCAAAGAATTGATCATGGGAACAACACACCTTACTTTAAGGCCGCTGCTTTCAGGTAAGCCAAGATGGATATGAACAATGAGCAAATCAATACAGATTCTGCAACGGATAATTCTGCTTCTCAAAACTACCAGAGTTCTTTAAACAAAGTCAACCAGACAAGCAGGAGAATATCTGATAGCAAGGCTACATAATTAGGCAACACGATAGAAATAAATTAAGCATAGAAAAATTTAAGAGAATGCACATTAAAAAGAACATAGTGAACAATGCACAAAAGGTTGGTTTCTAAACTAGGTCCCCAAGAGAAAATGACTGAGGCTTCAGTGGCACAGCTAACAAAAATACTCCTTTTATTGCTAATAAACATTGAGTCAAACAAGATGCTAGATATATAAACTAAAATACTATAGAATAGCATGTTACGATATGAAAGAGTATGATCTCACTGTGATTATTGTTAAGAACCTTCATCTCAAAAAGAGCAAAGGAAGAGAAAAAAAATAATGGCTCAAAAGGAATAACAAAAATCTTTAAATGATAGGTAAGACTTTATGCAAGGAAAGATTAGAACTGCTTAGTTCAAAGAGAAAAGATGACAACAAAATTCTGAAGTGGTAATACTTTAGAGAAGGCAGTTATTGAACTCTTATTTATTATCTCTCTCAACACGAAAGATCAAGGACATTTTATTTAGCACTAATTTAATAAAAGACATAGATAGTAGGGCTGTGTGAAGCTTCAGTCACCGATTTGATTCAGAGGAGATTCAGCCTGATTTGGCAGCCGAATCTCCGAATCTGAATCGGGAGACCCATTAATCTCTCCAAATCGAATTAAAGAGATTTGATGATATGGCCATGGACCTCGCTTTATATGTTTTTTTCTCTGTACCTCGAGGTACCAGGTGCAGCTTGTGAATGCTGAGATGATAGGGCGCATGGAGCATCCCATGGGAGTGCGGGGGGGGGGAGGGGAATTGGTGTTCACTGCCACGTGTGTGGGGGACTCCCTTGTGGCCCCTCCCCCCCAGCTCAGCAATCAGCCGCAGGGGGACCCCACGCACCTGAGCTGGGGGCGGGGCGCGAGGGGGTCCTCTGTGCACTCTGCACAGGATCCATTTCTGGGTCCAATGCTGAGCATGCAGGGAACCCCTCCCATGCTCCCAGGGGGCGCTCCATCTGCCCCACCATCTCAGCATTCACGAGCTGCGTCTGATACATCGAGGTATGTAGAAAAAACACATCAAGCTGAGTTTATGGCCGAATCACTGATTCTCTGAATCAGAATGGAATCTTGTTTCCATTGTTGCCTCTGTTTAAATGCAACTGCAGCAGACTTCTAAGAAAAAATAAGCAGCAAACTAAAACATGCCTTTTTTTTAACAGAACTTTCAGTAAACAAGTACCAATTCTGAGGTTTTAAAGGTTTAAGATTTACTTACTTTGTCTGCAGCTGCCAACAAGTTGTCAGCCATTTTTTCCAGGTTTGGTGCTTTCCCTGTGTAAATGAATCTCATCATTTCTTTAAAAACCTCAGGGTCTACATCATTTATTTCTACACGATTCTGTCACGAAGGAAAAAAAAGGAAAGCTATAATCCAGGTTTAGAACAATGAATTTATGACTATCACTTAGCTTGCATTTCTACTTTTTTTTAAACTTAGCAGCAAACATATAGCACCTTAACGTGGTTTAAGCTGACATACTCTACTGTCACCAGATTAGAGTCAAAACTCCTTTACTGCCAGCAAATTTACGAGTCAGTTAGACAATCACCAATGGAAAGATCTAGGGAACAAATGAGCATCTTGTAAGCTTTTCTTGGTGATTCAGTACGAGAGGAATCTGTAGCGCAAGTGTCATATAAAGAATTCAAAACGTGATTCATGGATTTTGAAAAATAAGTCCAGACCAGATTACAAATCCATTAGTGTTTTGATATGTTACATGCCAAGAATATTGGACAGAGTAAAAAGTCAGCAAGCAGGAGAATGAGGTTTATTTTGTTCAAATTAATTAGGATTAATATGTTCTCAAAGCAGTTCTTAAAGGAGGCCTGCAAAAAGTGATTTGTACCTCACCTGAATCCCACAACTGAGGGCCTTCCATTGTCAAAGACCTGGCCCTGCAAGTTTGGAGTCAAGGACCAGGATCCTGAAATGGATACAGAAGTAATAGGCCATCAGTGTTACACAGCATCCTGATGAAAGCTTTACACATTTTGGTCTGCCTACCTACAGGTGGGCCACTATCCACTGAGCCATTTTTTAGGACTAGGGCTCCCTTAGTAGATGGCCCTCACCTGTGGGATTCACTCAACCAAGGCAGCAGTAACGTACCCTGTAGGACTTCAAGGAAGTCTTAAGTGAATGTGAAAAGCTACCATTCAAAAAATCTTCCTGGAAGCTGACCAAGAACAAAGCCTGAAACCATATTAACAAAATACTACCTGATCTTGTTGCATTATACAAACTATTAGCAGCAGTGTTAGAGGATAGTTAACGCAAATATACGCTTAAGCTTTTGTATGGACTTTTAAGCTTATGTATACAATGAACAAAACTGCTGGCAAACTCCTCTGTGTTCTGTGGCAACGTTAACTCACTGTAGCTTCTTATAAGCACCATGCATCCACACATTACTCAGCTGAACACTGTAAATATTGAGTAAAATTTTTAGTAATATTTAGATTGCCCAGGTGACCTAGCGCGAATGTTTTTTTGCAGTTGCAGTGTTTATCTCCTGCTTCCCCATTAACAACATACATGAACTACAGAAACTATTTCTTTGCTCTTTAATTCTGATCTACTGTGCTGTTCTTCAGAGAGCTCAGATGGCTCAGCCTCTACCTTACGAGTTTTCTGTGCTTCTTGTCTTCAAGCTGGATTCTCTTTTTTACTGTGTGACCTCAGCTGCCTAAGTCCTGATAAAAGGATGGAGAACACGCACTGAAAGTCCAAGCTAACACCTTCTGGGTGAAAGATGAAGAGCAACAAGCAATAGCAACTGAACAGACAGAAAAAAAAAATGTCAGCTGCCTGGGGGCAGCCAAAACAATAAATAGCACAACACTTTGAAAACAAATACTACAAATTGTGACCTAGGAATCATGGAACCCAATGATACCAGGAACTGCTATAATTTGAGAGCGGTTTCATGAAATCAGCCAACAGTCCTCATTACAGGAGACACTAATGCTGCGTTTACACGAGACACTGACTCTGCAGTAGCTTGTTACTACCGTGCAGTAGTGTTGTGTGGCACGAAGCATGATGCAACACTACTGCACAGTAGTAACGAGCTACTGCACAGTCAGTATCACCAAAAAGCCGTTTGGTGACACGACTGTGCAGTAACTCTGGTTACTGGGCAGTTACTTAGTACTTGTGTATGCAAGCACTAAATAACTGTGCAGTAACAACTACGCAGTCACTATTTCATGTAGACATATGAAACCAGAAGTAGCAGTCTGGATTGATTAACCAACTATTCTGAGCAGTTCTACATATTAACTCTTTGTGGATATGTGAATGAAGGAAAGGCATCTCCTTCAGTCAAGGCTTGGTTTCACTACAAAATCAATTTGAGTTATAACTCAGTTGTCCCTGATTCATACATGCAATAGCCCCTCCTTAATTTTGGTACAGTGGTACTTTCAACTTGAGTCAGCTGCTTACCAGTAGTATGAGCTAATGCTGGATTGAGCACAAATGGGCAGCTGTTAAGTACAACCACTGTAGCATGGACACAAACCAATTCAACACCTCCTCCAATGTTTTCCCACTATTTTCTGCCGTTTTTTAAAAAAAAATTGCTGAAAGATTTAATAGACCAACTAGCTTACTGAAGTCCAACCAACTATGGGAGATGGTCCCCAAAAGTCTTAGGACCACACAAAAAAGTGCAGAGTCACTACAGGCACAATAGCTCAGTCACAATCTCATGTAAGGAAGGCAAATTTTAGAGACGTAACTTAAGTCTAGGTAATGACTTAATTTTGCAGAAAAGCATAACCTTGCTACCTTAATGCAGGATGGCTTCTATGGTACCTTGAGATACTTGCCTTGTTGACATGAGTTCTTCATTTCTGTTAAGTACTCACCTGTTATTATCTTTATCAATCTACGAAGTATATTTAGGATTTTCTATACATGTTTTCCTTTTGTTTAGTGTTGGAACAGAAAGTTTTCAGTAAGGCTTACCTTTTTGCTTTCCTCCATTTCATGTTCAAACATTGCATTAAAAACTGGCGAGCGTGCTGCAGCAAGGGAATTAAATACAATTAAATGCCAAGATTTTCACAATTATGTTTGATAACCAAAAAAAGTTACACTATAAAAGTAGAAAGTACCTGCAAGGACAGATTTGTGGGCTTTGAATTCTTGTCCTCCTACATAAAAACTGCAATCTGTAAATTTTGTTGTTTCCCAGAGATTCCCTAAATCTTCTGCTAGTCGACATTCAGGTACCTTCAATGTGTTTGTATTGGACTGTCCTGATATATTTACTGAATCTTGGACCACGCTTACCTAACAGAAAATCACAACAAGACAAACTCCTTCAACAAATGAATGCTGATGATCGTTAAATTACAGTACCTATGCTAGAACTAAGCAAAAGCAAAATATGCTTGGGTTTTGTCCATAACTTACACCCATAAAGCAAAAGTTCAATACTGGGAAAGACTAAATTTCAAAGAGTCTAGTTTTATGAAAAAATCAGATACACTGAAATAAACCTTTTGAGAAACTTAAAAGAGAAGTTAGCTTTTATTTATGATCCAAGCATCTGTGGTCAGGTAACTGATACAACACAAAAATAAAGAACATGACACCACAAGCAGCATGATAAAAAGATCACGGAGTAAGTAAATCAAAGGCTGATACTCCTGGGAAAACAATGAAATCCCTAATTAAAAATTACTGCTGCTTCAAAGATAAATCAACAGAATTTAAGACCGCTCACTCCTCAAAACCAGAATCCAACATTATAGAGACCCTCCTTACAAGGAAGATTCAAAACACTTCACTCAAGTGCACTGAAGGAAGACAAGCTAAGTGTGGATGTTTAGGAGGGTTAGATGGAGGTTAGATTGTGTTAAAAATGGCCACCCAATCTAGTTTAGCTTGTCCAGGTGCGGACCTTACACTTAGACCCAGTCTCAGTGATTGGAAATCAACCCAAACCCATAACAGAACAGAAGTTTTGTGCAGATAAAATAGACGTGGATTGATATACACTCAAAATTCTCAAAATTAAATTAATCTAGCGTAGGCCAGTAAATCAAGCTTTTGTACAGTTATCCGTACAGCCCAAAGCTGAGAAAGACGAGTCCTGTGACCGAGCTTTCTGTATCCGCCCTCCTGACACTGCTAAAAAAAAAAAAATCCAAACACCACCCCCCCCCCGAAGCCCCCATCCTGCAAGCTACTGCCAGGGGCCAAGAAAGTAAGTACTGGTGAGGGGAGAGAGGTATGCTTATGGGGGGGTGCAGGTGCTACTCCCTAGTTCCCCCCCCCACAAACCCTGTAATGCCGCTAATCCCTCCCAGACCCTACCTGCTCCCTAGATTTGCCCACATCATTCCCATGGACCCTACCTGTTCCCCATCGCTCCCACAGATCACACTTACCATCCATTTCCTCTGATCTCTCTTGCAGATCCCACCTGTACCTGTGCACTTTCCAATCCTCCCCACGAGCCTTCTTGCCCCATCCATCCTGACTTACCTTAGATTGGGTGGCCATTTGCAAGGCAATCTAACCTCTCCCCTCAACCTCCAAGTGCATATACTTAGGCAGAATTTCATAAAAATAACCCAATGTCACTTTTGATAGCCAGTTATCCTGAATTTTTCCCAAAAGAAGCATGTAAAACTTAGTTTTAGTCCCTATCCTTAAATAAGTTAGAAGCAAATAAAACATAGCTCCTTCAGTATTCAGCTTCCCTTAGCTCCACTGAAAAATCAAATATAGGTGTTTTCCTCTTAAAAAGCAAGATTCCAATGGCTCTTCTATAAAAATGACTTTATAGGTATACCCCAACAGTATCTTGTCTACTCAAACTAATAAAATATATGTTCATAAGTGGTAAAATACAGTATTAACTAAGCTAAGGAAGTTCCAAAGGAGATGCGAATCAAGTGTTTTTTGACATTTCTCCCTGGATCTTGGGGCATTTTGGTATTTAGGAAGAAGGAATATAAATGAACGATTGAGACTTCCTTGCTGTGATTTGAGAATTTGTTTGTAGATAGCACTACTTAGATACCAGGATTTTAAATGTTTTTACATAACAACCAAAAGTTGCAAAAAAGGTACTTTGCATGATATTTAAACAAAGCAGCAGCTCAGAAAGGTGTTCCTGCTTTGGAAGAGAAGCCTGGAAATTAAAGCTCTCTGAAGCAAAGCAGGCATTCCTAGAAGGATTTTGATCAAGGTTTCCTCTTCCTAGGTTACAAGAAGGTAATAATGAATAAGGGAAGATTAACAAACCCAGTAGTCTGGTTGATGGCCAGAGGCACAGAATTGAGAACAAAGGCAGAAGAGTGAGCTCGTACTCCATGAGTAAGTCTGAGCTGTGCAGTACAAACTTCATATATCAGAAGATGAACTCGGATTTAGGACAAGAGCTGGGGTACTAAAATGGAAGTCAAAAGATTCAGTTTTCACTCCCTATTCTATTTCAGACTTCCTGTATGAATCTGGGGCAACTCACTATCTTTCTTTGTCTTAGCTCCCCCCTGTAAAACAGAGATAAAAGTATCCTTCTGACTCATGGGGGAAGTTTTGAGGATAACTATTTTTAATATTTGAGCAGTATCATCTTAAAGAAATAAGAGCCTTACAAGTACTTACAATAGATCAGTCAGGCTCTGTTGCTTGTCACCTCAAAAGCATTGCAGGGAACAGGGGATCTGCTTCCCAGGTACTGGTAGCAGGAGGAGGAGCACTGGCAACAGTAAGCCAGAGGTCTAGAAAGCCACTTGCTTTGTAGCAAAGGACTTTTGCCCACTTTCTGAGGTGTATTCATAAGCACAAAATCCCTTTCCTCTTAACCTAAGCACAATCAAGGCAACCTCAGTTCAAGTCTCCAAAAACTGAACAGCTACTATGTATTCTACCCCAACAATTAGAGTTGATTGGGTGCCAAGTACCCATAACACTCCTAAATACAAAAACTTCTAACAGCAAAATGGAAGTGTAAAAAAACCTGTAAAAAAAAAAAAAA
>JAGPOW010003685.1:14686095-14704803 GCA_030014935.1 Caiman crocodilus
AAAAAAAAAATGGGTTTTAATCTTCTTCAGTTTCTCAGAGGAAGAGATTTTGCTCAATAATATGAATTCTAAAGAGCAGATTTGTTTAGGGACAACAATCAGTAGAAAAGTAAATCTAGAACTAAAGATCTCCTTAATCCTGGCTGTGATTATTATTTTTTTTAATCAGTCTATTCCACAGATTATTATTCTGCCTCATATAGTATGTCCCTGCAGAGGAACCGACTGCCACATCTGGAATACCATAGGGGTACACAGGGCCTTCCAGTTTGGCTAGACCCTTGCCCCACTGATGGCTTCTGCAGATGATGGCGGCTCCTCAGCAAACTGTTCTTGTACTCCCGTGGTGATGGGATCCAGACTTAAGAGGGTGGAAACAGACATTTCCTGACATCTTGTGTGTGCTATCAAATTTTTTTATGTTGACATGAGCGGTGCCACATCAAAGGAAAATAAGTGGTGCAAATGGCAGTAATAGATTGCTGCTTGATTGTGGCACACATCTATTAGCTCTGTGTTAGGAGAGCCAATTACTCCAGGCAGGTGCTTTGGAGGCTTCAGGTAGCCTCAAGCCTCCAGACCACCTACCTGCTTTCCCCACTTACAGAGAGACACCCTAGGGAATATCGGGATGCCTCTCTAAGTAGGGAAGCAGGGGTTCCCCAGTCAGCCAGACCTGTCCCCCATGACTGAGGGACAGGTCTGGCTAAATGGGGAAAAGCCCCTTTGGCTGAGTGCGGAGATCACATTGCCTCTTCTCCTGAACCACCAAGAGTGGGACAAGGGGTGATGCGTATTTCATGGCACAGCTGATCTGCTTCATTCAGCAACTTCTATTTCTAGCCAAAATGTTTCAGGATTTTAGCATGTTGCTAAAGATATAACAACCAACAGCGAGAGAGAGATGAACAGTAGCAAATGTGAACGCCCTATAACTGAACATGATTTTTCCAAGCAAAAAAGCACATCCTTGGCTTTTCTTTAGCCAAATTTTAATATGTTCCTCGGGGGGGAAGGGCGGGGGGTATATTTTCTCAAAATGCACAAGAACATTTTATAAAGAAGGAAATTAAGCCTAGGCAGCCTAAATTTACAGGTCACTGCCAAATTCCCTCTATGGCAAAAGTCAGTCAGCTTTGGCCTGTAAATGCTATCCTACTAAGCCAATCTGATGGTGGGTATTATTTTAATCTGTTGATGTCAAACAACCAGTTTCTCCAAAGTCAGTTGGTCATGCCTGTTTGCAAACATGGAGGGCAAGGTCACTGAAATATAGCAATTCTAATATACCAAGTAATCAGAACCTGCAATTAATTCATATTTTGTCACGAGATGGACCCTAAGCTCCATTTTCATATTAGCAATATTCATCTGAACAGCTTGTAAGCCAACTCTCCTGGGCTGAAAATATGATAATTATCACAGAAAAGAAACAGCTCTGAATTGCACAGGATTTTCTGAAAAGTACTTCAATAATTATCTCCCCTACAGAAGCTTTTACACTTTGCAGGTAAAGAACTATATCAATAAGAAATCTTTGGTGAAGTTTTCAGAAGATCCATATCAAACCAAAGGCATGCCCTGTTCCTTCTTCAATCATCTCTGACAGACCCAGCAACATGTACATATCAAAAGGAGCAAATTACAGTCACACTATTTGGCAGTTTAACTCTGTCCTCAAAATCAGAATATAGAATGGGAATAAGCAGTACTGTTTGGAAGGACACAGCGGAAAGATAAAATGACTGATCCAACAAGTTGAGTCTTCAAAGATTGTTCAAATTTTATCCAGAATATAGAAGCAGAGGTACATTCACTTGGTATAACGTTAGTTGGGCCCCTAAAAACTGACAGAATATATTCATCAGATTGAATTAAATCCATAATTAGGATATTGTTCTGCTTTAAATGTTTTTCAGGATGTGGAGACATGGCTTTGATTCTCACTGACCAAAAAGAAGAGGAAAACATTCAAAAAAATAATACCTTCACGAATGATGTTAAATATCTAACAACGTAAATCCAGTGGTATGTAAGAAAGAGGCAATGTTACAGAAGTAAAATATCATATAGTTTGCTTAACGTGTTCATTACTCCCTCTCCCTCTCTCCCCAGTATGTATATCAATTCTAGAGTTGGTTTAGGACTGAATGAATTACCATTACTTGTGGACAGGGAGGAGAAAAAAAACAGCTTTGATTATCTTAATTTTCCAGTGTTACCACTGCCCTTCCCCCACCCAGGCACTTTTGCTGCATTAGAGGTTTATGCTCTGTTCTTAAAAGCTCTATTAAATGACTGATATAAATGCACTGATGTGAAGAGAAGAAAAATGTAATAAGTAAAGCTTGAGAAACTTAGGTAAATAAATTCAGAGACCATATAAAAAATAAGATTTGAAGAGAAAAGGAAAGTCAAAGGACCCTGAAGTCAGGGGCATGGCCCAAAAGCCAAACCTCTACTCAGTGGTGCTGTCCAAAGATTTAGAAACCCTTGCAAATACAAAAGGACCTCATGAACACTGCTAGCGCAAAATCAAGAATGGACTAACAACAGCATGAGCTTTTGATTTTGCAAGCAATGTTAACATTAGGAAGGTGAATTAGTACCTGAGGAACCAGGAAGGAAGTGACAGCAAAATCTAGTGTTAATCGTTTAAGCAGGCTGACTCAAAGCTGCTTTCCAGTCCTTCCAAGAATGCAACAGGATAAATAAAGTTTGAGCATACCGCTTAAACTGCCAAAGATCACATTCTTGACCCTCCACTGGCAAATAAAGATAGTGAAAATAAACCATTACTTGACTTCTGCAAGCTTTATGCAACTCTGCGGTATCTTCCTACTGTTTCTGCGGTTTCATATCAAAGGGTACTCCTACTGGGCTGGACCGGTCTACAGTGGGGTGGGTGGACAACTGACTTAGAGGCCACTCCCAGACAGACATGACCGATGGGATGGCATCATACTAGAGGGCTGTCTCTACTGGTTCCCCCAGGGATTGGTGTTTGGACCCCTGCTATTCAATAGGGGGTGGAAAGCACAATGATTAAGTTCATGGATGATACCAAGCTGTGGGGAAATGCAGGCATACCAGGATAGGGTAAAGAGCCAGGATGACCTTGACAAACTGAATTTATGAGCTGAACAAAATCAGATGAGGTTTAACAAGGAGAAGTGCAAGGTCCTTCACCTGGGTAGGAAGAACCACCACAACAAATATACAATGGGCAGTGGCCACTGGCTGGCACAGCATCTGAATGAGACTGGGGGGGGGGGGGGGGTCACGATTGACACGTGGTACACGTCCAACTCTATTCGGCATTGGTGGGCCCCCAATAGGAGTACTGTGCCCAGTTCTGGGCACCACACTTTAAGAAAGATGTGGATAAGCTTGAGAGGGTACAAAGAAGGGCCACCCATTTGATTAAGGGTATGGAGGGTAGGCCCTCTGAGGAGAGACTGCAAGAACTGGGTCTGTTCAGCCTGAGGAAGAGAAGGCCGAGAGGTGACTTGATAGCTGCCTACAAGTACATCACGGGGAGCATCAAAAACTAGGAGAGCAACTAAATCAAGAGGGCACCTCAGGAGAGGATGA
Organism: Caiman crocodilus; assembly: GCA_030014935.1. Classification (NCBI taxonomy): domain Eukaryota; kingdom Metazoa; phylum Chordata; order Crocodylia; family Alligatoridae; genus Caiman; species Caiman crocodilus. The sequence continues at coordinate 14,689,690 of JAGPOW010003685.1, forward strand.
GGATCAATGTGCATAAACTAATGGAGGATAAATTTAGGTTGAATATAAGAAAACACATTGTCTCTGTAAGGGCCACCAGAATTTGGTACACACTTCCAGCAGAGGTGGTGCAGTCAGCCTCCTTGGAGGTGTTCAAAATGAGACTGAATAAGCACCTTGCTGAGTTCATCTGAGCCCAATAACTTCCCGTACACAGCAGGGGACCAGACTTGATGATTTCCTGCCTGGTGCAGGGGGATTGGACCCCATGATCTTGCAAGGTCCCTTCCAGCCCCTAACAATCCAATCTATGAAGATGGAAGAAACACTTGGAAAGATTCCTGGGGTGTCATACGTTTATTTTCTAGAGCTAGAAGTGGAGGTATAGTTCTGATGGGGATGGAGGTTTTGCCCAAACCATGTACCACATTTACTCAAATATAAAATGAGTTTTTCTCTTCCCAATCAGCATGGAGGGGGAGGGCAGGGAAGCCCCATGTCTTACATTTGGATACGATGCAAAGGGGAGAGTAGGTGGCTGCTCCTGCTCCGACTGGTCCTGAGCCTACGCTGGGGCCAGAGTCAGAACCACAGCAGCTTTCTACCCCTCCCCACCCACTTCTCTTCTGCAGTTTGTTCCCAACCCCCTGCCCACTCCTTTCCTTCCCCTTTACTGTCAAGCACAACTCAGCTCCAGCTCTGGGGCTGCAGTCTCTCTTGGGCATGGAGCACACAGAAACTCTTTCCCTTGCCCAGCCAATCAGCAGCACTGGCACTGCTACATGGCCAAGCAAGGGCTTCTATGGGCTGTGCTCCAGGATGGAGCAGCCCAAGTATCATCTCTGAGTAGCATCAGACAGTAAGGGGGAGGAAAAGGAGAAGAGGCAGAAACTAGGGAGAGTTGGGATGTAGGGGAAGAAACAAAGACTGGGGGGGTGGAGAGCCGGGGGTGGAGGGGTACAGGTGGCAAGAAGGCAGCAGGGGAATATGGGCAAGGTGGATGAAAAAGGAGCCACCTGACCCACCGCCCACTTTCCTTGCCCCTCCCCCACAGTCCACTTTTCCTGCTGTAGCACAAGGCAGGGAGGATTCAAGACAACTCCCAGTACTTCAGATTCTATACATGGACAATTAGAATACATTTATAAGTTTTCCATATACAAAACCTAATTATTGGGGAGGTCCTCTTATATTCAGGGTCAGGCTCTTATATTCAGGGTTGTTAATAAGTATGAGGGGGTATATCATATCAAGGTTGTTGTAGATTTACTGAACTCAGTCTTTCTTATTGCTATTCACATATGAAAGAAGGGTCGAGCATATATTTTTTCATCATGACTAATCATCTATGCAAAAATCTCACTTATATATGTCTGCAGGATCAGGGTTAAAGTGATTCTGGAGCCATTCAAAACACTTTGAACACTTATTAATTGCACTTAATTGCTGCAGAGCACAGAATCTCATTATGTTTAGTGTTTTTGTTATAAACTCCAGGTCCTACAATCTCATAATTCCATTAGATTCTACATTTCCATTAAAAAAAAGGCTTCCAATCCTGAACATGGGTGTGGAAGAGCATTTGAAAACACAGAGTAAAGACTCATAAAGCAAGGTGAAAATAAAATAAACCTCCCAAAATGTTTTGGGTCCAATTCAATCTTATGCTGCAGCTTGAAAGGGGAGAAAAGTCAGAGTTTCTCTCTGGCCACGTAAAGAGCTGCCAATAAAATGCCCATTTTAGCTTAACAAATTAACTGCTGAGATCAAATCAGTGTGCATTAGTGCATGCCACCAAGCAACAAGAAGCAAATACAACTGTTATTAAAAAGAAGAAAAACTAAAAAACAAAACACTGTAGTAACATTATGCACAACAGAACCTACTGCAAGAGCCAGGAGACAATACAACTGATCTACAGTGGCAGCCATAAGCATTGTGTTGTGATTTATGCTGTTTAACAGAATTAGCATAGCTTAATGTTCAGAATGGTATGGAAACTTTTTAATTTTATTTTAATGCTAATCCTATGAGTATTTTATACAAACACTTAAAAGCTTAACTGCGTTAAAAATTTCTAGTCTTAAAACAAGTTCATTTTAGAGTTTAATTTCTTTAGGATTTCTTTACTGGCTTAGGCTAACTCTGATTATACTTACCCATTGCTTTTGTTTCTTCTCTTTTAGCATTCAGAAGGGAAAATTTAAATTTTGCTCTGACTTCACTTTTTGGACAACTGACTAGAAGCAAATATAATGACAGGTAGTCTTTGCTTTCATCATCTAAACCTTTTGGGTTTACTCTCAGGCACCTGAAAAAAAAAGGAAGAGAGGCACAGATTTAAGAGATTTAAAACTTTAAAACCAGACACAGAATAAAATTAAGAAACCATACCATTCTAAAGACACTCTTTGTATTATAAGCCTTTAAAAAAAGGCTTTTTGGATTCAGTGTTTAACAATTAAATTTGTTACTGAACTTTAAAACCCAAATTTAAAGGAGCCACAAAGAACTGAAAATACAAAGTTGAAAGCACAACCACCTTACCACTTCATTTTATCATTTGGCCCTGATGAAAAGGTAGAACTCTTTAAAACTTCACCCATTTCTTCTCGGCAAAAGCTGAAGTTATTAATGGTCCACATGTAGGAAAATTTTACTACTTTAACCTGAACAAAAGATATATGAAAAAATAATTAATACATATGCAATATAGTTACTTAATTTGTAATTCTTTTTTTTTTTTTTTTTTACATAAATTACCCTCTACTTAAGAACTTTGTTGACAGTCTCAGTTTGGTTTTGAGAAAAATATATTCTGACAGACAGATCCTCTGAAAGGAAAAGCCCCCAGTCACTTCAGTTTGTCCAATTTACCTGTGTATAACACCAGCTTTCAGCTACGGGTCCACTGGACATCTCTCCAGGTGGTGGAGGCGTGGGGACCCTCGACATTGCCACTTTTATTGCAGATTTACAGCATCAGGGTAGCAATCAAAACTTCAGTAATTTTTCTACAAAAATATAATGATTATAATTAGTAAAATGGGATTACCAAAATCAGGTTGCTTCCCCATTGCCCACTTAATATGAGTATTATTTGGCATTTAAGCTATTGTTTCAAGTCAAATACTCGGGTTTCTCAAATAGTTAAGAGAAGGTAGAAGTTTTGAAATAGATCCAAGTTCAGCATCAAATACCTACTGATGACCAAGAGAGGGATCATAATGAAATATTCAGCTTTATAACCTACCTTCGTACCTCAAAATGAATATATTTTTTTAAAAAAAGACCATGGCTAATTAGTAACCACTCTAATCATGTTATATATCCTCTCAAGAACTGTTTATTTGGCTTGTAAAGAAACAAAATATATCATGGGAACTAAAAAAAAAAAAAAAAAGACCATATTAAAATTCAGAGTTATCCTGGATTTGGGTAAGGACAACCTGGCCCCCCACTAATTAGATTCTTTACATGAAAAACCCTTATTAATTTGTTATAACTTTCCATTATAGAATCATAATTATTGGAGAGTCATTTTAAATTAATTCCCCCCCCTACTGCTGCAGCAGTGCCGGGGGGCAGGTGAAACCAGGAGTTAACATCTGCCCTTGCCCTCCAGTCCCCCTTACTTCCCCTACCACCTGTCCTCTATACCTGGCCCCTGCTGCTGCCTGCCCCTCTGCAGCTGCTTACCCTCTACTGCTGCTCTAGCTCTGGGTTCCTGCCTGATCAGGCAGCAGTAGGCAGCCCCATGCCCCAGCCCTAGGATGGGTTCAGAGGTAGAGCTGCTGCCACTACCACACACACACGGTACTGCCACAATGGAGGACAGTAACTGGGGTGCAGAGGCAGCGTGGGACAGACGTGCATTGGGGTGTGAGGGAGCAGCAGCTGACTATCTCCTCCTTCCTCCGCCTATACTGAACGCAGAGGACTCATTCTGTATTCAAATAAATACGCTAATAATGATAACATGAAACGAAGATGCTGGTAGGACGATAAGCTGCTCCAGGTAAGCCAGGGACAAGGGGTTAAAGAGAAAGGAAAATAAAATAAGCTAGTATGTTGCTCATCAAATCAGTACTAAAGATACAAATCAGATTCTAAATCAGTATACAAAAGAAGCCATAATTGACTGCAGCGTTATATATGCCTAAGTAGGGGACTACAACAATTCAAGTGGTTGGGAGTTTCTGTGACAGGGGTATCAAATATACAGTCAGGGACCGGATCTAGCCTATAGAGCTATTTCTTCTGACTCATGGTCCCCCTGGAATAGCTCCCAGAAATGGATCCCAGATGGGCAAGTTACCAGTCCTCCCCCTGCCGTTTCCTAAATGCTGCCACTTGCCCCAGACTCAGTCCGGGAGGCTCCTTGTAGTCTGGACTGACCCCATGAGTAGCCCCGCAATCCAGAATTTAGGATCCTGGCGCGGATTTAAGTCCCACCATGGTTGGTAACTTTTCAGAATCACGTTTCCCTCTATTATACGAGAATCAGAGGAAATAGGGACTCCAAAACAATCCTTATGCATTTAACATATTATGAACGTTCATTAAGTAACCTCTTCTATCACTTAAACAAGAGTACACGCATGCCATGCTGATAAAGTATTGCTAGTAGCTGGCTATTAATTGACTACAATTTTTTTTATAGAATTGCAAAGCTGTTATTCTGAACTTCGACAAACATTTTTATGCCCATTCATATCAGATAATTTGATTTTTCCTCAGAACTTTTAGTCAGAGCGATCATTTTTGTCTAACTTTTAGACAGATGAAGTAAATCTTACCAATTTTGTCCCAAACCCATTTTTTAATGTTGCTGCAGTCCAGAATATATAAAGTAATGTGGTTAAACTTCGTGGGGGGAACATATATTTTCTATCAACATGGTCACAAGGAATACGACTACAGCTTGAGTTAAGTTATTAAATGAGAGTAAAATAAGATTTGCATTCAATAAGTACTTATACTTATTGCACTGGGGGGTGTGGGAAGAAGTCTTATTGATGATACTGGCAACTAGGAAAAGAAAGAATATGGATTTCCCCCCCTCAAAGATGCAACACCAAGTTTTTAAAGTTTGCCTATGCCTGTCCTCCACTATACTTGTAAGAAGATTTCTATTAAGTCTTAATGGTTGCCACTTCTGTTAGGCAAATTAAAAGAAATGTGATAGCTTTGCTGTCATGTTCCTTCCACCCTACAATGCTTTTCTTCAGTTCTGAAAGTGTTAGCGAAGGGAACAGCTAGCTTTCCTTACATAAGGTACATCAGCAAAATGAAATTTTCCTCTGCATCACAGAAACTTCTCCAGATTGCCATTGACTTGCTCTTTCTACAGTGTCTAGCAGGAGCAGGATAAGTCTACTTTGCAAATGAATCTCCATAGCCTAATACCAAATAAAGCCATTAGCATCATTTGCTATTATAACTGAACTACAAATAAGAGCTTCCACTAGGCCTGTCACTGGTGTTAAGACACCTTATGAGCATTCCAGAAAAAAAAAACTCCAGTCAGCTTCACATTTATGAAGTGAAGCTTGACAGGTGATTATTCGCATGCCCAAAGGCTCTGAAGTTTTCGATTTTACCTATCTAAAAAGGAGCAATGACACATGAAGCTTTTAAGATAAGTTATTTTTGCTATACATAAATACTAAATATAGATTACAGGCAAGACTGTCTAAAGTTCTGTTGCAATAATATAACTTTTTAAAACAGAGCCATGTGTAACCAGTGGCTTTAAACAGCCAGTAGGTTCCTTTAATTACATGGAATATCATTATACTTCATTCCTTTTCGCAGAAATAGAACCTATACCCAAGGTAGTCAATTTGAAATGCGACTATGTATTCATCCCCAAAACTGAACAAATCTGACATTTATAGATAATCTGTATAGACAATGCCTCCCATTTTCTCATCATCAACAGATTTCATCAGCATGTGCCTAACATTTGTAAAAACATTAACAAAATATTAAGCAGTCTCCTGGAAAACTCCACTAGTCACTTCTAGAGGTAAACTGATACATCGGTCCATAACGTATCAGCACCAACAAAGGAAAAATTGACATTATTGGCAATCGGCTTTTTTTGGCTGATGTGGCCGATAATACTGCCAATAAATGCTGCATGAATGTGTACAGCTGCAGCATGCATGAGGTCAGGAATGCAGTCCGGAAGCCTGGAGAGCAGCACCTGGCCAGTAAGTCTGTGAAGGGGAAGAGACACAGGGGAGGGGAGGGGTGTGGGGTGGAGGAGATCAAGGTCCCTGCAATGCTAGAGGAAGTGGGGCTGGGGCGAGCACTGCATAGCTGGGGCAAGGCAGGGCATGGGATGGAGCCGCAGCTCTTTTGGGCGGTGTGGGGGAAGGGTGGCTCCTGCCAACGTACGCACCCCTGAGGGAGGCACGTGCCCCCGGATCTGTGCACGGGGCGAGCGCAGGCTGCTGTTGCACATTGGGGATGGAGGCTGTACTTGCCTCTTCCCGGCAGGGGGGCTGGATCCAGGCTGTGCCTGAGGCAGGCAGCAGCAGCGCTGAGAGGGTGGCTACGGCGTAAAGTATGCACAGCCAGTGATAACGTTCACAATTTGAACAGGTTTTGAATGCAAGCTTTTCATGCTAGAACCTTTCAATTTTTTTTAAAAGAACCAGACTCACAGCACCATTCTGCAGCAGGGACTTGCTAATAAGCAGCTTATTACCTTCTATATTGCAGCTCCCTCCTCCCCTACTCACCAGTTTTTGAAATGGCTTGGAGCATAGCTCCAATTCGGCTTCCTAACAGCAGCACGGAACTGGCACCACCGTTCCAGCCCAGCCCTGCAGCAATAGTGCCAGCGCCTTGCAATGGCTGCTTTGGGGCCAGCGTGGAGCCATGCTCCATGCAACAGGTTGCTGCAGGGATAGAGCCTGCCAATATGTAGCTAAGGTAAGGAGGAGTACGGTGAAGGGAGAGGGAGACATGGGGGGGATGTCAGGGTGTGTGGGGGGCAGATGACAGCTGCAACTTTGGCTCCAACTCTGGCAGTTGGGGGCCAGAGCCACAGCAGCTGCTTCCAACAGCCCCCATGCTCAACTGTAAAATGAGGAGCTTTTCCCACTTGATGTTAAAAGGGTGGGGGCGAACCTCAACTTCTAATTGAGTAAATTCCATAATAGGTTTAAACTGTTACTGCAGCTAACAATGCAAGAACTAACATAATCTAGAAGTCAAAGGAAAACGGATAAAAATTAAAGTATTAGCAAAAAGCTTTAACTGTAGGGTTTGTAATATTTTTGAGTGGCCTCTCTATCTTCCCTACATTTAAAAGGGACTGAAAATACCTGAGAATTATAAAATGGTTATTTATTGACATTTTTGTTTTGTTGATGGAAGTTAAAAAAAAAAATGCAGACAAATTCTTGAAGGTTTGTGGATGTACATTCATCAGTTATAAAAACTCCTGCTTTTAATTCCTGCTAAATACTGAACCTAAATTTAGAAACCAGATATGAACTAGAATCCAATAGCCATGTTTACAAAGATGAACCTTTGATTTGTTAATCTGAAATATATACAGATCCCCCTCCCATCCAATAAATTTGCTAATTAGTTCAAATTAATGTTCCAGTTACATGGCAGTAGTCCAGTTCCCATCATTAAAGTGCTTAACTGAATTTTGATTTTATAAGATTGTCTATAGTGTGAATCAATCACTTTTGAAACTTCCTATCTGAGAAATGGACTGATGGGGAGAAAGTAAGGGTTTTGGTATTGGATTGATAAAAAGTTAAATGGCTTCTAGTTATTGGCTGTGATCGAGTACGCAATTAGAAATGAAGGAAGTAGAACAATATTTATGCGCCCAGGAACCTGGCCTTGCTGTGCAAGTCACTTAGTTACCTTCTTATTGCTCTAATATTGGATCTACTAGACACAGGATCTGACGTTGCATATGTAGTAAAAAGGCAGACCAGACCGTGCTAAGTCACAATTAGCATAAATAGGCATGAGAAATTTAACGTTAGTAAGGTACTTCAAGATTAAAAGTGGTAAAACATAGTTATATGTCTGCGCAGCAGCTATGTCATTGGATACTGGAGTTATTACCTTCATATGTGAGGCAGTAACTGGTTAAACAGACTAGGGGCTGGTTTATTCCACAGAGCCATTATCTTAACGGTCTGTCTTGCAAGAAGACCACTTGCTTATCAAAATAAATGTATTAAATATTGCTATCAGAAAAATAAAATCCAAATTTGATGGCAAGATTGTTTTGTTAAAAGAAAAGCAGTTAGCAGGCCTTCTTTTCCTGTAAACAAACAAATTGTACTATATGATGTAATTTTATTGCATCTAATTACCAGGATTAACTAGCTGCTCTTTTGTTTCAAATGTCAAACGGCATTCCCTCTATATACAATTATATTAAACTACATTTCCTGCTGAAAGACATGCTGCACTTATTCAGTAATATGTATCTGTAAAGTCTATTAAGGTTAGGCAATTTTTCAATTTGCTCAATATCACGAGTTGTTTCTCTAAAGAAAAGTCTGAAAAGAAAATAATTCTAAAACAGTGCTTTTAAATGAAATAAGAAAAATTATACATCCAAACATGGGACACAATTTACTTCAGCATAAGCATCAATATAAATTTTAATTCGCGTAGCATGGTTCAAATTGACATTTTCATTACACATTAGACACTCTCCATTGAAATTATGAATATTTCAAAGATTAAGTGTATACGGTATTGTAAATAAAATAGTCCCTAGATAAATTAGGAATAGGAAGTCTTGGGTTCTGAGTGGGAGTATCAGCTTTACAAGACAGGAAAAACATTTAAGGAATATGTCTATACTGCAGTGTAGTTCAGATGTACCCGAGCTAAATTTAAAATAGCTAGCTCAAACACTGCTAACAGAACAACTACGGAAGCACAGAGCTCAGTATGGACTAATGTCCCGAGTATTTTCTCCATACTGAGCTATGTAGAGTTATAGATAGGCTACAAGCACAAATTTCAAGCTGACTTGTATGTCTATAGAGGCTTCAGTTTCTTATTCTGTTTCTATGCCACCAGTCTTACTCTTTCCCTTATCTGTTTCTGCCTCCTCTCCATCTCTGCAGTTTCTTTCCTAACGTGTTTAGAATTATGTACAACATATTGCACTGAACACTCAGATGCGCCCAATGACCCCGATCCTGATCAGAGCACTGCAAGTGAAACAGTCTCAAGTTGACAAGACTTTCTTCTGCTTGAAAATCAAGGCAGCAGAACACGTTTTGTTAAATTTCTATTCACTTTAGCTGACAAAATGCTTTTGTCAAGATCTAATTTGTTGGAAAAATCTGATGAAACACACACGCCTAGCATTTGGAGCTCTGATTTAGTTGTCTTACAGGTGACACAAATCTTTCTTTCAGTTACTAATTGTTGTCTATGTATTATCCCACGACATTTAATTTTTTTCAGTCTCACTAAAACGAAGGTAACAAAATTAGGAGAAAGCAAGAAAGTCAAATCAAGTTTTTATAGTAGTTTTAAAAGGCTGACAATTCTGGAATATAAGCATGTCAATTTATAAAAAAAATAATATCAGAAACTGAGTATTAATTTAAAAACATGTTCTGACCTAGAATCAGTTTGATTAGTTTAATAACTACTGGATGCACGTTCAACTTTATTAATATAGTAAATAGCTGAACCTACTGTAATAAACCCCCTAAAATTCTATTTTTAACCAAGTAATTGACATTACTTGTACTGAATTTATAAGTTAAGATTAAATTAAAAGTGGTGGTACTGGTAATAAGCACAGTTCACTTCAACCTGTTGATCATAAAGGAAGTAGCACAACCTTAATCTGATTTTAAAATGCTATTTTCTCCTCTCTCATTCTGGCATGTATTAATAAAGCAAATATCAGTTTAAGGCCTTCTTGGGGGCAGAGGAAGAGGAGACAAGGAAGAGAAGAAAGCTCAGTCTGTTTTACACTTCCATACATATTCATTAACATACATACTTCATTACAGAGAGCAAAAGCAATTACGACTGAAGGTAATAAAATGTTGGGGAGGATCCAGATAAGAATATTTTCAAAAGATGCAGATATTACAGTTCAACCGAGGGATTGCTAGAGGAAGGACTCCCTTGCTCCAACATCCACATGTGTGTTGAAGGTAAAGCCTGGAGATTTAGTATGTTATTTTTCTTGTGCTTTCTTTGCCATTTTCATCACTATTTTATCCATGTTATTTTGATGTAAAAATACCCAGATGTATTTTTTCTTCCAAAGTAAAAATGGCTGCTTCAGGAGGAAAACAACGTGGGAACAACCAGGGTTAAATCACTCTCAGGAGTTTCTCCTGGGAGAGTGAAGTCTGTACATGCTGACAACACAGGCTGATCCTGGGCAATCAGAGGCAGCTAATCAGCACTGCAAGCTTTTCACTCCTCAGCGCCTCAGGATTCGAATGTCTGTAATGCAGCTCTGGGTAAGTTTTCTACCAAGATAAAAAACCTGGGAGAATTCTCCCAGATTTTTTGCCCACCCACACACCGCGAGCACTCAACTCCCGACAAAACATACAGACCACGAGCCGAGCCGCGACCGGACCCCCCCGCCCGCGATGACAATTTCATATGTGGTGTTTAATTTGTCAGGTTTGATAACTATGTGAAACTGCTCTCTATGGAGGCTAGTTTGTCATCAAAAAGTTATAGTGGAGCCGTAACCGTCACCACTCTGCATTACAAGTATGCCACAACTTGGAGAGTTTGCATGAAACGTTACCAATCTACCCTCAGTGGCCAAGAATGTACTTCAGTTTAAGACAATTCTTCTTTGCTTGGTAACTTTGTTTTTAAATAGGTAAGCAAAGCATTAAATTTTCAATTCAATTTTATTATTGAGGATTCTGGCAGAAAGCCATGCTCCCCAAAACAACACAACAGACATACAGCATTACATTTTTATTTCAAGAACCATACTGGCAAACTGTGGATAAGTAGATGAGTACCTGGAATGATAATATTTTTCAAGGAGTAGAGTTGGAATGCTAGTGTGGACATGATGGGGCACTTTGTACTTGAAAGCTTGTCTACAGTCTCTCCCAATTGGTCCAATAAAAGATATTACCAAGAAAAAAACAAAAAGATTTCTCTCAAAATTTGGCAAGATTGATTTAACCGATAATGTAATATAAATCCATTGTTTAACTGGTTTTCCTGTTGGGCCAGTCAACAAGAGTACTGGTCCAAATATGGCAACTAATACTTGCACAATAGGAAATGGGGGGTTAAACTCCAGGTATTAGTTCTTTGACTCCAAAAATCATGTTTTTACAAGCTAGCAAAGCATGAAGTAGCAGCACTGACTGCCAGCATCCCCAAAGGACTGTCAAAACAAACCAGTTTTAGCAGAGAATGTTAACCTCTTTAACCTCAAACAATTATACCATCCATCTAATCAACAAAGCATTTTATACAGACCTCAACACAAAACTTGTGAAGCATAATCCCTCCAACAGCTGAGGAAATGAAACATCCTGCAGCCAAGAGCAAGACAACGCAAGAGTCTAGATTAAAATTCAGGAGCCACAGCCCTTTATTCATCTCTCTCTTATTTGATCCAATTGGTTGATATATCATACTACAGTACTGTCATGTTATTCAAGGATCTTTCAGACCCCGGGATATACTCCACTGAAATTCATTCCATGTAAATTTATTAACTGATTTTGAGATTAATCTTCTCCTCCCATGCTTTAGAAAGAAAATTCAAAAATGGAGGAGGAGGAAAAAAAATGCACACTAGAGGTTCACAGATGTATCAGGTGGCTATCAGATACGCACCGATAATGTAATTTCTCCTTTTATCGGCTGTTGGCTTTTTTTGGTAGCCGAAAGTTATGGCCGCATGCCAAGAGCCAGCTGGTGAACACAGTCCTGGTCCCCACACCCTTCCGCCAGCCTGAGCCCACAGAAGACTACCGGTCCTGGCGAGCAGCAGGTCCTCCAGAGCATACATGCACTAGAGGCTGACGTTTGTTCTGGCAGACGATAAAAGATTCATGATTCTGATTAATCATGGAAACCCATTTTTCACGCTATTCTGTTCCCCTCGCCCATCCGTGCTTTTTGGTTCCTGTCAACATGTCAAAATAGCACTCAGACTGAACGGGATTAGAATTTTGCTTTCGTCACATACACTTGTAATCGTCACACACACAATTTCATTAAGACTTCACTTGAAAGTTTAAAATATAGTTTGGGATGGATAACATTGCTGAATCTACAGAATTCCAAAGGGAACTTAGCTGCAAAGAAATGCTTATACAAGTTTTCAGTTTGGGCCACACCTATGCTTCAACTCTGAATTAGGAGAACTGGCAACAATTTTAATGAGGAAAGACGACAAAGCAAATAAACGTCTTGCTACAAAAAGCACACTATAGTGCTGATGAACCAAAAACAGTCGTTTAATAATAGTACAAAAATGCAGGAATTCAACACATGCATGAAGCTTTGTTCTCCGAACAAAATCCCTAAACTTATTTCAAAATGTTTCTGTTATGAGAGGCGCAAGTATGGCTGCTTCCCAGTAAGATCTTAATGCCCAAAAACTCCTTGTTGAAATGACTACAACAAAAACAAACCTTTAAAAAAAGGGGGAGGAGAAGGACAGGAATTAAATGCACTTCTTAGTGCTCCACTGAAGGACTATAGGTTTCAGATGATATTCCTAAAACCCATTAAAAAATACTCTTCTCCTCAAACAAAGCCAAATTACATACCAACATAGGCTGAAAATGATTTTTTCAGATTTTGCCAGACCCAAAAAGAAGTTCTGTTTTAGGCTGTCTCAGAAAGCTCATCCTTGCACTCCTTGGGCCCATTCTCATTCCTTTTAGGGTAGGTCAGGGGCAGGAGCTAAGAAACCACTAGAGGAGGAAACTATACCTGTTGCTGTGCTAGAAAAAATATGTACAATTAAAAGGTTCACTCTTAATGATCCTCGAGCGGCCTTCCTGAGCACTGGCCACATTTGTAAAGTCTGTACTTCACATGCAGCAGCCTGGCAGAGGAAGATGTAGAACATATAGTTTTGTAATTGGGTTTTGTTTGAGAAGAGAATTTTTAAATGGTTTCACTGAACACAAATGTGAAGACAAGCAAAGTCACATAACAAAATTACTCAACTTGCCTGCTTATGGCTCACCAAAATCTCAAAGTGAAGAAGCAGGATTATGTAAACAGCTGACTTGCATCTTATTAAAGGGGACCAAAGACACAGTCTAAAATAACCAGTGGACCAAGAAGCCTTTTATTGTCTGCATGCCTAGACTGCTCACCCCAGCAACATTTTGGAAGCATAAGCCAAATGTCAAGATAAAACACAGAATCCCTTTTTTGGCTTTTCTGTGTTGTTTTCTTGTTCTCAAGCTTCTTACAGCTCTTCACTGATGTACTCTACCTAGACTGATGAATACAGCTCTTCTGCCTCTAAGTAAATGCAAACAAGGATAAGACCCATTATAACGGATCAGCAGACTGTCCCTGCAATGACTGTCCTCAGAATAAAAGCAGTCCACACTGATGTTCATCTAAAACCTGCCTTGCAGAATCCCTCTCTACTTGCTATTTATCACATAACATCCCCACCACAAGTACAGTGAGTTACTTTCATGAAACCTGTGTCAACACATTTCAATAGAATTTAACAGGACAGATATGATAATCAAATTGATTCAAATCACAATTTAAATCACTGGTCAGGAATCATTATTTTCTACTAAAACTGCATTCTTGTTGTTTGATATTCTTTATTCATTTAACTTCTTGAAACTTTGCGCTTTGAAAGAAAGGTAAGGGCTTGATTGTGTGTCCACAAACTCACAGAGTCAATAGGGCTGATGGGTGGGTAATCAGGTCTGTTATCTCTCCACTCCATATACTGCTGTTAACAAGGATGTTATCTTTGGAGACAACAAACTATGCTTGAAGAAGGGTGTTTGTGTCCGAAAGCTTGCAAAGAACAATTTTTCCAACTATTTAGTTGCTCTAATAAAAGATATCATACCTACCCAAAGAACCCTGTCTGTCTGTGATCTCTGGAGATGCAAATCCAGAGCCTGAGAACAAAAACTAAGCATCAGAGATGCTTCCTGGGATCCACTGGACTGAGAACTAAGTCCCATTGGGGAGAGTGGTTTTCTTTAATCTTTAGTAGGGGTGCACCAATAAAGATTTTCTTGGCTGACACCAGCAGCCGATTATTAATCAGCCATATCAGTCAATTTACAGGAATGCAGCTGGGCAGCTTGGAAAGCAGCATCCGGCTAATAAGTTGGGGGGGGGGTAGATTGAGGCCCCCTACAGAGAGTGAGGGAGAGGGGCAGAGGCAGGCGCTGCCTAGCCAGGGCAGTGAATGCAACCTCACTGGGAGCAGGGCAGAGCCACAGGAGGCTCATCAAGGGGGCCCTCATCCCCATTGCTGTGCGCTCAGGGCCAGGGGCTGTGTTGGCCTCTTCCCAGCAGGGGGGGGGGGGGAGGCAGGGAACGGACAGGGGGTGAGCTTGGGCCAAGGCTATGCTCGAGGTCAGCGGTGATAGCACTGGCAAGAGTGGCTACAAGGAATTTTGGGATGACTATAGCCCACCCAGTATATACCCCTCGCACCCCGAGCCCAACCCCCAAGCTGGGAAGAGGCCAGAGCAGCCCCTGGCCCTGAGCCAGCAGCAGGCAGCTCACCCCTGCCCTACACACAAATCCAGGGTGGAATATGCCCCTGTTCCTTCCCAGGGGGTGTGCACCAGTGCCTGCCCATGCCCCACTCCCTCCCTTGCTGTGGGAGCCTCAATCTGCCCCTTCAGTCCTTCATCTCCACTGATTTACCAGCAGGAGGCTGCTCTCCAAGTTGCCAGGCTGCATTCCTGGCTGTGTGTATGCTGCAGCTGTTTGCATGCACGCGGCATTTCTGGTGACATTATCAGCTGCATCGGCCAAAAAACGCCGATTACGTTTATTTTTAGGGGTACATCGATAGATTTTGAGGGCTGATACTGATAGCTGATAGTTAAGGAGGCATATCAGCTGATACCAATCCGACATCCAATACAATTGCCATCAGAC
>JAGPOW010003685.1:14704903-14740631 GCA_030014935.1 Caiman crocodilus
GCAGCAGCAGACACTGCCCGCCTGGGGTGCAGCAGGGGGCGCAGGACAGAGGCACTACTCCAGGGTGGGGGCAGCTCCTGCTTGCACCCTGGGAGGGTGGAGATGGAGAAGGGGAGCATGTGCCCCAGGATGTGTGTGGCAGCCTGCAGCTGTGGGGTAGAGCCGGAGCTGGCACTGTGCGTGGCTTTTCTTGCTGTGGGCTGGGCTTGGAGTAGGCTCCAGCAGCGCTGGGAGGAGGCTGCAGCCACCTCAGATTTTGCTGCAGCTCCGCTCCCAGCCCTGTGCCGCTGCCTGACAGCCACGGCTTTTCCCAGTGCTTGGATGGATGTAGGATGTTGAGCCGGGGCTACGCTGGGCAGTGGCACAGGGCTGGCAGTGAAGCTGCGGTGAAACCTGAGGTGGCTACAGCCTCTTCCCTGCACCACTAGAGCCCACTCTAAGCCCAGGCCCGGCAAGAAAAGCCTCGTGCAGCCCTGGCTCTGGCTCTAGCCCACAGCTGCAGGCTGCCCAGCACCGCAAATATCCAGGGACACATGCCCTCCTCACCCTCCCGGGGTGCAAGCAGTGGTGGCAGCTCCCCCATCCAATAAACCACGCTTCTACCCCTCGCCCCCCGCACCTGGCTGGGCAGCACCTGCCCCTGAACCCTCCCTCACCGTGGCGGGCGCTGAACTGCCCCCCACACCCCTTCCAGCTTACCAGCTGAAGGCAGCTCTCCACACAGCTGGCTCTGCTCTGTGCTGCGCTATGGCTGCACACAGTATGGGCATTTATCAGCCAAATTATTGGCCCCACTGGGCCGATATCCAATAGACAATTTTTGTTACATCAGTACCGATCCAATATCAGACCAACATATAGGTGCACCTCCATTAATTTTCCTTTTACTGGTGTCTATCTGACATGTCACTGATAAATTGGTGCACCTCTAACCTTTACTAATCTGTAGAGGAGACTCTGGGAACCCCATAGGATTGGGCCCTTAATATAGTCTATGGCCTGTCATGACATATTTATAAAACTTCTAACAAGATTACATTAATATATTGTCTCAAATAGCATATCATTAGATGTTATAATCCCTATTTCATGATGATATATTTGAGCTTTAACATCCTTTAAATTAAAACTATAAATTTACTTTTTAAAAAAAGCATCTTAAAAAATAAAAATCAAATCATTAAATAAAAAAAATCTGAGTTTTCATTTTTTTTTAAATCGTTTTTATCCACCCTGGAATTTAATAGTTGGATATCAGGAGAAGTGATACCTTTGGACCAGTTTGCACTTTCCAAACCACAAGTCTGAAAGCCACTGTACCACAGGATGTTTACTATGGAGGCAAAAGCATTAAGATCAGCCATCATGTTTATCAGGTAACTGAACAAAGGACATTTCAAATAAATCGTGTTATCAAATAACTATTCTCCTGGAAATCATTTCACTGTAGTAAACCATGCTTTTGGGAGGGGGCAGTGTAGATTGCCTATTCCTTGTATTTTATTTGCTCCATTTACTTTAACAATATTCAGAGCTGAATGCACACTATTCAAATTGAAGACTGACCAATGTCAAGCAGGAACAGACAGCCTTGCTCAAACCACAGTGATCCCACTAACACAACCCAATACCTTATTTGATTCTTTGCAGAAAATTATGGTTAACTCATCAAGTTTATTGTCTGCCAGAAAACATCTATAAAATGCTTAGGAATGCCTGAAATTAACAGACATATTTTGTTCAACTTGGTTTTCAAGAAGTTCACCCCAAATATCTACTGCTTTCATGACTATTTCTGTTGACCTCCTGACATAGGCACCTCCCTCCTCAATGATGTGACCATTTGCAGTAACTACTCACTTGCAATGATGAATCAACAAGTCACTCAAAGAGCTATGTTCCCATAAAAATGCTAGGATTAAAAAAGTACTGGAACCCACTTTACTAAGCACTACCACTTATACAATAGTACTGCTTATAGCCAAACAGGTCAGACCCTTATTATGCTAGATGCTGCACTAAATCAGTACATGATGGTCCCTACTCTAAAAGGTTAAAAAACACAAAAAACTATTAATCTGAAAAGTTTTGGTGACATAACTAAGGGCTGAAATAACTGAGAATATTTTATTATTTTTATTTCAATCAGCACATTAAAGTGATGCATTAGATGGGGAAAATATAACATTTTCCTTCCTTTATCCTAGGCAAAAAAGCCTGACAAGCTTTAGTTTTACTTCAAAAGCTTCTTTCTAAAGAAGAATTTCTGTTATTGTGTACCACAGCACATTCAATGTTGCTTGGAGAACTACTGAAATTATGACACCAAGGGAGAAAATTATGCCATGTATGAGAGATATTCAGAACCACCTAGCCTGACTGACTTAATGATATGCTACAGCCTAACACTTTCACAGACTTCACAGCTCGAAAAATGGATATTTGAATGCATTTTCTTCGTTAGTCGTTTCTTGCTTTCTTTTTTTAAAATCTGGGCAGGATTTGTATGAAGACGTGTCAAAGCCAGACCACCACCAAAAAATTGAAAAAATTAAAAGAATGAAGTCAGATCATGATCAAGTACCTCCATGCAAAGGGACTGTCCCTCAAAAAATCCATGAGGACATGGTGGCAACACTGTGGGATAATGCCCTTTCATATACCATAGCAAAAAAAATAGATGGCTCAACGTAGGTTAACACTAGGATCTCTCAAAGCAGCCACTAAATCAGAACAAGATTATGCAATTCTGATGATGATGAGAACGAGGAATGCCAGAAGATTAGCAGCCATGTACATGGCCGAGATAGTGGAACAATCCATAGCATCTTCAAAAAGATTTGGGCATGATAAAAGTATTAGGCAAGACTGAGGCTCAGGAAGGAGAGCACTGATCAGAAAAGAGCACAATTTTACATTAGCTGTGAACTTTTGGGACAATGTGTGGACAAATTATACAGATGTGTGCATGTTGTTCCTCCCCCCACGTCCCCAATCAGCACGGGGAAAAAAGTCCCTCATCTTTCATCTGCATATAAGGAAACCTCATTAAATATACTATTATTAAACTGCTGCCAAATGCAGCATGTGCTTAGTCATAGAAATCTGACTTAAATGCAGTGAGTTTGTCTACAAAACACATGGCTCATATGGGTCAAACATGCTGATGGGAACCAACCACAAGGATAAGTTAGTACAGCTCACTGGAATAAGATATATGGTAGTGCCCATCATGTACAGTCTCCCTGAGTGCTGACTCTTTTGAATCATTGTGACCCTTTCTTTTTGTGCACAGTATGGATTCACTCTTATACAGTGCAGCACTTTTGCCAAGAAGCAACATGGTCGCCAAGATGCGCAGATGCGTCTAGAATAAGTTAGTCACTTCCCGCCTTCCCTCCACCACACTGCTTTCAGGATAGCTGGTAACTGCGTTGTGTTGTGGTGGAAGGAGAGGTGGAGAGGGAAGGGACATGTGGGGGGAGGCAGATCAACGCCCCCCCGCAGTGAGGGAGGGAGTGAGGCAGAGGCTGGGGCAGGCATTGCCAAGCTGGGTTAGGGTAGGTTGGCGGGGGACAGAGCTGTGGCTCATACGGGGGACAGCTCCTACTGCTGCACGCACCCTGAGAAGGCATGGGGAGGAGGGGCATGTGCCCCCCAGATCTGCATGGGGCAGGCTACAGCTGTGGGCTAGGCTGCACAGGGCTCTTTTCAGTAGGGGCTGAGCTAGGCTAGGCTTGAGGCAGGCAGTGGAACTAGAAAGGGGCTATGGTGAAATATGGGGTGGCTACAGCACCCCACCACCCAAAGCCCCTTCCCAGGGCTGCCACCACCCACCCTGAGCCCAGCCTCTGCCGAAGAAAGCCCAGTGCAGCTCCAGCTCCCTCCCCACCCCAACAAGCTGTGGCTCCATACCGTGCCTGCCCCACTCCTCCTTCACTGTTGGGAGCATTGATCTGCCCCCCCCATGTCCCTTCCCTCCCACACCAGATTTACCAGCTGCAAGTAGCTCTCCAAGCTGCTGGGCTGTGCTCCTTACTGCCTGCATGCAGCGTTGCGGAAGGCTGCATGCATGCGTGGGTATTTAATCAGCCAAATTATCAGCCACATCTGGAACCTAAACTCTTATTTCCCATATACCCTTTGTATCTTTATGTAATTTCTATTTACACATTGTTTTTTCAAGGATGTAACCATGGTGCAAATCGAGGCCCAACTGTATAGAATCTAATTCCTTGGGGGTCATCTTAAATTCAAGTAAATATGGAGTGGGGGGGTGTCTGCATATCTTTTACAAGCATATAAGCTATATCAGGATCCACAGAGAACAGATGAGCAGCTATCTAAAAGACAGCTAAACACATAGTACATGCACCACTTGGTGGAAAGGAAATAGCAGGTCTTTTTGTCTCAAATGACTAACTTCGGAATATGCTGCAATTATTCTGGTGTAGGCATTGTATATCTTATACTAGTTTTACTACGAATGTTATTTTGATAATCAACACCAAGGTGGGTGAAAGTACCCCAGTATAGAGGCTTACCCTATCTTACATTATAGAAATTGCTGATTTACCAGTTATATCTCTTCTTTTATTCAGCTAACTACATCCAGTTTATATGGAATTCAACTGAAATCACTGTGTATCCTGGCCTCAATGCTCTCAATAGACTGCATAGAAAGGAAATATTTTTAATTCACTGAAATAATACTATCAAACTGTAAACCTATGTAATGTTTTATACCAGATCCCTTCAGTCACTTCCATAAGCACAGACTAGTATCTGCAAATATTGTTCACGTCATGTAAAAAAACAAAAACAAACCAAAATCAAGAGAGGAGTCACTTCTTGAGAGAGATAAGCCAATGCAAGGTATAAATTATGCAGTTCACTAAATCTGAAGATGCAAACTATCTGGTTCCACAGCAGCAATGAGCCTTTGAATGAGCAGAGAGAAATGTCCCACTCTCCCCTAACTATCCTAAGCTCAACATTCATGCCAACAAACCTCAGCCAACTTAAATAATTCACACAACAATATTTAATGGTTGCCAGTACAATAAAGTGTGTTGCATAAGTCCTATATCTGACAAAAGTAGCAATAAGTTTTCACCAGGCCACAAGAAGCCATATAAGCAACTTAGGGGCTCTTGCTGTGCCAAAGCAGTGTTTAGTTAAAAAGAAGTTTGCTCCCAAACTGAACATAACCCTACCACGAAAGTTAAATACTGACAAAAGTTACCACCAGCTGAAAATACCCATTAAGCATGACATACTCCTGGCAATTTATATACACATCACATAACCAGACCTTTAGAAAAACCCAACAACAAAAAGTACTCAGCTATAATGAAGTGCAATCTCTTCTGCCATGAAACCTCTATGGATCCTAAGCTCCTCTTATTAAAAAAAACCCAACAAAATAAATCTCAAAATCTTTCACACTAGCAAAGATTACCTTCCAAACATGCAGAAAAGTGCAAACAAAACCAGCATGTCTATCTTCAGAGAAAGACAGGCTTTCCTACTCTTTTCAAAAACCTGCCTGTCAAAAAAACCCTAAAAGTTATTCCAGGAACCCAGCTACCTTAGGAACCAACCATGTGAAATGGGGTGGGAGAGAAAAGAGATGAGAAGCTGTTACCACTCCAGCAGAGAGAGCCTTCCTGGGGTGGCCAAGGTCCCACAAATGGTACCGAAAGGCTTTGCTTTGTCTGAGATTATTTGTATTGTAACAGTTCCATGGCCGAAGTTCCAAGGACTACTAAGTCTTTAACACAGAAAAATGTCTTAACGCAAAAATAACAATAGATGTCTGCCCCAAAAGCTTGCAGTCTAAGATACATGGCATCCCTACGATGGAATGTATAAGGCCTGCTAGCTAAGGCAATTTTCATAACTACAGTGAAAAAAACTCTGATCCAACTTCAGGCATTTGACAACTGGCTTAGCTACTTCCCCTTACAAAAAGCAGTCAGGTTCCTGTTCTTCATTTTTAAAAATTAAATAATTTTCTAAACATTTACTAAAAATAAGGAGATTCCAAGATGGTATCCTTCTAGGAGCTGGAATCACTAGGCATGGAATATTAAAGGTGGAAGGGCTTTTCCTAATCACTAGGAATTTTAACTTTGTTTTCTGTTTGTTCTGTAGCACAAAGTGTTAGATACCAACAAACGTGTCTAGGCCAGTTGCTCTCAATGTTTTAGACAATGGTTTTGTGCTTCTGAACGTTAGCAATATGAGGTTCAAAGAGTGAGAAGGAAGTCATTTCGGGTGCTGTAAGTGTCCCAACAGGCTTAGCAGTTAAAAAAAAAAAATACATGTTTATATTTCCCCAGTTTTGTGAAAATTCAAGGACAAAATGACTGAGAAGAGAAAAGTGAAACTAATGTACAAAACAGCTGTTAAATCTTTGTTCTGTGCATTTAAGAAAAGTATGTTTTTGCTCTTTTCAGGTATAATGCTTCTAAGTATTATTTACAACACCTGGGTAAAAATATTAGACATGAGAATGATTTCTAAGTTAACTATGCTCCTTTAAAATGGTCACTATGCTTTAATTCTTCAGGGATTGTTAAGTTTGTATCGAGGGGGAATGAGGAAAGGGTGAGAGAAAGAGCACAAACAACTTATTTTTATTTGTTGAAACCTTTAGTAAAGAGATATTAGAAACAAATGGTGAAAGTGCAAAGGTATGTGGCCCTTCCAGAGGTCAAACATAAAACACTTGTCAGTGACAAAAAACCACCATGTCACTGGAGACTGAAACTCCCTCCCCCCAAGGCCTCACAAGAAAGTAGCTTGATTTTACTAAGCTAAACTGTGGAAAGAACAATAAACTCATCTCAGAAGCATCTTCATCTGCTTTTGTCCAAAAAGCTTAAACAAAAAGCCGGATGTAATCATGCCTCTATTTCAGTTCCAGAACAGTAAGACTTCCACTGTAGCATCCAAACCACATGTGACAATAGTTCTGTAGAATAAATATGTGGCAGCATGAAAAGCGGGCAAGAACCCAGCCCGACTCTCAGATACCAAGAGAAGTTTGCAGAGCCTGTGATCAGAAGTTGATTGCATTTCATTCAACTGAGCATATTTAATCTGAAAGGCATCACATTTCCAACAGGAAAGTGTATTCATTCTTAAAGAAAGAACTAAAATTATACCTCTACTAAGCAGAAGTGCACTTTGAAACAAAAAGTAATGCCCGCAATTTCTTTAGAGTTTCTCTTACAATATCAGCACACAAAAGACAATACTTCACTCATGAAACTTTACTTAACGGTAGGAAAATTTTTGCTGACCTCGTTCTTTCCAAAACAAAATGTTTCTCCTGTTACTAGTTCGCTTACCTATTAGTCACGTATCCAGGTTGTAGCCCCATTGGTCTAGAGAAAAGATTGTTGGTCTAATAACAGACATCATCTCTATTAGGAGTCCTGACTGCTTTACTGATTAGTGTTACAGGGGAGTAGGCTGTAGCCATGTTGGTCTAGGGACGTAGGCTGACAACGTTCTTTAGACGAATCTGATATCTTTTATTAGACCAGCTTGAATAGCTGGGGGGGAAATTTTTTTTTAAACCCAAAAGCTCACTAATTTTTTCCCCCCCAACTATTGAAGTCGGCCTAATAAAAGGTATCAGATTCACCCAAAGAAACTTGTCAGCCTGATTCGTAGCATTAACACGCTGAGACTATGCTACAATATCGCCGAGAAAGGAGACTACACTTAAAATGTCAAACGAAACCCTGGACCTCACCAGGTGCAAATGTAACTTGACTGGAGACAATCCCACTCCCTCCCCAATATTGCAACTGCTGTAAACCAAACTACACGGTGAAGACTATACCTACAACATCTTTGCTTCAGCTGTAGCAGATCAATGATCTCATCAGCCCCATCGTCTAGGAAATCAATGAAATTAAACACCACTGCCAACATTTAGGGGAATAAAAAGCTTTCAGATGGAAAGGTGGAAGCAGACCAACCTTTGATTTTTTTTTTTTTAAATGAAATGCGCCTTTTCCTGAGAAGGGAAGAGCCCACTGGGAGCGAGAAAGACTAGGCCAGGCCCAGGGGGCAGACGGGGCAGGAGGGCGCTGGCTGGGCCCCGGGCAGGGAGCACCACCCGGCCGCGGGGCTGGGGCCACTAGACCAGGCCGCGACAACTCTCCTCCCTCCCCCTTCGCTGCAAAACACCCCGCTGCTTGCATCACCAGAGGCCTCCAGACCCCTGCCCGCGGGATCGGCGGGGTTGAAGCCCGAGGAGGCGCCCTGCGGGCCCGTGCTGGGGGGGGGCGGGGCGGAGCCGGACCCCGCACGACGCGGGCCGGGCGGTACGTACCGGAGCGCGGCGCGGGCGGGGCTCATGCTGCCGGGCCGGGGGCGCAGCCACATTCCTGTCCCTGCGAGCGCCCCCCGCACCCTGGCGCTGCCCCTGCCGGCTTCCGTACGGCCGCCCGCTCACTTCCGGGGAGGGCGGGGTCGCGCCGTGACGTCACTGCGGCCGGGCCGCGACGTCGCTGCTTCCTCCTGGGGCGTGAGGGAAGGGGGTGGGGCCTGTCCTGAGCCGCCGGGAACAGGGGCTGGCACCTCCCCCCCCTTTCACAGCGGGGACCAGCGGGAAGGACCGGGCCGTTCTTCTCAAGGCTTGAGGTCTTAGCTGGGCCGCTCTGGCGCAGGGCTTGGGATGCTCAAGTGCTGAGGAGACTGGGCCAGGTGGGCCCATGGTTTGACCCAGAAAGTGGCAGCTCTGGCCAGTCGCTTCCGCCAGGGACGGCGGGCCTGGCTGCCTGCCCCGGGGGGCTCCAGCTCTTAGGGAATGGTCTCCAGGACAGTCACCGGGACATAAATGACAATGTATTAACTACAATTAACTTGATCCGAGCCTTCAGGAGGCTGAGAAGTGACTGACTCTGCTTGATGCGCTTAGCCAGTGGGTGTCTAAAATGTAGTGTTTGCCTCCCTGATGTCAAGCCATAAATGTCATTACATCATGTGATGAAACCTCCCGGGATAGGGCTGGCAACTGCATTAGCAACATGTCGGGGATGCACACAGGTCCATATGCAACCTCTGAGGTTGGCCGTGCACCCCTTGAAAGAAGCTCTGCCGACATGGACGGCGGCACATGCGGGTGGTTGGCTCTCGCCACCCCCCCCAACACAGCTGCAGCGGTCTGCGGGAGCTCCCTGCTTGCTGCCACCGTGACCCTGCCGCCTGCAGGCGGTCAACCCCACCCCCCAGCCTCTGGGGGCACATGTTGTTCGTGGGCAACTCTTTGAATCTAAGAGCAGGGCTGGCAAGGGGAACAGCCACGTCTTCTCCAGGGTGCAGATCTGAATTGGCTCCAGTAGAAATCCCTCTCACTACTCCTGGCTGCACCGACAAGGCACCATAGGCTTTAGCCTTCACACATCTTAAATGCATGGCATGCCATCAACTGAAAAGCTGCTGATGACCACCACGCTGCTGCAGGTCTGTCTGAGAAGGATTCAGTAAGAAGGTTATAAATAATACCCACGTGTTATTTGCAGCAAAAGAAGAGGCAAGACTGCAACCCAGAGCTTCATTGCTGCCAACTCATTCATCATCCCTTTGGCTAAAGTGCTTCCCTTCATACATAGCTGTTGCACCAATTAAGTACATGATTAACTAAAATCAGAGAGGTTTTCTGGGGCCCAAGCTCACCACCTCACAGGTAGATTTGATGCAGCATCTGATGAAGTGAGCTGGGGCTCAGAAAAGCTTCTGCATCTCCAGTTTAGTGAGACTCTGTACACTGCCTTCCATCTGACTGGAGACTAACATGGCTAGAGATGATTGTTGTGTCAGATGAGAAAGGTCTCTAATTGGTTAATGGGAACTTTATTTCATCCTCCCTATTCACTTCTGTGCCAACAGTCTATTTTATCACATTGAAATGAAATACAGTCTGAAATGACTGTTCTGATTTGACAATCATGCTTCTTAGCAGGATAATTTTGGGGTGGGGGGAGGAAGGGGTCTTTCAGTTAATCCAAGGATGCCCAACCCCCAAGCCATGTCATGTAGCCTGCAGGGTTCCCCAAGGATCAAAAAAATTAGCAGTGGGAAAATGGAACAGCCATAATTGTCATGCCCCTGCTGCTAGGTTTCTGGTGAATGGGAGACTTGCGGGCCAAATAGCTTGACCTTGTGCTCTAGACTGAGTGCACAGGACCAAGATGATGGGGCTGGATCCAGCTGCCCCATGCCACTCATCCAGACCACAGGGCCAAAAGGTTAAGCACCACTAAGATAATCCTTGAGAAATAAAACTTCCCCCTGGCAACTTTCCTAGTACCAGGATTTACTTTGTGGTAACAAAGATCCAGTACTATCCAAATTTCTCAACCCTTATTGTACCATGTGCCTCAGTAGTGGCCTGATCCTGCTAGGTGCTGAGCAGGTGCCTTAAGTGTTCTTAAATATGCTTTCAGCTTTAGGATGTGATTAGTGTCCTGTCATCAGGAACTGCCATTATCCCCATCCCTCAGAAGATTAAATGAGATGCATTATATTTATAATAAAGTTCTTTGGATTAATTTTGGTGAAAGGTACTATTATATTTTTATTACCCAGATAAAAAAGTTGCTGCTCCAACATGATTAAAATTTTGCCACAGAACTCTTTAAGTACCTCCAACATTAAATAAGCTAGTTAAAAAAAAAATCTTTTAGTAGGTATAGTAATTTCTTCTGTTTCCTAAGCAAATTAAAATTAGGGTATATATGCAGTAAGTATTTTAGCAGTAGAATTTATACTGGCAAATCACTAAGTCACCCAATACCTCCCACTGTAATCTTCCCTTTTTCCTTTGTTCCCACAGGAAAGCATTTCCAGAAGAACTGTTGCAAGTTTCTTCTGGTTGCATGCAGAGCCTGATCTATGCAAAGTAGGTAGAGAGAAAAAAAAATCCAGGTAAGTTTTTCCCTTTTGTGGATACTCAGTTATAAGAAATTCTAATTCAGATGATTTTAGTCTTTTATAAACACAGTGACTGTGTGTTTGGAAGAGAAATCATTTGAAATGCTAGGATGCCAACTGAGTTTTTCCCCCGTTCTATCAAAGTTAAGTATGTATATTTATAAAGATATTTATGTGAAACGAATAATTTTTTTCTTCTAACTAGAGTCAAAAGAAAAAAGTAAACTTGAAAATGTACATACTGCTATTAATTATTACAGAGAAAAATAGTTAAAAGAATGTTATTAAAATCACCACACAAACATTCCAAAGTTTGACAACCTTACTTGTGACTTTTCTTATCTGACCCTTGTTCACTCTTGTATCTGTGCTGTCTGTTTCCATCTGATCACATTTTTTCCCTCGCACAGGCCTCCTGCTATATTGCTTATAGGCAAATGTAGTGGTATTTTCCCCTATTTTCATTATACCATCTGTGGACTTAACTGAACGCTACCAAGACCCTGAACTACATACAGAATTATGGATCTCCTAGTGGGCTTTTCTACAGCACTTGTCACCACAGTATCCAAGTACTCCACAAACATTAATTTGTCCTTACAACTTCTCTGTAAGGTAGGAAGTTATGTTCATTTCACAAATGGGGAACTGGTATAGAGAGAGGTTCTGGCTAAAATGTGAAAAAGCCATTCTTTGGATGTACATTTTAAGGACAATACCATTTTTAGACTACTTGGCAATTAATAGGTTTGAGTCACTGTGCAGGTATTTAATAAGTTTCCCCATATTTCTATGAGGTAGAAGTGCAAGTTATAGAACCTTCCATTCCTAATCTGGTTCCTATATCAATTATAACTTAGTGCCTCATGATGCCTAGCTCTGGACTCATTTCTGAGAATCACACTTCCTTAGCAAAAGAGGGTCCCATGCTTCATTAGCTTCCTAGGAAACCATGAGTAAAGGACTGCCCAATTTCACACACAAACAGTTAAAAGAAAAATGTTAAGTTTGTGATTTCTTAAGTTTTCTGCCTAAAAAGAAAAAAAAATCAAAAATCAATTCTTGTTAGTGCTGCTAACAAGTTGGTCTTCACACATTGGGTTCAAAGCTTGTAAGTTTTTCAGTAAAACAGTTTTCAACTAGAAAATGTCCCTTGCACTGGATTCCTTTGGCCCTACTTATGAGTCTTCAAGCTCTATTTCCTTAGGGGCTGTAGTTGTGGCCTCCAGCTACTCTCATTTCTCATAGGTTTTACTCTTTATGTCCTTCACCAGGCTCTCAGACCTTATACTGGTCTCAACCCTCTGAGTCCCTGACTCTCTCAAGGCTGTTACCATCAGTCTATAAAGCTCTTGGCCATGCAGTCCACTGTCTCAGACTACTGCAGGGCTCCAAATCTACCCTAGCTAGCTGCAGCTAAACCTCTAGCCTCCAGATCGCCCACAACCTCCAGCCCTCTTTGTCTGCTGACTCTCTCCAACTTCTTTGGATACTTAAGAGCTGACTGGATCCTCTGCCTTAGACAGTGTAGGCTCACAAAGATTCTTTCCTCTCCACAACTTAAGGCCTGACTAACCCTCTAGCCCTGGACCTAGGATTTAAGTATATGGGAGCTCCACCCCTTTCTGGTCACCTGACCTCTGACTGAATTGGGTTTCTGCATAGTCCATTATTTCTACTTGCCCTGTTCCATGCCAGTCTGCCTGACTGTCTTTCATTTGCTTCTTAGCTACCTATCTGTTTGCAAGACTTAATGCAGGGCACCTTGCTTCTGATACCCATCTGTAGCTCTGAAGCTCTTCTCTTTCTTTTCCCCTGTGCTGCTTCTCTGCAGCTGGCCCATGCTCAGCTGCTTACACCACCTTGCAATCCTCTAATGCTGTCCGGTTCTTTAAGCAGCAGGAGTTAAGGAACCTTGCTACAGAATCAGTATCCGATATCTCATGGACAGGAATCCCTTTAACATCAATGATTACACTCCAGGTTCAAGGTAATCAACACCTCCATTACTGAGCTTCAGTACACTGATTCTGTTGTGTGTGCTTGCCCCTTTGAAGAGCTCTGCATCACTCTTGATTGGTTCTATGAAGCATATGAAATGCTTGGACTCACCATCACCCTCATGGAAAGTAAAAGTTTTTACCAACCCACCTCAAACAGCTACTTCTCTACACATTTCAAATTGGAAAATGTTGAGTGTTTCCCCTCCCTGAGTAGCCACCTTTCCCAAAAAGTAAACATGGACATCAATATTCAACACTGGATAAAATCTGCCAGTGGTGCCTTTGGACGTCTCCAAATCATGTCTTCAATGATCATGGCATCAGGACCCAAACCAAATTTCTCACCTACCAGGCTGTTGCCTACCCTACTTGTTGTATGGATTTCATAGACATTGGGGCTGGAAGGGACCTTGGAAGATCATCGAGTCCAGCCCCTTGCCCCAGGGCAGGAAGTCAGCTGGCGTCATAGGATCCCAGCAAAAAAAAATCCAGGTTTCTCTTGAAGGTGTTCCAGGTAGGTGCTTGAACCACCTCTGCTGGCAAGCTATTCCAAACCTTGGGGGCTTGGACAGTAAAGAAGTTCTTCCTTATGTCCAGCCTGAAACGGTCTCATAGGAGTTTATAGCCATTCGACCTTGTCATCCCTTGGAGCACTCTGGAGAACAAAGGTTCCCCCAGATCCTGGTGAACACCCTTGATAAACTTATAGGTTGCCATCAGATTGTCCCTGAGCCTGCAGTTTTCCAGGCTGATGTGTCCCATAGCGCTCAGCCTCTCATCGTAAGGTCTGTTTTCCTGACCTCTGATCATGTGTGCAGCTCTTCTCTGGACTCTCTCAAGCTTCTCCACATCCTTTTTGAATTGTGGAGCCCAAAACTGGATGCAGTACTCCAGCTGTGGCCTGAGCAAGGCCAAATACAATGGGAGAATGACATCCTGGGATTTGTTTGGGAAGCGTTTGGGATGCAAGCCAGGGTTTTGCTTGCTTTACTAGCCGCAGCATCACATTGCAGGCTCGTGTTCATCTTGTGGTCAATCCTGACCCCCAAGTCCCTCTTGTCCATAATGCTAGCCAGCGTAGCATTGCCAAGCCTATAGACATGCTGCGGGTTTTTCCTCCCCTTGCACCCCTTGCATTTTTTGGTGTTAAACACCAGCAGGTTCCCGTCTGCCCATTTCCTGAGCCTGTCAAGGTCAGCCTGGATTGTCACCCTGTCCTCAAGTGTGGATGCTTTACCCCAAAGTTTGGTATTATTGGCGAACTTGGCCAGTCCGCTTCTGACTCCCATGTCCACATCATTAATGAAGATATTGAACAAAATAAGTCCAAGGACAGAGACTTGAGGGACCCCACTGGTTACAGGGCACCACAACAATTGACTTCCATCAGCCACCACCCTCTGGGTCCAACCATGGAGCCAGTTCCCCAGCCAGCAGATCGCGGTAGACCCAAGGCTCCAGTTGGCCAGTTTTGCCAGGAAGTGATCATGGGATACCAGACTGAAGGCTTTTTTAAAGTCAAGATATATGACATCAATCCCTTTCCCCTTGTCCAGGTACTAGGCCATCTGGTCATAAAAGGAAATGAGATTGGTCAAGCATGACCTACCCGCAACAAGCCCATGCTGGTTATCCCTCAGATTGTTGCCATAAGCCAGTCTGTTAAGAATGGCCTCTTTGATAATCTTTTCTAACACCTTCCCTGGGATAGAGGTCAGGCTTATGTAGTGTAGTTTGCCAGATCCACTTTCCTCCCTTTCTTGAAGGTAGGCACCACATTGGCTTTCTTCCAATCATTGGGCACTTCAGAGCACCAGGAGCTCTTGAAGATCTATGCCAGGGGTTGAGCTATGATGCTGGCCAGCTCCTTGAGTACTCTGGGGATGTGAAACTTCAGTCACATACTGGAAACACCTGACAACTTCCTATCAGCACTGTCTTCAGAAAATCTTTTATGTCAATTGGAAGGACAGAGGAATGAATGCTGGCATTCTGGCTCAAGCAAACACTACAAGCGTTGAAGACAAGTTTATACAGCACCACCTCTTGGACAGTATGTGTCATAAGGATGGTCTCAAAACAAGTTCCAAGTCCCAAAACAGGTCCTATAGTGCTAAATGACTCATGTTCACTATTCTAGAGGTGGGCAAAAGAAGAGATCCAAAGACGCTTGAAGGCTAATCTTCAAGAAATGCAATATTAATATTAGTATGTGGGAGACTCAAGCAATGAATTATCCCCAGTGGTGTCATAATGTATGACAAGGCATTGATCATTTTGAGAAAACTCACCTCAATATGGAGGTGCACAGACAAGAAAGACAAAGGGAAAGAGCAGGGACTCAACATCACCAGAATCTGCTTCTTCCTTCCAGAAGTATTTGCCATACCTGCAGCTGAACGTGCAGATCTTAGATTAGCCTCCTCAGTCATCTGTGGATTCACCGATGACTTCCGTATGGGAACTGCCTACAACATGGCAACTTTAGAATAATGCAGGAAGATACTGTGCAGCAGGATCATTGTCATAGGTTCAGTCAGGAAATCCACTAGGATGGAGCATGCTCAGTGCAATCAGAATGTTAGACACTTGCCACTACAAACTACTTACAAACCCCACTGAATACCATACAGAGTGCAAATAACACAGTTTGACATCTCATAAGTTAGCCAAGTCTAAAGAGATATTCACAAGGATGTTTCTCAGATCCAAGTATTATCATTCTGCCAAGTTCCAAATCCCTGCTGACCATCACAGATTTACAGCAATTTCTTAAAAGAAAGAAAGAAAGAAATGTAAACCAAAATAAAGCAAAGCTTACAGCAGCAGAACTGCAATGTGTTTTATAAAATGCCTGAAATAGGACTCAGTGCTGCTGATCATAGGTAAAGAGGAGATTTAGTATAAGAACTGCCATTTGTCATTTTTCTTTGTTCTTAAATCTTCAGGAGTAATGTGGTAGATGTCAGTTGCGAATGTATACTGTCCTGATTTTGGTAGGAACTTTTAAAGGTTCTCTGGTTAGCAAGAAGGAAAATTTATAACAAGTTTTGTAGGCTCAATGCACATTTCTCCCTTCTTAAATGCAGTTACAGCACTGGTATCTATCTCCAGTCCTAAGGAAATGGGACATCAATGGTGCGTCCACACATGCAAGCACGTATGCTTACAGCAGCTCAAATAGAAGCAGTACAAATTTGAGCTGGGGCTTTTTGCCTCAGTGCACATGCTTGGACATACACTTTGTTGTGGAGCAAATTGTGCCACTTGGGGCAAAATAACCCTGCCTGGCTCTTCCTGGATCTGCAGTCAGGGGGAACTAGAGCTCCGGGCCAGCACCTGTGCTGTCCCCAGCAGTATAAAAAGCTGCCCTGTCCTGGCCCCATCAGTACAAAAAGCTGCCCTGGCAAGTAGCTCAGGGCTACTTGCTCTCAGGAGCTTCTGGGGCCCAGCAGTTTGGTACCTGGGGACACTACCCCTTGTGCCAGCAGGACTGCTGAAGCAGCCCTGAGAGTTCCCTGCACCCTTTATCCACTGCAGCAGTCTGGCTGTGACCTGCTGTGCACCTGCCTGACCTGGATGAGGACTGCACAGCCAGTAGAGGCATCTGCCCCTCTGGGCTAGCTGCCAGTGAGCTGCGGCTGCAGAGTTGGCCTCTGTGTGGCACTACTGCCATGTGTGCCCCCTGCCCAGCTACCTTGGCAGCTGTTGCGCAGAAGCTGTTCCGGGTGTGGTGGCCTGCTTTGAATGGTCAAAGCATGTCTTCCTGGCCCCAAGTGGCCAGGAGGCCAGTCACAGCCAGCTGGATCCAAGGTGCCAGCTCTGAGCAGGCAGAGTCCTGCTACTGGCCTCCCTAGCAGGAATTTTCATGTTTCCTATTGGAAAACTGAAAAATCCTCGATAAAAAAAAATCCAAAGTCACTCTGCAAAATACCCCAAAATTCATGTTCCTCCACAATTAAAACAAAAGACCACTATAAAGAGAGAGAGAGTGAGACAAAGACAGTGATCAGTTGGGCAATGTTTTATTGATATATCTACAGTATTAAGCAATGTGGAAGCCTAACAGTGTATCTATCATAATAATAAAGTGAACTCTAAATACATGTCTCATGAATTCATAAATATGTGAATATATATTGTGCTGCCCTCCCACAGGGGCCACGCGCCCCCACAGGAGCCAGATGGGCCCTGCAGGGGCTACCATCGCCCTGCAAGGCCCACATGCCCCACTTCAGCCCCCCAATTGCTGCGCCACCTGGCCCCATCCCCCAGCAGCATGCTTCAGCACCAGGGTGGGGGCCAACCATGGCAGCCAGAGCGTCTCTGTGGAGGATCCAGCCTCCAGTTGCCCTGCTTTTTTAAACTTGCAGTGCAGGGAACATTTTTTTGTTTCCTTACATGGCTCCTGACCGATCTCAAAGAGGTTTAAGATGGGGCAACAGGCACATGCACGCTCATCTGGATGCGCCCCAAGAGTTGATCTTTCTAAATGTAACACCTTACTAATAAATCTAGCAGAATGCCTCTTACAGAGCGTGTCTACACAAGATGTTTACTCTGCAGTTGACTAATTAGCTATGCAGTAAACACCTAGGCTCCTACACGCACGCCCTTATTAGGCTGGAAAAATTAATTTACTCTGCAGCAGTTTAGTATTTGTAAATACAAGTACTGTCCTGCTGTGAAGTAAAAAACTCCACAGCAGTGCACATGCAGATGCTTCCCAGCTGGCTTGGGCATGAGGGTGCTCCAGTGTGAGGGCTGCCTGCCAGCTAGCCCCACACTGCATCTCCCTCATACCCTAAAGCCAGCCTCTTCACAGCACACTGAAACCCAGGGGATGGGGCCAGCCACCTACTAGCCAGGACTGCTCTGACCCAGTTCCCTATGCTGCACCTAAATAAACTGCTGAGCTCATTGCTCCGAAGTGAATTGCTCCCAGGTGCACGTTCAAACAGCACATCTGGGAGCAGTTAACTCCTGAGCAATAAGCTCCGCAGTTTATTCAGGCACCATAATTGCATGTGCCCATACATACATCTACGTGCCCATATACTCTTTCTGTTTCAGCAAACTCAGAGGCTAACTTTATACACTGGAAAAGAACAGTAAAAAGAATAAACTTTAATTGTGCTTTGCATTTTTATCATTAAAAATTTAACACTGCAGCCCAGGTAGCCCTTATTGGAGAGCCCATACAGTCTACCTTCTTGGTCATTTTAATATACCATATTTTCTAAGACACACACCCTGTTCTTGGAAGTATAACAGGCACCAAGGGATCGTGCTATTTTAAGAGACAAAAGAAACAGCTTAGTAGAGAGGAAGCAGCACAGGAAAGGGTTACAGAGGTCATCTGTCAGACTGAAGGCAATAGAGCATAAAGCTGCTGTTTTAGGGTAATAATTAGCACCCAGATCGTTTGCCAAGATCTGAGGTTAGGTGACAGGAAGTGGGAAAAGTAAGGAGCCTTATAAGGCTGAGCCTGGGGTTAGAGGATACGTTTAACTCTGACTTTAGGAAGAAGAAGAAGAAGAGAAGAAGAAGAGCTCCTGTAAGCCTAGGCTGTTAGAGGGAAGACTCTGTAAGTCTGGGAAGGTACCTGGCAGCTAGGAGTCTGCTGATGAGGACAGGGCTTTGCAACAGTGTTGACACTGGGAGGGCAGGGGGTTTTGAGTTTATGTTGGAGACTAATGGGTCTACATTTGTGTTTGGAGTTTGTAACAGAAAGTTTTGAAGTTTTCAACCTGGAGGGATGTGGGCAGTGGAGTCCCCCAGAGCTTGGTACTTGAGCCTGCGCTGTTCAACATCTTCATCAGTGACTTGGACGAGGGGGTGAAAAGCACCTTGTTCAAATTCACGGATGACGCCAAGATGTGGGGAGAAGTGGGCATGCTAGAGGAGAGGGACAGGCTACAACTAGATTTGGACAGGTTACCAGGGTGGCCAGATGAGAACAGAATGGCTTTCAACACTGACAAGTGCAAGGTATTGCACCTAGGGAGGAAGAACCAGCAGCATACCTACAGACTGGAGAATTGCCTTCTCATCAGCACAGAGGCAGAAAAGGATCTTGGAGTCACTATTGATTCCAAGATGAACTTGAGCTGCCAATATGAGGACGTGGTCAGGAAGGCTAACTGCACCTTGTCATGCATCCATAGATGCACCACGAGCAGGTCCAAGGAAGTGATCCTCCCCCTCTACGCGACACTGGTCAGGCCACAGTTGGAGTACTGTGTCCAGTTATGCGCACTGCACTTCAGGAAGAATGTGGACAGCATCGAGAGGGTCCAGAGGAGGGCCACTTGCATGATCAGGGGCAGCAGAGCAGGCCCTACGAGGAGAGGCTATGGGGCCTGAACCTGTTTAGCCTCCACAAGAGAAGGCTGAGAGGGAATCTGGTGGCTGTTTATAAACTTGCTGAGGGGGATCAGCAGGCAATGGAAGAGTCCTTGTTCCCCTGAGCACTACCAGAAGTAACGAGGAACAATGGCCATAAGGTGGCTGCCCCCCCCCCCCCGGGCCCCCGACCCCCCCCCCCCCCCCCCGCCGCGCGCCCCCCCCCGGGGGGGGGGCGCCGGGTCTTCAAAAGGAGGCTGGATATCACTTAGCCGGGATTGGTTGACCCCAGCATTCTTTCCTGCCCATGGCAGTGGGGTTCGACTTGATGATCTGCTCAGGTCCCTTCTGACCTTACCAACTACAAAACTATGAAACTATGTGGTTACGGGGATGAATGGGAGGCACTTCCATAGGGGCCTGAGGTCAGGGGAGAGCCCTGCAAGGGTGCAGAATTTGGTAGGTTGCTGGCTTTAAAGCCAGACAATTCGGAGGTGGAAGGTAACAGTCCTTTAAGGGTCAGAGCCCACTAAATAGATAGCCATACCCATACATGAAGGGTCTTACTCCATCGGGGAAGGCTTAGGCTGTGATTACTAGTTACCCTAAAGCACAATTTGGGACTGTAGGGCCATGATTGGTTCTCACAAGGGAAGCTTAGTGCCAACAAGGTATGAGAAGTGCTGGCAGAAAAGAGAATGAGGACCTTGTGACAAGTAGAATCAAGGATCTAGCTAAAGAAGTTGGATCAGGCTATGGGTGGCACCATGAGGATTACTTCAAGACTGGGGCAGCCTCCCAATGTAATAAACATTCATATAAAGGCATGAGGCAAGACAGTTAGGAGGTGCACAGAAGGGCTGGAGTGAGGCAGAATTATTGCACCCACCAAAGGGTGCCATAGTTACCCTCAGGTGCCTGTCATATCATGGGAAGGCAGAATGAAGAACAAAAACCTTTTTCCTGAGTAATGGCTGCATAGAATTGGAACAGAGCCTAATCTTCAGCTCATTTTCCCTACCTTACCTGCTCTTCCAGAAGCTAAACCTGAAGCTGCTGCTGAATACTGACCTCCTTTGGCAGATCTAAAAATGTGGTACAAGAGTTTAAAAAAGTCTGTAGGGCTGTGCAATAAGAGAAGAGATCAGGAGTAGCTACAGACAGCAAAATTGATGGAAGAAAGGCTAGTGCAATATCATCAAGACCATTAGAAAGGAGAGATAAACCTGTGGAATGAAGGGCAATGAGCTATTAAGACTATTGACTCCCTCATGTGCCTGAATAGAAATGTTACTGCTGCTGTCAGGCTGGGTGGAGCAGAAATCAAAGTGGGATACTCCTATTCTGGGCCGAAAATCAGGTTTCCTGCTTAAGCACTCCAATGTTGGAAAGCTAATCTTTGCGGAAATCATTTGTACATGTGCATGCCCATAGTTTGCAAGCAAATATGGTATTAACAAATAAGAAGGGATGCTGGCTATGTAAGGGAACCATTTAAAGTTGGAGTTGCTTTCAAGCAAGAAAGCAAGTGCAAAACACTGCTCCAAAGCCTGAATACAGATATTTGTATTTCACCACTTGCAGATCTAGAATTTTATTTAGATCTCAGTTTGATGCATAAGAGAGTCCTCGAAAGGACTCAGTAGCAACCAACTGAATGTCATTGCAGCCAGTGGCAATTAAAAGAGAATCATGTGCATTTCAAGTGTATTTAGAATGCTAAGGGTCAATTTTGCCTCTGTGGAAACACAGGTCAAATTGTATTTAAAACTCATACCTGAGTTTAATCCTAAACTAACCCTTAGTACTTGAAATAAACTACTTGGCCATGTGTGAAATTTTCAAAAGTGCATAATCAACCTTAGCTTGTAAGTAAGTAGAACATTTTCAAATACACTTATGTTACTTTAACTTAGTAAGTTTAGTTCTTGACTGCATGCTGTCAAACACTTAAATCAAATCTTAAAAATCTTTAAAAACCTCTTCATTATCTTGGTATAGAAAAGTTGGTATGTTCTCACTGCTCTTTGTGTCCTGAAGACATGTACTCTAGCTTCTGTTTTTTTTAATGAAGTATAGTGTTGGGTTTGCCCTTAGCTCTAGAGTTTCAAGTAATTAATACAGCTGAAATTGTATGTGGAAAGTTGCAGAATGATGCTGCATGCTCATGGAAATTTTGTCCAAATATTTGATGCATAAGATAAACTGGCACAATCCCAGGTTTACAGCTTAGTGTTAAGTTCTATATTGCTCATTAATAGGCGGTCTCCTGCAGCTGACATTTTTCTCGTAGTTTTTGTTTTCCACATTGACAAGTGTTTTGAATGTCCTGATAACTCTGATAGCTCCCTTTCACTCTGGGGTGAACAGATCAGCAGGTGAACATCCAGATTTGTAGAGCAGCAGCATTAATTCAAATAGCTCAGAGGAATAATATAATATGAGTAAAATGCATCATTCAATACTGAATATGCCATCCAGATGGAAGGTTTAAAACTATTGGTCAGGTGAAATGGATTGAAACAGACACTGGCCTCCTGAGTCAGATTGTGTTCAGAAATAAGAAATGTAATGATTAGACAGTTTCTCTTTGCCCCTGAATTATTTTGTAATACTGTTATTGGATGCGGGCTGTATTGGAGATTTAAACTGCTTTTCCAAATTTGCA
Source organism: Caiman crocodilus (assembly GCA_030014935.1). Classification (NCBI taxonomy): domain Eukaryota; kingdom Metazoa; phylum Chordata; order Crocodylia; family Alligatoridae; genus Caiman; species Caiman crocodilus. Next base: position 14,726,876 of record JAGPOW010003685.1, read on the forward strand.
TTACACAAATGCTAATTGGTGAGACAAATTATACAGTAAGATCTCATCATTTATGCTATGTTCAGAGAAGGTCAAAAATACATTTTTATAGCAGGTGAAAGAAACAGCTTTTTCTGAAATGGGCTGTTGATATTATTGATTGACAGCATGCAGCAACACATGAATGCAGAATATGCAGTGGACGATATAACATCTTGTTGTACATAAATTTCACCCTGTGTTTATTTTTACTGATTTAAAAAAAAATCAGTAACTCTTCCATGTGTAAATCTATTAAAAGCTCCATTCTCTTCCAAGTCGAGGATAAATTATTTAATTTGTATTGACTGTTTTCTGACTTTCTCTTCTGACTATATTTTTCACTTAATATTGAAAGTTTAGGGTTTGATCTTCTCATGCCAGTTCTACACCTTACTAACTCCATTGATTTTTTTGGGGTGACTAAATCTAATTTCAGTAGTGTCATGAGAGAAGACTCATGCCACCCTTTCTAGTGGTTCAAAAGAGGCTGACTGTTTAAACAATTATCACTTACAACTAAATTAGTTCTAAATAACAGCTCTCAGCATTATAACCTGAAGAAAGGGACAAGATGGCTATCACATTAGACATAACAGCCGCATCCACAGAAGCGCACACATGTGTTTGGCAGCACCCGAGAGAGTTTTGAAGTGCTGCAAAATGTACCCTGCATATATGTTTTGGTTCTCTGTGCTGCATATTTGCAACATAGAGCCAAATACAGGTTTCCCTCAATTTGTGCTATACATGGGTTCCTGGAGAATGGTGCATAAATCGAATTTGTATAAAGCGAACACACTTTACAATGTAACAAATAGGGATAGGTTCCTATGGCTGTGAGGGAGGGAGGAAGTGAGGCTGGGACTAGGGAATGGTCAGGGGGAGGAGTTCTGCAAAGCAGAAGGAACAGAGCACCACTCACTCTAGCCCTGCATGCAGTGGGCCCAGGAGGGCACGGTGCATTTACTGGGCTGTACTGTGCTCTGTTCCTTCTTCTACCAAGCTGCTGGGCTGTACTGTGCTCTGCCTGTCCCCACTCACCTCTGCTCCTGGGCTACGCTGTGCCCTGGTGCAGGCAGCTGGTGTAAGCTGCATCCAGGGCTGCTGCAGCCGGGGCTGGAGTGAGTGGGGCCATGGCCCTTTCCCCTCCCCCCACAGACTTACCTGCTTGGGCAGGGGGTGTCTATGTTGATCACGTAAGAGTAAATTTACCTCTCATATAATGAAAAAAAAAAAAGCATGGGAGGGTGGTGGGGGTGGCACATGTGGCAACAGGGTATGCTTCCCAAAACCTGAGCCTGGCTGGCTGGAGCCATACTCTGGCTGCTGGCTAGGCTCTGCACACCCAGATAGTTGCTGCTGGAGCTGCAGGAGGACTCCAGGACCCTAGGTGCTGGCCCCAGCCTTCCTGGCACCACCCAGAGCACTTTTCCCAGCACTAATCCCACATGCAAGGGTGTGTGCCAGGGCAAAAAGCAGTGGGCCAGATTTGTGCCGCTGCTTTTTTGCCCATGGCGGCTACACCTCCCTGCTTCTGGGGAGATGGCCAATGGTGGCAAATACCATCCTTGCAATGATGGTTAATACTAAAAAGTACATTCAGATAATTTGACTCCAGATTCAGATTAATTAGGGAAATAATTCCAGGGTAGAGCTGAAGGTATGCAGTGAAGAAATATATTGTAACCATTTTAACAAAAGGTTATTACAAAATGAATTTTATGACACTTGAAAGACAGATTGTTTAAACCAATATATACTAGTTTTTTTCAGTTGGCAGGAGTTTGAGTTTCAGTGATGCTGCTGAATAAGATTAACCCATATTTATTACAGGCTGAAAATATTTTGTCCAGCCACCCTAGCCTTTTCCCTATAAATTATGATAGTACCATTCTGTGAATGAGTTACAGAATTCCTGTGATATTAATGGCAGTCATACCGCTGTAGCATTGTTCATTATTTTGACAATAGAGAGGTTAGTTTAGTGATATGTCTGAGCCTTCCCTTCAAGATGATAATGTTAAAAAGTTCCAGCCTGCAAAAACATATGCAGTCTGAAAGAATCATTCTAATAAGAAATTGTAATCAGAAATATGATTAAAAAGTTGAATCAGATCTGAAAATGTAGAAATGCTCAAATATAAAGTCTTAAATTTTCTATGTTAAAACTAGATATCCCTGCATATGTAGATTATTCATATATGTGTAAATGTTGCCTGCAATATGGGGCATTCTTGAGTAGGACTATTACTGCTGGATTTAACAAGTTAAGGCTTTAAAGAATGATTAATGGATCTGTTATATCATATCATGGTATGTGATGCATGTACTTCAGCTTACAAGCTTTATAGGCAACTAGCATTGGGGTGAAAGTAACTTCAAGAAGAATGTGGCTTTATTTCTATTTAGAGTTAGGTATATGGTCCAGTCTTTCAGTTGCCATGTACCCTTTTTACCACAAGAAAATAATGCCACCTTACCACCGCAAACTGACACTTGTGAAAACTGTCACAACAGTCGGCCAGTTTCCCATCTTATTTAATCACTGACTAGTCAGTTTCTTATTTTGTCAAGTGAGACTTAGTGCCTAGCAAATCTACATAGCTCCTCAACACAGTGTGTGTTTCATTCATTAATTTCTTTCTTTAAAGTGTAGCATTTAGAGGAAATGTTCATGTTGCTGACCCTACCCTGAGCAAATCTCCTATTCATCTTTCTGCTTACACTGTGACTAGATATATCTACACATGCATTTGTGGAAACCTGGGAAAGAAGAAGGGCCTCTAAGATAGAGACTTTATGCTTAGAGGGATTTTTTATTATCAGATATAAAATCTAAAACTAGGCATATATATTAAAATGGCTGTTGAGCCCTTAACTATATCCATGCTAGCAGGTACCATCACATTTTCCTGTCACCAGGGGAAATTCTTTTTGCTGCTTCTCTGATTATATTGCCTGACCCAAGAATCTCATTTCTTGTAAGTAGTTTGACACTCATACTACACCCTTTGTTTCCCATATTCTACCAGAAACTTTTGAAAGCATTTTTATCAAATAATTTAAAAACGTAATAGGTTAATTTTGCAGAGAAAAGAGCAGCCCTCATGGCTTAGAATAGTTTATTGTTACCAAGTAATAACAAGAATTACAGGACTCTGCTACATTTGTTAATTTCTGCCTATTAAAATGTCTATACTAGTAACTGAGAAGTATTTTCAGTTTTGTAATATAGTAGTATAAATAATCTAATGATTGGTTAAAGTAAAGGAAGTCCTTGTTTTCAGTACTAGCAACTCAAATGTTGACTTTGCAGTGCTCACGCCGGAGACAGGGAGAGATGGGGAAAGAGAGAGAATGTGAAGCCTAATAGTCTATGTTTGTGCTTAACTGGACATAGGCAAAGCCAGAAAAATGTTAAAGAGAAAACAACGGCATCAATTCTGCAGTTAAATCCAGATTGGTGAGACTTAGCTTTTGCAAGGAGCCCTGCTTAAAGATTTAACTTGGGTACATTGATCTTTCTGCACAGATCCTGGCTTCAGGCCATAACCTTTCAGATTTTGACTTTGACAGTACAAATACTTAAGCATATGATTAACTACTGCTATGTAAATTAAATGACAAACGCTCTTAAGTTAAATAGGTGTTCTAATTCAGTGGTTCTAAATCTTTTTTGTCCCAGCACCCATTTGTAAATATTGATGGCCAGTCCTTATCCAGTAAAAAGTTTAAGTAGAAAACACACATGTATTTTGGCCCCCAAATGCTTATTACACCCTAGAAGGTAAAGCAATCAACAATCTTAATCTTAAAGACAGAAATCAACATCAACACAAAAAACATTAACAGCAATATCAACATATGGTTCTTCATTACTCTCAAGTGACATTCATCTCTGTGCAAATTGTTGGTGCCCCTCACTGCTGACTCCCCTGCTGACTGACAGGCTCCCTGGCTCTGCTGTCGTCCCTCATTCCCAATTTGCAGCCTCCCAGCCCTGCTGGTGACCCTCATTCCTGATCTGCAGCCCTCCTCACTTCCAAGCCACCGCTCTCTCGCCCTGCCAGTGTCCCTCACTTCCAACACAACCCCTGGGGGTCAGCAGGTTGGGAGTGAGGGGTACTGGGTTGGAACTGGCCTATTTACAAATAGGTCCTGGTATAAAAGAAGGTTGAGAATCACTGATTTAAAGTATCTGTTTGGTATAACAAGTTCTAAGATATTGAAGGACAATAATATCAGGTCAAAACTGAAAAGATTCAAAGGATGTAACAGTATATGCATATAGCAGCTTGAAGCAATCCAAGGTTCTTTGAGTCATGTCTCAATAATGATAATATTAAGGTCATTGCTGAATATGATCAGTGTATTTTGTGAGGCAAGCCATAGATCAGCAGTGATACCTGGCAGAAGAAAAACTGATCTGTTGGTACAATAGATAACTTTAGTTCAGTTAATCAACATGTCTGTTTAAAATACTTTTGATTTGTAGCTTTGATATTTGGCTGTTCTAGACATCGTTTTTTATTTTTCAGCCAATACTCTATGAAAGAATAAATAATTCTCTAGTGTCTGGAAAGAGTGTCAAAATCATTGGTTTTAGTACTTTGATCAGTCTGTCTCTGGCAGAGTAGAGCCTTTATCAGCCATTACTGAGATTAATTTCTCCAACTTTTTTTCTGCAGTATAGTTTCTCTGCAACTGCTCTTGAGAATCTGTGGTTGGGTGGTCAGACTGCATGAACAACCAAAAACCCCATCGACCAGTTTGCAGTGTTAAAGTACAGTCAGAGTGTGCCTGTCTGCCATCTTTGTAATGTAGTCTATGGTGGCAAAATTTTGCTGGATGTAAAAAAAAAAGTGTCTCCAAACTTAAGTCTCGCCTTCGGACTCTGAGGATGGGTATCTATAGGATTTTAAGAACAGAAGGAGCCATTATGGTAATCTCATCTACTGTTATTATGGTCATCTAATCATGTAACACAGGCCGTAGTATTTCACCCAGTATTTCTGCCTTGATAAATTGATTGTTGATGGGATTAAACTGTGGTTTGCTCCACGGTATGGCTGGAATCCTGCTTGTCATTGATTGAATACAGGTCTGTCTAACTTTGGCACAGAGAATAGACACTACAGTCCCTATCCAGAAGTCTAACAGAATATCAAACCTGTTTCAGAGAGATAGATGCATAGAGGGCAAGTTGAAGTTAAAAATAGCCCCTCAAAAGCAGCTATAAAACTAGTAAAATGTAGAATTCTGTTAGCCCTAGTGTAGCCACTGATGAAAGACATGGCAAGTTCCCAAAGAACACGTATGGAAAACAGCATGCAATGGTTTAGAAGCCTACTGGCAGTGATAAAACCTTTAGGTAAACCAAAGATTTGCATTCCATCCTTGGAAGTTTTTCCATCCTAAAGGGGTTTTAAGACCCAGCTAGATAAAGCCTTGGCTGGAATGATCTAGTTGGTGCTGGTCCTGCTTTGAGCAGGGGGTTGGACTAGATGATCTCCTGAGGTCCCTTCCAAACCTAACTTTTTATGGTTAATCCAAAACTACTTATCAGAGCACTGAGAAGCCTCTACCATTTACCAGTAGTGAAGGACATATACTGCCCAATTTATCAGATGACAAGAAACAATGTTGGCATATTAGGCCAGATAAAACTGCCATACCCTGTGGCAAGTGTCACTGGGTATGAATGTCCACGGGAATTTTCCAGGCCCCCAAGGTGTTTCCATGAAAACTGAACAAGGCACTAGAGAGACTCCCTGACATCAAGGCTGTAGCATATTATATTCCTGTTCAAGAAGGAGATTTCAAAAAAGACACAACCCAAGGCCATGTTACCAAGCTGCAACAGCTGTTAAACAGGTCCTAGGAGCAGAATACTATGGCAAATGAAAATGAGCTAAAGCTGAGGAGAACTAGGGGCTCTATACCTGTGCAGGGAGTTGGGTCTGACACTCTGGAAATCCAGTGCGTTGGAGCTGACTCGATTAATTGAGTCCGCTGGAGCACAAAAATTAACACACTGCAGCAGCCTCCCACATCATGCGTCTCAGTGTCCCTGTGTCAGAAAATGGCGGTGGGGTGTGTTGAACCAAAGCTTATTTGAACTTTAGTTCAAAAATCCCCGCCATCATTTTTCAGCACGGGGGCCGCTGATGCTTGTGAAGTTCAGGTGCTTTCAATTATCACAGCTCACTAATTAATGCTCCCCTCTCCCGGTGGCCCTCCCCCCGCACTGAGATTTAAGACTATTATTATGGGATGGACATACATTTGTATCATTGGACACAGGTGCATGCAAATCAAACCAGGGAGTATCTACTAGCTTGTTATCAATACCCAGCTGAGAGTGTACATGGAACATTGTGCAAGGTATGCAAAAAATCTGGTGAGCAACAACAGGGAAGACTGTACCCCTGTTATTGCTCAACACATTTCCCAGCCCAACCCTGGGAAAAGTTTGAAACAAACCTGCTTGTTTACTGACTGGAGTCACAGAAATTAATATTTCTGTTTTTAGGATAAATAAACAACAAATAAACCTGAAAACAAAAGCCTTTAGTTCAAATGACTACATAGGTAACATAGGTAGCTTGAGGCCAAGAGGGTCAGATGTTGAACCAAGAAGGGTGAGATCAGGGCCAGAAGGCCCAGAGCTTGAGAAGGGGTGAGACCAGGGCTGGAGCCCAACAGCCAAGGTCTGCTACAGTGGACCTAGGCTAAGAGGGGCACAGCCAGAACAAAGGGGTCAAAGCCTGGAAGACTGAAGCCCCAACAAAATGTTGAGGCGTGAGAGGGCTAAGCATTGTGGTGGGGCTGGGTGGCCCCCTCAAGCAATATCATATACCTTCTACAAGGCATGGATATGGCTATGGAGGCAGACATAGGCCACGAGAACAGTCCCTAAGGCACCTGGTGTCCTAGAGCAGCATAAGGCCATAAGTTCTGCAATGGATTGACTGAGGGCAAGTTTGCAGTGGACTGGATCCACTCTGGGTCCTCAAGGCAGCATCCCAATCCTTTTTTAACAACTTTGAAGTATGGCAGGCAAGATAATAGATAAGGGGACCCTAAGGGGTGGGAGTGAACAGGAGCCATGAGCCCAGAAAAGGATATGGATATGGCCTATTCTTTTTAATGATGACTGAAGCAAAATTTTCAGGGAAGTACAGCATGCTACTTCCACACTTCCCAGTTTTACAAACCATGTTGTCTGTGCTCAAACAATCTCACAAGTGACACAATTATAAAAGCATTCCCACAAACATTAAAACTGACAGGATATAATATATTCTTAGTTCTGTAACTTGGATATAAACTGCATTTGAAAAATTTCCCCAAAATCTTTTTCAGGGACAGCTTGAAAAGACAAATTGTACTGGAGTTTCTCAATATGTCATAGTAGAGAACAGCTCCTAAGTTACTGAAAGACACTTTCAAATGAATCATAAATCATTTAATCTGAGAATTTATAAACTCTCTTACTTCAGGTTTATTCACCCAGTGTTAGAAACACATCAAACAACTGTAATGTAGTGCTTTTTTCTTAACTAACCATTCAGAGAGAAACACAGCTGGACTACTCATATAATATTCCTGTCTCAACCTTGTCCTAGTTCTCTCTCCAAAATAGGAACATCCCTGTGGAATGGAGTGTAGAAATGTCCATCCTACATTTGGGAGCTTTAGGTTGAATTGCAAACTGACTCAGCTAGGATTTCTGTTACAGTTCCAGGGGAATTTATGAAGCAGTGGTAGCTTTTTCATCATTTTGTAGGGTGCAACATATGTTAAATTGGCCGATGCAAAGGGAAAAATAGTGTGACTCTACCTCTCCCCACCTTCTTTGGGGAGCATGAGTATACCAATGCCAGGAGACTGGATAGAGAATTAGATGTACTGTTGGCTTAGGTGAGGGGTAGGCAACATTTTTTGGCTGGAGTGCCAAAAAACTCCACAATGCCTACCTTGAAAGGTGCTGGAGTGCTGGCATGCCAGAAAACCAAAATGAGGGCAGGAAGTACATGGCAGGATGCCCTGCTTGTGCCCTCTGCCCCCAACCCATATCTTCTGTCCCCCATCTCTGCTCATGACTCTTGCCTTCCACTCAAAGCCCTTGCCCCTCACCCCTGCTGCTCCTTGCCCCCCACCCAAAGCCCCTGTCCCCCATCCTGGGCTCTGTGGCTATCAGCAGCTACCCAGAACCTGAGCCAGCTGCAGACATCTGCCTCTCTGCCCAAGCCCCAGCCTCAGCTACCTCCTAGGCCAAGACCCAGCCCTGAGCTCTGGAGATGTAGCACATACTGGCAAAGCTCTCTGCTGTGCTGCCCTTGCCACTAATGCAAAGCAGCGTTGGAACCCAGAATGGCAGAGTATAGTGGGCGTGCAGCAATCTGCCTGCTCCGAGCTCCCTGCTGCCCTACTACACTTCCCCTGTGTGCACAGGAGCTGCATGGGCAGCAGTGCAGGGTTGTGCCCCTTGCTGCTGCCCCTGCCTGCAGGGGAAGTGTAGCAGGGCAGCAGGGAGCTTGGAGCAGGCAGCTTTCTGTACTCCCCCACTGTGCCCTGCCGTGCTGGGTTCCAAAGCTGCTTTGCAGAAGCGGCAAGGGCAGCACTGCAGGGAGCATTGCCAGCATGTGCTGCCTGGCCAGAGCCCAGGGCAAGGTCTGGGGCTGAAAGCCAACTGGGGCTGGGGTTGGGGCAGAGAGGCAGCAGATGTTTGCAGCTGGCCCAGGTCCTGGGTAGCTGCTGATAGCCATGGAGTGTGGGCTGCTTGCAGCAGGGCTTCCATGGGAGCATCCCGGGCTCTGTGGCTATCAGCAGCTACCCAGAGCCAGAGCTGGCTGCAGCCGGGAGGCTACAAACAGCTGCTGCCCTCCTGCTCAGGCCCCAGCTGTCTCCCAACCCCGGGCTCCAGGAAGGCAACAGGTGCCGGCACTGTGCCCATTGGAGCTGGGGCCGAGGCAGGAAGGCAGCAGCTATCTGTAGCCTCCTGGCTGCAGCCGGCCTCAGCTCTTGGTAGCTGCTGATAGCTACGGAGTCCAAACTGCTCCCAGCAGGGCTTGCAACATCCCAGCTACCTTCTGGGAGCAGCCTGGGCTCCCAGCTTGCAGCAGCTACCTGGAGCTGGGGCCAGCTGCAGCTGGGGGGCTGCAAACAACTGCCACCACCCTGGCTACAATGTGTGCCAAGAAAAGTGGCCTCACATGCCATGCTCGGCATGCGTGCCAGGGGTTGCCGACCTCTGGCTTAAGTTAACACATGTTGGAATCCAGGCCCGGTGGATATTATTGATTTCAATCTAGAATACAAACGGGATATTTTGGGTGTGTCTACATGTGCAACTAATGTTGACTGAGTATACTCCAGCTCAATTTGAGCCAGAGTAAACTAATCCTGATGTCACTGTCTACATGTTTGTTTAAGCACAGTAATTTACTGTGCTGCCAGATACCACTTGTATCTGATAGGAGGGACTATCCAGCAGCACAGTAAATTAGTCTACTGCACTCTAATTGTGATGCACATGTAAAGAGTGACACTTTACTGTGCAGCAAATTAGTCTGCTGTGTAGTAAAGCATCTTGTGTGAGAAACCCGACACAAAAGGTAAGTCTTAATTAGGTTGTATTAAGATCAAATGAATGAGTTCTTTCTTCTGACGTAGAATATGTATATGCTATATTTGGAAAGAGGCAAGTACTTTCTCTGTTCAGAGGGAAGCTAGTTAAGAAAATAAAAACAATATAATTAGTCTCACTCCCACTTGTCTTATATAACATTTAAATGGAACACATTTTTGTTCTAATAATGTGTAGTGCAAAACTCCTTTTCTTGGTGAATTATTATTCCATATAGAGACTCTGAAGTATAAGAATGCTAAGCATGTTTTTGAGAGTGTTGGCCTTTTAAAATTAGGAGAGATGAAGCATGGCAACTTTAAAATGTCAATTTTGCAACTATCTTCTGTTGACAGTTATAATCGGTAATTATTTCTCAATCCTAATACTGTATTGGCATTGTTCTCTCTCTCTTTTTCTTGTGGGTTCATAGACTGCTTTTTCAGTTAGGACAGCAAAGCACTTTCCAGACATTTGTCAAGACACCAGGATCTCTTGTGAGGCAAATAGTATCGGTATATGGAATGTGTGTCTACATGAGACGCTAAAAGCACAGTAGACTTATTCTGCTGTGCTTTAGCATGTCACAGTGAAAGCCGTGCTAATGCACAGTAGAATTAGTGTACTGTGCATTAGTGTCACGTAAAAGACATGTGCCGGCAATACTGTGCAGTAGCACATTGAGCGCATTGAGTTTTGCTTGTCATCATCTGATGTAGTTATCATCACTTCTGCCTAGGATTGTCCTAGTGTTCTCCAGAACTCAAAATACTGGTATTAGCTCCATATCATTAAGAAACAATGAATTCCTGGGAGTAGGAGAAGGGTCAGGTTAATGAGGTTAAACCCTGAGAGGTCTACACTAAAAGTATTCGTTGATATATGTCTATGGGTATGGTTTCTCTGACATTTTTATAGCAGGAAAAAGTACTGGTTTGGATGCAATGATACTGGAGAATAAGCTCTTTTGCTTCTAGAATGTATTTCATTTGGGCAACTGGTTGGAGTTATACTAATAGTTTGCTTTTATAGTACCATACTGATATACCCCTGCTATCTACTGCTGCAAGATATTTTTGAAAATCATTTCTAGTGTAGATTAGGCCTCAGTTTTAGAGGCCATTTCTTCACTACCTTGTACCTTGCTGCTGTCATTGACATCTGTGCAAAACCCACACCTTGCACAGCAGCAAATTGCTGCACAAGAGGTGTTCCAGGTTCTGACACCCCAACACTCTAGTCACTCTTCTCCCAGGCAGGCCATACAGAGTGTAACAGGCGCTGGGTGGGAGATAAGCCCAGGGCCCAAGCTGGGGCAAGCAGTCTCACGCTGGCTACTGATATGAAAGGAGCTCCTGAGCAAAACGAAGACGGAGGAAGATTGCATTTCCAGGGGTGAAGAGAAGGTAGCCTTAGAGCTGAGGTAGGGACTGATGGTTTAAGGACTGAGACAAGGGGCACAGTGGTGGCCTCAAGAGGCCTAGTGGCAGAGCCAGAACTCGGGAATAGGCGGAGATCTGGTGCCTGGTGGGGACCAGGAATGCCCGGTGCACAGGGGTGGGTAGGTACCTGGGATTGGCGAAAATGGGCGAAGTGCCTGAGTGTGGGCAGAGACAGTGGCCTGAGCCCAGGAGGGGATAGGAAAGTTTGATGGCATAGGAACAGAGTAGAGACCAGTATGAGGTCCAAAGGTCTGTGGCCTGGTATAGACCTAGGAGTGGTGCTAATTGATAACATCTGTGAGGCATGGGTGTGATGTAAGGTGCAGTTGAAGCCACATAATATGCCCTTAACGTGCTGATTAGAAACACCTGAACAACAGCATAGGCCCAGGGATCCCTGGGGCAGCCTCCCTTTCTAACAATCTAATAACAACAAGATATGGCAAATGGGAGTAAGCCTGAGAAATGAGGACAGATCAGGGGCCAAGCAGCCACCAGGAGGACAAGAATACCTGGACACAAGGACAAGGGTACCTAAAATTGACTTTAGGGTTAAGTGTCTTGTGTGTCTCTCCAGAACTCTTCTTAGCTGTCCCAGATAAGACTCTTGGCCCAGTTCTATTCTCAACCCTTATGTACATTAATACATTGTATCCCCACTGATATAGTTAAACTATGTCAAACTACAATAGCCCAAGTTCATCATCTCTGTTACACCTATTACTGTTAATTGTTACAGTGTATGCTAATACAGCATGAATTTCTATGACACCTACACATGCCAGGAACATCCCACTGAAATGAATGACTTTACATCAGTGTAAAACTCATTTCAGTGGATTCAGAATAAGCCCGTTATGTGCCATGAAATGGATTGCTTTGGAGACACCTCCCTTTGTCTTGTCTCCCAAAACCAAGTGGAAAGCATTCTGCTGGCAATGATAATGATTGTATCAGTCACGCTCTTCCTAGATGTCTAAAACTGAAATGTCACAGACATATTCTATAGTGAAAGTTTGGCTTTTTTCCCTAAAGATTCCCTCTTTAAAATGAAAGCAAAGGAATAATAAGGGTTTAATTTTTCTTCATGAAATTTTAGGTATAAACATGAATAACTAGGCTTTGCAATGGATTCAGTGGCCTTTATTAACTTTTTTTATTTCTTTTTCTGTAGGTTAGATAAATATGAAGGGTATGAATCCCTGCATCATTTCAATTAATCTGCAGAGTCTGCTAAAATTCAGATATGGTTTTTTTTGAGGGGGAGGGCAGTGTCAAAAGAGCAGAGCGACACTTTACTGTGCAGCAAACTGGGATCTTGAAGTTTCCCAGTTTTAAGTGGTATTTTGAGCACAGTGTTTCTTTACATTTTTGGTATGGGTGCATTTTTGATGATGGGGCTCTTAATATTTACATGTATCAGAAATGCACAAAGACAGGTTTCACTTCCAATAAAGAAACTAAGAGGTATTGAATTTTCTTAGTTTATACATTTTTTAATCTTCTTGTTCCTCCTAATATATTGGTACTGCTACAATTAATGGTCTGTTTCAATTTCCATTAAATCTTCTATTATCAGAGGTTTATAACTCAGGCATAAAATTTCACTCTGGGCTTCAACTTATTATCTAAGGTCTCAGCCCAGAAGCTATTCTTTTTAAACAATTTTCATCATTAAACAGTTTGCCTTAAACGTCAGGCCTTTCATTTTCAATTAATTCTAGGATGTATGATGCATGTTTTTTCAATCTGGCAGTGCAAAATGCTCTATTGGCAACAGAATGGAAAGTAACATATGTAGGAGAAACAGGGAAAAGTATGATGGAGTTAGGCATATTAGCCATGTGCTTGGAAGCCATGAAAGATGGCATTGTGAAGTAACCCTAAAAACTAGGAGTTCCTACACCAAAGGCACTTTCTCTGTTCATTGTACCCTTTATCTGGGAGTTTGGCATTCAGCAACAGTGGCAGAGGGACAGTATGTGGAAAAAAACAGACCACTTTTTAAGTCCTGAGGAAAGAAAACTACAGAGCATGGTACACAAACTAGTCAAGGAAAAAAATGTGATTATTAGGAGGTCCAAATTATTAATGCACTGGTAAAAACATTAGAGTCAGTCTTAGGTAAGAGGTCACTGCCTGTTTCAGCCTACTAAGTTTTTCAACTTAGAGAAGGTTCAGAGACACGGTCACCTGCTCCTGCAACAGAGCCCAGCAAGATGAAAACTTTGGACTATTGCTAGGGGTTTTGTACTGGTGGTAAGAGAACTGTGGTATTGGAAGCCATGTTCACTTCCAGGCTCACATCTCTTATGTACCTATGGAGAAGGGAAAACTTTGCAGAGGAGTTAGAAGCCTGATGCCTGTCTTTTTGGGTAAGCTGCAGCTTTCAATCTAGCAATTCATTTCACTTAAAGAGTTGAACCTCTGAATTTCCTGGTTTGCTCTTGCTCATCAAAGGCAGAGGTGGAACCGGGACTAGCTACCCGGATTAAGGACAACAAGAAGTCCTTTTTTAAATACAAAGGGGGCAAAAAGAAGGTACCCGATAACATGGGGTCTCAGCAAGACACGCTAGGAAATCTGGTTGTCGCACCAGATTAGAAGGCTAACCTATTTAACAATTTCTTTGCCTCCATTTTCCTCAACAGAGACCAGATCA
>JAGPOW010003685.1:14740731-14760761 GCA_030014935.1 Caiman crocodilus
CCAGGCCTAGGGTCAGTGAGGATCTAGTCAGGGAACTTCTGGAGGACTGTACGTATTTAACTCAGCAGGTCCTGATGATCTCCACCCCAGCGTGCTGAGGGAATTAGCAGAGGTCATTGCAGGACTCCTAGCATGGCTTTACGAGCACTCGTGGTGCTCTGCTGTGGTGCCAGAGGACTGGAAAAGGGCCAATGTGGTTCCCATTTTCAAAAAAGGGAGGAAGGAGGACCCAGAGAACTATAGGCCAGTTAGTCTAACCTCAATCCTGGGTAAGCTTTTTGAGAAAATTATCCTGGTGCATGTCCATGAGGGGCCAGCAGGGGAGGTTATGCTTAGGGGCAACCAACATGGGTTCATTAGAGGCAGGTCCTGTCAGACCAACCTGCTGGCCTTCTACGACCAGGTCACAAAATCCTTGGATGCAGGGGTAGCAGCAGACATAGTCCTTCTGGACTTCAGGAAGGCCTTTGACACTGTCTCTCATCCCATTCTCATTAAAAAACTAGGGGACTGTGGCGTTGAAACCTACTCAGTCAAATGGGTCACTAACTGGCTGGAGGGCCACACCCAGACAGTGGTGGTGGATGGGTCATTTTTGATCTGGAGGGATGAGGGCAGTGGGGTCCCCCAGGGCTCGGTCCTCAGACGCGCGCTGTTCAACATCTTCATCAGTGACTTGTGCAAGTGGGTAAAAAGCACCCTATTCAAATTTGCTGATGACACTAAGATGTGCGGGGATGGGGGCACGCTAGAAGGGGGAATAGGCTGCAATTGGACACAGGCAGGTTACAATTCCCAGATAAGAACAGGCTGGATTTCAACACTGACCTGGGGAGGAAGAACCAGCAGCAGACCTACAGGCCGGGGAACTCCCTTCTCATCAGCGCAGAGGCAGAAAAGGATCTTGGAATCTTTATTGATACCAAAATGAACATGGGCCGAGAGTGTGGGGACACGGTCAGGAAGGCCAACCGCACCTTGTATGCATCCACAGTTGCATCTCAAGCAGGTTCAAGGAGGTTTTCCTCCTCCTCTACCCGGCACTGGTCAGGGTAGCACTGGGTGCCGCCCTTTAGGAGGGATGTGGACAATATGGAGAGGGTTCAGAGGAGGGTCACCCGCATAATTGGGGTCAGTAGGGCAGGCCCTATGAGGAGAGGCTGAGGGACCTGAACCTGTTCAACCTCCACAAGAGAAGGCTGAGGGGGGATCTAGTGGCCTGTTACACACTAGTCAGAGGGGACCAGCAGGCACTGGGGGAGTCCCCGGGCCCCTGAGCACTACCAGGAGTGACTAGAAATAACAGTCACAAGCTGGCAGAGGGTAGATTCAGACTAGACATCAGGAGGCGCTACTTCACGGTCAGGGCGGCTAGGATCTGGAACCAACTTCCAAGAGAAGTGGTGCTGGCTCCTACCCTGGCGGTCTTTAAGAGGAGGCTAGATGAACACCTTGCTAGGGTCATTTGACCCCAGTAATCTTTCCTGCTATGGCAGGGGTCGGACTTGATGATCTGCCAAGGTCCCTTTTAACCCTACGAACTATGAAACTGTCTTTAAACAATATTTTTATTATTCTATTTTGCTTAGTCCAGAACGTTATAAAATGTAGATTTTGTTTATTTAAAAACAAAACAAAAACTAGTCAGTGTTTTCAAAAGCAGTTAAATGATTTGAGAGCTTCAGTCCCATTTTCCAACTTAAACCATTAGAAGGGAACCCAAGCCCTGTTACTAGAAAGTGGGGAAGCCCCTTTAAGGATAGAGTCTCCAAGGCATAGCCTGCCG
The DNA here is from genome assembly GCA_030014935.1 of Caiman crocodilus. NCBI lineage: Eukaryota > Metazoa > Chordata > Crocodylia > Alligatoridae > Caiman > Caiman crocodilus. The sequence goes on from JAGPOW010003685.1 coordinate 14,742,518, forward strand.
GGAGAGCAGGGGTTAAAGGGTAGCCCGGCGAGTCAGCTGACTGGGGGCTGTCACATGACCAGAAGAGACCACAGACCAGAGCTATATAAGCCCTGAGTAGAGCCAGAGGGGGCCAGCCAGCCCAGGCTGAGGCAGAGTGTGGGCTCCTGAATGCCCAGGAGACCAGAAGAAAACAGCTCTGCAGGTTGTGGGGCAGAGCAAAGTGACCTGGTGAGAAGGAGCCGTGGGGAAGCAGGCACACTGCTGCTGTTATCTTTACTTTCTTATAGCTCAGGGGCTTAGTGTTTATGGTGTAGGATAAACCAGAGGTTTGGGATGAGGCTTAAAGGGAAGGTTTGGAGGCCTCATCAGTGCCCAGAGGCATATAAATTTCATGAGACCTGTCAGGTGCAAGGCGCAGAAAGGCAGGGGCCAGTGAGCCCAGCAACAGGAAAGGAAGGAGCAGAGCTAGCGCTTCAAAGAGAGGTCCAATGCAGTGGGCCTAGGCTAGAAGGCCAAGCCACATTAAAAGGGTACTGGCTGAATAGGCCGAGGCCCCAGCAGAGGTGACAACAGTTGTGTAATATCTGCAAGGTATGCGACATGGTGTAGGAGTGGTGTGGAGCCATGCAATTAGCCATTTAGACAGGAGCTCCTCACGTTCAGATGTTCTCTGGAGTGAAGACCCAATCTGGGAAGCCTGGGGGGCAGCCTCCCCTTTGAGAATCAAAAGACATCAAGATATGCCAGGAAAATGAAGGGGAGACTGTTCCCAGAAGTGGATTAAAGTAAAGGGGACTTTGGGGTTTCTTGTCCACTCTTGGGATGGTGCAGAAGTCTAAATAATAGTGAACTTCCATGGGATTTAAGCTCATATCGACCTAAATAGGGCTTAGGGCAGCAGTGCTCTCAAACATGCCATGCTGTTGACATGGTGCTACAGGCACTCTCATTAGTAATATTGAGTCAGTGCTAATTAGCCTGGCTGCTATCTCATACAAATACAGTTACCTGGTTTCCTTTCATTCCATTCATAGCATTCAAGAAAGTAGGTTTTAGTTTATGAAAGCTAATGCCTCTAGTTAATCTATAAAATGCCTCACTGCCATGCCTTCCACCTATGCTGTTTCCAGCCCATACTGCTCCATTTAGGGAAACAGAATTTTTATGAGTGTCACTGCCTGATCTAGTAAACGTGAAGTGTAGATGTGAGTCCTAGAGGGGGCTGGTGGTTTGGGAAGAGTTGGGATTTCTTTCGACATAACCATTTTCTTTATAGTATAATGAAACTTTTTCCTGTGAAAAGAAGTGGTTTTCATGAATTTTTGTTAAGAAATGTGTTATGTCCAGGGTAGAATTTCTATGGAAAGTCAGAAAGGGGAAGAGAGGGAGGAAGGAGGAGAGAACAACTCCATTACAGCCACTTGCCTGTGAAAACTCAGTTGAAGTCCCTGCTTTGCGTGGGCAGTAGATGTCACAGGATAATAGTTTCATTCTGTATTTATTTATACGCATTGGAAAAAGGATTTTGGCCCAGCTCTAATTATCTAGAATATTTTCTGATGAGAAAATTTAAGAATTGCTAGAATTAAATCTCCTCAGAGAAATGTATTGCCTTAATTTAGTGGGCCAGATTCTGACATTTGTATGATAGAGGATTAAGTGAGGTCAGAATCTGGTCAATGGAGTTTGAGTTACTCCTATCACTGGTGAGTCACAAAGGAAAATAAATCCTGTCTCCTTGAGAAATCATCTATTTTGATTTCTTTCCATTGGTTTATGAGGAGGCAGGGTCATTTTATTCCATCATTTGTTCTCCTGTGTTCTCACACTACCAAGCCTCCGAATACACTCCAATAAATAGATTTTTTTATTACATCACTGCAGGAGTACTTCTTGTCATTGCAGATAAGTAGCAAGGTACAGAATTTGGGGGAGGCAGTGTTGAGAGAAACATCAGATAAAAAAAAGAGAGACAAGAAAAAACTTGGTAGGTTTTGCCTGCTTCCTGGGAGCTCATATCCACATGGGAAGCATTCTTGCAGACTCCCTGTGAGGAATGAATCTTGGGTTTGAAGTTTGTAAAATGTGGAGAGAGGAGGGGGAAAAAAAGTCTTCCCTCGATTAGAAACAACTGCATCTGCAAACACTCTTTTCAGAAAACGGAATGGAAATATATGGGCAAATTTACTTCCTTTACTTCACAAAGCATTGTTTATCCCAAGAATAACCTTTCCTTAGTTTTTCATTCAGAGGTCAGTTAGAGCAAAAATACAAGCATCTTTGAAGTGAAATTAAAAAAAAAATGATGGTCTCAAAGTAGGACAGTAGAAAAGCAGGGAAACCATTCCTATTTTGTATTCCTGAATGGGTAGTTATACAGCTATATGCTGTTGCTTATTTGCCTCCGGACTGGTAGACACTCCTGCCTATTCAGTTGAGAAATGTGTTGGAAATTCCTGACCAACTTCTAATGAACAGATACCTGCCTCATAAGAATGATCACTTTATTCTCAGAGAGATAAAGAACTGAATGTCATTAGAAGCTAGTCGTATAGCCATAGGGCCACTGACATCAATGAAGCTATGTTAATTTACAGTAGCTGAAAGTCTGTTCGATAGAGATGTGTGGGTACTTCCATGTAGGAGTACAACAAGGAGACATTTCTTCTAGTTCAGGGCAAATTATACCTGTTTTCAATTCTAGTTTTATATGCACTAAATCCTTCAATTTTTTTTTAAATGTTATTTCCTGAAATGACAAAACAGAAAAATCCCAGCCACTTAAAGATAAATGCAAACAATGGTGTCACCTTAATTATAACAGTATAAACAAATCCTTGTAATTACTTTTTAATGCTTATCTTTGTTTCTCATACAGTATTCAACAATGAAGTATGGCTGCCAGCATGAGATGAAAAGTGGGCACCTGAAGCTGTTTGAATGAGTAGTTTCTGACACAGTTATCAGACTAATGCAGAAGTGATGCTGGAATCATTTCTGAGCATGCTGAAAATTGGTCTTCAAGCAACTCACCTGGAAACATGTAATGCTGGAAGCAAATGCTGACAACGAGCACAACAGAAATGGAGGTATGTATGTATTTACAAAATGTATTTTGTCAAAATGTATAGATGAGGACACTTCAAGACATTTCTAGCATAGTAATTCTAAATTGTATTCTACTAACTATGCTACAAGTAGGACACTTATTTGGGAAGATGTTTGTGCTTTAATTGGTCAACATTAGACAGTGTTTGACAAACAGCTGTATGTATAAAAGGCTTTAAGGTAAGACCTCTTTCTACAAAATTAACTACATTCCCTGGGTGAAAACTTTAGTCTGCTAAAGAACCATTGTGTAGTAGAGCTACAGTATAACTTTCTATGTCTTGTGACTTGCGACTAGAGTTTTAAAAACCAGAGGAGGAGTCCAGTTGCCCAGTGGTTTGGGTTCAGCATGTGAGATTCGGGGTCAACTGCTTCTTCTGTCTAACAGGATTTTGACTTTATCACTCACCTCTCAGAAGTGTGCCTCAGTCCCCAGATATAGGATATTATGCTGCTAATTTCTTTTGCTGATGACGTTCCCCTTCATATAAAATACTTAAATATGAATTGGGCTGGAGAGCAAGAGAGAAAAAAAATAACTTTATAACCTAGTAGTAAGAGCACTCGCACAGAATGTGATACACTTGGGTTCCAGTCTTTGCTCCAGTGAATATTAATTTACGCAGAGAGAAACAGTAGCAACAGGAGCTCAAGAATATCTTCTGCTATGAAGTTCCAGTGCTGGCACTTTTCTCACAGACAGGTCCAAATCCCCTATTGCAAAGGAGATATTTGAATATTGAAATGGGTCTTCCACAACTGGGATGTTCTTTGGTAGTTTTGTAAATCTAGTTCTTCATTTCCTTTGCTATTTTTTTTAACAAGTGCTAAAAATTGAGCAAGCAAACCTCCATCTCTTATATGCCCATTGGAATAAGAAAGCCCCAACAAGTTTAATTTTGAATTGAAACTTCTTTTCTTGGTTTGGCAACCAAACTGGAAAATCAGTTATTCCTACTGATCTTTTTTACAGGATGACCTGTGGGGTATTTTTGATGGGAGAACATTACCTTCCAGGTAAGGGATGGGTGGTTCAGTCCCTACGTAGCTACTTTCTAGAAGCTGTAGTTGCAACTGCAAACTGGTTTTGCTACTTTGCCCATGCCCCAGCTCTGGCTTGCAAAGAAATTCTGTCTCCTGGACTGGTGTATGAAATCTGCTTACACAGCTTGTATCAGAAATAATTGTTTCATCCATTACTGATGCCTTTGGGTGAAAATTAGGAAACTGAGAACCTCTTGAACTGCTGAGCAATACACAGAAATATAGGAACCACTATATTAGAATAAGTCAGTGGTCCACCTTATCTCTGGTAGCACTAGACAGATTCGAGAAGAAAGAAAAGACATTCTGTTAAAATTATTATTCAATAACATCCACAAAGGAAAATGTTCTTCCTAGCTGTAGACAGCTGACAGCTTGCTTTATACTCTGAAGCATAAGAATTTATGTCCCTTATATATTGTAATTATCTACATTATCTAGTATCAAGTGTAACTGTTGATGTTCTCTCTATTCATATATAATATTTTCAAGTTTATGTTAGACACTTGGGGCCAGATTTAGGAAGGGGACTAGATGTCTGATCGATATAGGTGGTCCTTGAAAATCCCTTTAGCTGTCTATTTGCACATAAATATGTTCGTAAATCTTTCGTCTAGGGTTTACCTGCTTCCTTTACTGGTTAGGGTTATAATTTTTATAAATACATGCTGTGCCTTGGTTGCTTACTCTTATGTGGCCTCCATATTTGTCCAAAAATTTTAATTTGCAATTTTTAACTGTAGCATAATTAACTCCCTTAAAGAATTCCATCTTTCTAAAATATAAAATATAATGTCACAATGACAGATCTTGATAGAGGTCCTGAAAAATAATCACCCTAACTATAGAGTGTGGTCACTCACATCTAGTAGCTGAAAAAGTTTGCCTTCAATCAAATGGTTTGTATGCATTAAAGAAATACAGTATAGCTTTCTAAAAGCTTCTTTATAATTAACTGCATTTGCAAAGAGAGAAATTTACACAGAGTATTTTTCTAGAGCCATATAATTTGTCCATGTGGAAGCAGGACATACATTTGTAACAGTAGATATTTCCTTAATGTAAACTGCACCTGAAATGAGTGGCCTCTCCTCTTTTGAGCTGTGGAAGTAGCTGCTCTAAGAGACAATCTCTTAATATGTCAAGAGTTTACTTCCCTAAACTTTGTCCCAGCATGACATATGACTAGTTTATATGTAGGTTGTTGCTATCACCCATTACTGCCGCTTTATTTGATTTAGTTGCCTCCTTGATCTCCATCCACATTGGACACACAATGTATTTTCTCCTCAAAGTACTTCTGCTTATGTAGATTTGGTATGCTGAAGTTCAAAATGTGTGCTTTTAAAAAAAGTGATATCAAAGTACTTAAAAATATGTCTCTTGCATAAGTATAAATGAACAGATTTTAGAATCTATGAAATAGATATGTTTTAAATCTCAATTAAATTACAGTAAATATTCCTGAACATTCTAGTATGAAAAAGCAATAAACAGATGTCAAGATGAACTGTTGACATGAAATTGAGGTATCTGGTCAATCTAAAAAGTTTTTTTTACTGAAAAACTTGACTGAAAAACAAAGTAGAAACAGAATCACTCTGTTCAAGAATTTCAAGTGAAGCATAGTAGGAAATCAAGAGCCTGAGAGCATGAGCTCTATACAGCATCTACTGTAAGCTTTTCTGATTTCAATGGGAGCTTCATTCACACTGCTTAGGGCCAAATTTGAATATTACTGTTTGTTATATAATATTGACTGATCCTTTTGCGCATTTAATTATGTACAGTGCATGGATCATAGACATATAATAGACATCATAGATACTATAGTAGACATATCTATAAAAGATGTTGTTGCTTACTGAGCAAAACATTTACTAACGTAAACAATTCATTAATCATTTAGTCCTAAAACTGAGTAACCCAACCTTTTATTTTTCTCTGATACCATTCTATTGGCTACTTTACACCTATTTGTTACAGACTTCATATGGATTTTCATTATTAGAATATTTCTCTAAGAACCACTTCTTGGTAGACATTGTTTCTCTTTCTTCTATGCGTAGTTCTAGTACCTGAGTTCCTAGTCCATAGTCCTACGTCACCTCTGCCAGAGATGTATAAGAGATTTCTATCACCTTTCCTTAATTCTAACATTATTTTATTAACTGTTAATACATATGGAAAGTGGTAGCTATGTGGCAGACGTAGTCATACTTTAGACGATGACATGGTTATATCAGGGTATAGGGCCAGATCCTGCTACTGTGCATATTAATAACTTGGCTTCAGGGGTAGTACTCACATGAGTGTTTGTCAAATTCAGACCTGTTGCTTGTCTGGTTCACATTTTTTGTTTTAATTTTGGCAGACTCTGATGCTGTCTGTCTTCTTGCCAGCTGCACTTAACACATGGTATTATAAACTTTAAAAGGCAACTGTTTTCTGTGCCAAACTATAACATGCTTTCTTCCTTTTTTGGTCTCTTTTTCAGGATGGAAACTTGGTAGGAAAGTGGGAAAAGACACAATTTTGAGAAATGATAGTGCATTAATTAAATTCTGAGGTTTAACTTGTTTGCTTTTGTGCAATTAGATTCTCAAAATCTACCTCTGCAAATACATATGCTCTGTGCAGTCCTGACACATGTAAGCAGTTATCATTACTAAAATGCAAATAACAGGTAATGCCTACAATGTGCTGTGGGAAAGTCATACAGCTGAAATCAGCCAGCTGAATCCAGTTTAAGGGGTCAGTTATGGAACATTTATGCTTTGGTCTTGAAAGGGGATTTACACCTTCAGGAAATTGGGAGGAATAGGGTTTGATGGTTCTAGGAGGAAGTGGCATTTCACAAGAACAAATTTGTAAACTCTTGAATTGGACCAGTAGCCTAAGTAAAAGTGCATGAATGCTGGAGCGTTTACAGATTAAGTCTCTAAAGGTACATTTACACTGACTTAGTACTGCTTTGTGCCACTAAATTCATAAGCCCTGGTATCCACTGCTGATTCACACTCTCCAAACACAACTATGCAGTAGTGAACATGCTTCAGGGGTGCCACCTGCTGCCACTCTGAAGTGTAGTGCAGAGCCAGCATACAGATAACCCTAAGAGGCTAAGCAACAAGGCAGCATGGGGGGGGAGATGAATTATATATGTACACACACACACACACACACACACACACACACACACACACACTCTCATTCGTTTATCTCTCCCATGCTGCTTTGTATAATCTATTATAAAATAGGTTGTTTTGGCTCAGAACTTTTAGGTGTCATGGTAGAAGTAGATCTTAAGGGGAATTTGAAAAGCAGAAGGAGTATGGAGTAAAGGGGGAGAATGGGGAAAAATATCAAATGAAGATTGTTAAGGTTGGAGCCACTGAGGGAGATGTGATAACAAGACAAGAATGTATAATAATGAGAAGTTTCATTACAAAGAGAGGAAATACATTAGGACAGTTGTTAGACATGGAGAAAGACTATCAGGCATAACGTATTAGGAAATTTTAAATCCAATCCTTTTTGGTTTAAGAAATAGAAATTAATCATATTTGACTGTGTATGGGGACCAAAACATTAGAAATATCTAGGATCTTTCCAGTAGTTCTGTCAGTGTTTGTCTAGTTCTATTTTTTACCTAGCAGCAAGCAGAATTCTTATTACCTGATTTATGCATTTGGAAAGACAATTCTTCCAAAGACTGTAATATTATGGCAGCAAAAATTGCTTTCATGTATCATTTCAACAATCAGAATAATTTATATGGATCCTTAGCATGTTCAGCTAAACTGCTCAATAGTTTTTTTAATGATTCAGAAATTGCAATGAAATTATAAGGTGGCTGTGCTAAATCAAACACAATATCCATGCATTCAGTTGCAAGATATACTGTGCTTTTAACTGGTCTGAAATATTTGATTCACAGTTTCAGACTTGAAGCACGTGTCAAACAGTGAAACATGCTCAGGATAACAGATTTAGACTGACCTTTTTTCTGAAATTCAGAATACAGACCTAAATGGGTTTAAAATCTTAATATTTTAAGAGCTGGCTGTACTGTTTTGTTTTTAATATATGTATTCCTTTCTGTTCCGATAGCCCTCTGGCTTACCTGACTCTTCCCTGAAGCTAAGCCATTCTCCTGGTATTTAGTGATCAACTGAAAGCAGTATGCAGGTGATTTTTTTTTAAGTGGAAATAGGTCTTTGAAAGATTTAAGCCTCTGTTTCTAGATGCAAGAGGCACTGTCATTCTGTCAGTTAATCATAATGACTTCTAATGAGTATGAATAATAACAAATTAACCACATTAACACAGTGGAGAAGCTTATTATTTAAAAATTTCCTTCATTCTTAAGTTCAGTTTCCAATCAACTCCAGATATAAGTGTTACCAGCTATCAAGTCTCTTTTGGACCTCACATAGAGAATTAAAAATGAATCATAAATTTAAAATTTGGGTTGGCCCTTCGCATCTCCTTCTCCAGAAATGTGGTGAATCTGTTGAAAAGGAGAATGCAGCAGTGGTGGATAGCTAACTGTGCATGTGTCTGGCAGCCAATATCAAAGCTCTCAGCAAAGAAGTGATCAGATTGATCTGTCTTCTCATCATGACTAAGTACCAAAAAGCCTGAGGTTGAATCGATTCAGTCTTTGCAGGTTAGTTTAAGCTGCAGCAATTAAACTGAGAACTAGACACACATTCACTTTTGATTCCAGGAAGGCAGCCAGATGCTTGCAATGGCTCAGGCCGAAGCTTTGCGATGCTACAGCACATCTCTCTGGCATGTAACCAGCATGAGCTGTGTGTTTTCATCCTCTTTCTGCTGGCCCCAGGTCTCTGGGTTTTGCAGTCCAGAATCACAACAACAGCACTCTGCAGGGTTGATCATCACTTTTTCCTGCTTCCAGGTGCCTCTGGGATTTGTAGTTCACAGTCTCAGTAAGTTTCAGTAAGCTTAGTAGCAGGGCAGCTCTATACTGGGGGGGAAGGTGAGTTTAACCCCCATCCTTGATCCCAGACCCTTCTTTCCTGGAAAGACAGCACAGCCCAGCCCAGGGCTGGAACAAAACCTGTCCCAAAACCAACCCTTGGGACACTCCATTTGATACTGGCTGTCAACTAGACATCGAGCCATTGATTACTACTCTCTACGCCCGATGCTTCAGCCAGTTTTCTATCCACCTTGCAATCCATTCATCCAGCCCATACTCCCTTAGCTTGCCTGCAAGACTGTTGTGCGAGACCATATCAAAAGCCTTGTTAAAAATACATGTACACTGCATCCAAAGAGCCAGTCATCTCATCCTAGAAGGCAATCAAATTGGTTAGGCATGACTTGCGCTGGTGAATTCATGCTGACTGTTTCTAATCACCTTTTTCTCCTCCAAGTGCTTAGAAATGGAGTTCTTGTGGATTTCTTCTATGATTTTTCCAGGGACTGAGGTGAGGCTGACTGGTCTGTAATTCCTCCTTTTTCCCTTTCTTAAATATGGGCACTCTTTGCTAGGGCTGTGCGAAACAGCACTGTTCCATTTTGACTTCATTTAGCCGGTTTGAAGGGACAGTATTTCATTTGCTGTTTTGAAACACTGTTCCATTTCATTTAATCAAAACTGTTTTGCTATTTTGATGCTGCTTTGACATTTCACCCATAGGCTATAATAGAGAATCATCAAAATCCCTGTAACTGTATCATTTCTTTCCTGATTCAAATGAAAACTGCAGGGATGATAGCCCCTGCTGAGGCCACAAAGCCTCTCAGGTTTCAAGGAGATAGGTGCAGGGGTTTCTGGGAAACTGCACCTCAAGTTGCTGATGAGCAAAACTTGTGTCACGTGTGTGTTAAGGCACAGCAAGGTGAAAACAGCAGGCATCATTGCCCCTGCTGAGGCCTGCCAAGAGTCAAGGAGATAGGTACAGGGGTTTCTGGGAAACTGCACTTTGTCACGGAGTAGGGTCCCTAGAGGTGGCCGTGATACCCCTAGGGTCCTGTGACTGTGCCAGCTCCACCCTGTGGGTGCCTTCTCTTCTTGCCTGTTGCCATGTCTTGTTGGAAAAGATAACAGGGAGGCTGCACTCAAGCTTCAGCTCAGTCATGGTCCTAATGGACCCCACTAAACCCTGTAGGTTCTTGGACCCCTTGCTGGGACCCGGTTTAAGTAGATGCCTCAAGGGGACACCCTAAGCCATATGTGCTAGATGCATGATGCAAAGCACCCTTACAATGCTCCATGCTTTGCAGATAGTATATCAATATCATCCCAGTAATGATGTCTTGGTCTCATCTACCTTTCATTGTTGCTGGGCTCTCTCTGCCCCTGTCCCTGCACCCTCACTGGCTCTGGGGCCTCTACATAACACGGTAGTGTGCCCCAGTGAAGCCTCCTTCTCTCCTCCAGCCTCAGCCTGGTCCACCACTTTAAATAACAGCAAGTAAGCAGCACAGGAGCACTAGCATCTCAGGCAACCAAACTGTCACAGAGCCTTTATTTCCTTTTCTGCAAGAGCTCCTTCTCCAGCAGCTGCCAGAGAACTCTCCAAGCCAGCCCCAGCCCTGGGGCTTAGATGTGTCCAGGGCCCTACCTCCTTCTGGTCAGCTGACCAGGTAGAGGTGCTATGGATATAGGTTGTAGCTGTGTTGGTCAATCTGATGTCTTTTAGTAGACCAACAGGATAGTTGGAGAAATATATCTTGGCAAACTTTTGTCTGTACTCAGTGATTAAAAATGCCTGGGCACAGCGCGATTCCTCAGTGCAAAAAGTCCCTCGGTAGGCGGGAAAACCTTGGTGCAGTGATTAATCCCAGCCAAACTTAGCAATCGCATTGTTTGCATGCACACTACTTATTGGCTTGTTGTAAATTATTCCTACCTGGCGACTAGCAATTGGCTCGCTAACTGTAGAAAAGCTAGGGCAGTTTCCGTCCAAGTCGGAGAACTCCGCATGTACTCCAGAAGAGAGTTCCCTGTGCATCTCGGAGCAAAGTTGGAGGCCTGATCACCCACCAACGACTCCCCATCGCCGATCATCCCGATGTACCCCGTACCTTGCATGCTCAGAAAACATTGGTTTTTGTTCAGAGCTCTACCCGGTTAGCAACTTTATGGAAGATGCCTATTCTGTGTACATCGACGCGAGTCCCTTTACTTCAGTATTGTAAGTAAAGTTATTTTCAGTTCAACCAATATGTGTCTATGCCTAACTCTACTCCATCGGTTGAAGTACCAACAGCCCCACCGGCTATACTCGGCCCCCACATGGCGTCACGAACAGGATCAGGATCCGGGAAAGAGGCGATGGAGTTAGAATTAGTTAAGAATTGCCCCTGGCTTGATGGAAAACGCCACGTGCTGAATGCTGTGGAACCGTGCACACATCGCCTACCACCAGGCGGATGGAACGGGTGGAAGACTCATCAGTGGTTACCTCTCGCTCGAAGAACTGCGAGCGAGTGGAACTGCGAAAGAGTGGAAGATACATCTTCATTCCGAGGCGTTCGCACGTGTGATGAGAAGTGAGCAGGTTCTATTTAGACCCCGACAAGATAGGGGCACCAAACCCTTCGCCGGAACAAAGCCGAGCGAAGAAAGCCTGACCCTCAGCCGAGAGTTTGCCCACTGTATGCAATGCATGCAGGGGGGTGAAGAGCCAGTGCCGATTAACACTCTAGCCCTGGCGCCTGAGCTGAGAGACCCTGAATTTCTTTCTGAGCTCCACAGAAAATTGGAGGCGGAAAGTCACACGGCATCTAAGTGGATCGGCCCGGAACACGGAAAGGGGAGAATGTTGAATGCAATGTTCCTCATGGTCACAACTTTGGTGCGGGAAAAAGCAGATCTGGAAGGCTGACTGGTCACTGTTCAGGTGGCTGAGCAGATGGCAGCGGAGAAAGACCCTGTTCCTCCGCCATTTCAAGATGGTGCCAAGGGAGAAGGGAGCCACGTGATGGACCCGGAAAGGAAGGGCGGAGTTTCCAACGGACGGGCGGGAGCTCAGTCGATGACTCCTGTCCCCGAAGTAACATCGCTTTCATCGACCCCGCCTCCTCATTGCGGCAAGGGAACAACGGACACAGAGCTGTACCCAACTCTCCCATCAGATACAGTGATGACGCAGATGGCCACTCATCCCATGGCAATGAGAAGCTGAGTGATCGGTGCGCAGAGTGCAACCTGCACCACTGCCAACACCCATCACATCCGGACCTGGACTGAATTGCAGGAATTATGTAAGAAGTCCAAGATAAGAACTGATGGAACACTGGCTATGTGGCTAGGACACCTGGTCATGGAGTTTGGGTCCAACCTGTTGGACCTGGAAGAGGCAAGCTTTCTAACTGGACAAGCCTCATAGAGTGGAGGGGATGCCACCGACATTGATATAGTGACATGCAATGTCCACTGGCCCATTCCATTTCCAGTGCTCGTTGCGGGCCAAGCTAGCCACAAATATCATGCATGGCATGACGGCTGTCCATTGAGAGTTGATGTGGAACAGATTCTACTAGCAGTGATAGGAATCTCATACTGCTCCTGGAACCCTAGAGCACATGCACTGGGACTGACACCACCCAAGCAGAGGGGACCGTGGCCTCACCGTCACCTGCAAAATCCTGGAGCTGCTCAGATAACGCTCAGTGGCATAGAAGTCTGTATTGAAGTTTATGGAGGAAGGAGTGCCATCATCCTTCGGAGTCTCCTCAACCCATTAGCTGGACAACCTGCAGGTGATATTTTGTGTCAACTCCCACGATTGCAAGCTCTTATGAAGCTGGACATAAGAATGTTCAGCTACTTGGAGCATCAATCCACCACATGTCCACATGAGTCTAGCTCTTGATGACCACAAGTGCCGCCGCAGAGAACGCCGGAGGAGCGAATCGTGTTTGGGTTCCTCCTACGTCACTAGACTCACTAAGCGACAGTTGTGAATTTTGGGAGACGCGGGTCAATGGAAACTGGCATACGAGCTAGGTTTTCAATATCAAGCAGAGCCAGACGATGGATCATCTTGTTAAATCCAAAATATATTAGTAATATTGTAACATAGTTAGTTAATTGTTCAGAAAATTTTTTCTTTACAGGCCCGGAACTTGGAATACGTGCCGGAGCCAGACCAGAGAGAGAAGTAACACCCCAAGAAGTGAGGGCTCGATGTGTGACGTCACCATGACACCCACCAAAGTCCTTATAGTTGAACTTTTTGTAACAAATGTAATCTTGTGTATTTGTGTTTTTATAGGTTATTGTTTAATCCGATCCCTAGAGAACGAACTTGTTTCATTGTCTGCATTTGTTTATACCCATTTGCCTTACGAACCCCTCGGGCAAGGCAATGATTTGGCCAACTCGCATGTGCTCCAAATCCAGCTGTGCCATCGGCAAGGGGGCATGTCTGTACTCAGTGATTAAAAGTGCCTCGGCACAGCAGAATTTCCCGTGCACAGTGCGATTCCTCAGTGCAAAAGTCCCTCAGTAGTCAGGAAAACCTTCGTGCAGTGACAAATTCCTACCAAACTTAGCAATCGCATTGTTTGCATGCACGCTACTTATTGGCTTGTTGTAAATTATTCCTACCTGGCGACTAGCAATTGGCTCGCTAGCCGTATAAAATCTAGTGCAGTTTCCACCCAAGTCGGAGAACTCTGCGTGTACTCTGGAAGAGAGTTCCATGTGCATCTCAGAGCAAAGTTGGAGGCCTGATCGCCCACCAACGACTCCCCATCGCCGATCATCCTGACGTACCCCATACCTTGCATGCTCAGAAAACATCGTTTTTTGTTCAGAGCTCTACCCGGTTAGCAACTTTATGGAAGATGCCTACTCTGTGTACATCGACGCGAGTCCCTTTACTTCAGTATTGTAAGTAAAGTTATTTTCAATTCAACCAATACACATCTGTGTCTAATTCTACTCCATTGGTCAAAGTACCAACAGCCCCAGCGGCTATACTCGGCCCCCACAACTTTCAGGTTGAAAACCCTTCATCAGGCTAAGGAAGCACCTGCAGTTGGTGCGTGTGCTCTTCCTGGATGGAAGACAGGCTGGGGTAGGGGGAAGAGGCATGTAGCAGGTTAAAGTGGAGAAGTACCTGGGGAGTCAGATGTCTGGCAGCTTGTAGTGTGTCATAAATCCAATGTCTATATTGAGTGTCCCCCACCCTCCGCCTTCCCAGCCTGCCCCTCAGCCCTTGATGCCTCCATTTCCATTTTCAATGAGTGGCTCTCTTGCCTGCATTGCATGCCAGCCTCTGGCTTCTTTAGTATTCCTTCCATCCAGGAACAGCATACACACACACCAACTGCAGATGCTTCCTCAGCCTGACAAAGGGTTTTTCAACCCAAAAGCTGGAATCCCAGGCAGTTAAGCTGAGCTCACCTGGAGCCTAACAACTCCACTGCAGCCAGCAAGCCTTAGGCCTATCAAAGATGTGACAGGTCTGGATTTTCCTCAGTCAGGACTGTGCTTGGGTGTGTTGGCTGGAGGTTATAAGGCACCTCCTACCTGCCTTTCACCAGGGAGGCCCTTAGTCCTGGCATTTCTTAGGCTGCTCTGCCACTAGTAGGTCCACCAGCCGCCCCCAAATCTGGCAGGTTGCAGTTTTAGTGGATATGCCCAGGACCTGGGTCCTTCTTCCCCACAGCCCCTGCTCATACCTCCAAGTTTGTCCTTGCATGGGAACTCAGCAGGGACATATTCTTCCTTTGCTGGCTGATGATACAGTGAGTGCTGCCTCCAGCTCTGAGAGTGGGGCACAAAATGGTTGTGAAACCCAAGGGTAAAAAAAAGAAGTGTGGACGGAGTGAGGAGGGTGGCACTCACTCCATTTGCACGTGGAACTTAAGGAATCCCAGGAGCAGGTGTTTCCCTTTCATGTACACCAGCTGCTCCACCAAATCAGGATCCAAGGAGGTGTGGTCTCCCTGACTTTGTTCACCAGCACCTCTGTCTACTGATCCAGGGTTTTGCTGCTGCATACACTGATGCTCCTCTTCACCCTGGGTCACACATGGTGGCCAGCATGTGAACCGTACTGGATCACAAGGGATCAAGCCATTTCCTGATGCCATCCTTCAGCCTCCTCACCAGTGCCTGTATGGCTGGTGACAGCGGCTTGCCCCAGCCAGGAACACTGATCCCGGAAACTTTTCCATTTGATTCTCCAGTTCCCTCACTACAGAGATCACCTGGCTAAGGAGGGCATAGCCAGCACTGAGGCTCTTGGTGGCCTCGAGGAAAGGCATAAGGACCACCAAGATCTGAGAGATGGTGTCCCACTCAGCTCAGTTAAGAGGGCTGCTAATCCCAATTTTCCTCCAAGAGATTATCTCATGGATGGTCTTCTTTTGCTCCACCAGCCTCTTGAACATCAGGTATGTGGAGTTCCACTGAGTCTCCACAATCCTGCATGATTTCGTGCTGCAGGATATTCATCTTTGCCTGTTTGTCCCTCAGCATCTTGCCCCGCATAATGCTCCGGTGGAAGTAGCCTGCCACCTTCCAGCACTTAGAAATGAGCTTGCTGGTGGTGCTGACACCATCACCAGCAGCCCTGTCCCCCTTCAAGGTATCCCTGACAATGAGGTGGAACTCGTGTGCCACACAGTGGATGCCAACCAAGTTGGCATCATGCACTGCCTTGAACATATTGGCACCATTGTCTGTCACC
The DNA here is from genome assembly GCA_030014935.1 of Caiman crocodilus. NCBI lineage: Eukaryota > Metazoa > Chordata > Crocodylia > Alligatoridae > Caiman > Caiman crocodilus. The sequence goes on from JAGPOW010003685.1 coordinate 14,758,336, forward strand.
GTGAACCTGCAGGTGAACTCAGCCTGCCCAACGAGTCAGCCCTGCACCAAGCGGTTCATGACTCCCATGATCTCAGTTGCCAAGTGGCACTCATCCATCACCTTGGCTTGAAGTAGAGCCCACCAACGGTCAACTGATTGCACCAGTTCCCTGTGAGAGAGAGGTAGGCATGATCTCCACCCTGGCTGCTCCAGATGTCCGAGGTAAAGTATAAGGCCACCTGCAGACCTGCCTTGCACAGCTCCTCCATCAAATACTCCCTGCATGCCTCATACAGGGAGGGCACCACCGTCCTAATGAAGGTGGTTCATGCAGGAACTTGGTAGGATGGGGCCAACTAAGGAGAAGGGCTGGCCACCCAGAGGAAGAATCTCCCCAGTGCTCTGGGTGATCTCACTCACCTTGGGAATGCGCCCCCCTGTGTGCCCACCTTTCCTTCACTGTTCCAGGGTGGCCTGTTTCTGCTTTGGGAGGACGGGGGTTTTGGAGAAAGAGGGAGACTTCTTTTTGAACACGCTCCCACTGGATCCAGGCTGAGGAGGAGCAAGGGCAAGAGGGTGGTGCCTGCGGAGATGCATCAGCATCCCTGTAGTGCTCGTGTGTTTCGTTCCTTTTCCCTGGCTGGTTTTGGCTCGGTAGTGCAGGCAGATAGGGTATGTGGGATCATCTCCCAGCTCAAAATGATCCCAGAACACACTACATCTTGCTTCTGGGGTGCGGGTGCATGTGTGGATGCTGTAGTTTCCCCTTCCTTAGCAGGCAGAGGCACAGGAACAGGAGTGGACTCAGCTGAGCCATTTACCTCCACAACCTTTACCTTAACCTCCTTCAAAGTGCCTTCTGGGGAAGGAGACCTGGCTTTAGGGGAAACTTGAGGGGTGTGGAGCACCTGGTCCTTCCCCAGAATTACCATTTCTGGGGCACTTGGATCCAGATCCAATCCAGCTCTTCCTCTGGCACTGGAAGGGTCAGCATAGGAAGTGAAATGGGGTGGAAGAAACTGTCATGCTGGTGCTGCTTGCTATCATGGTGGTGGTGGGGCGGGGGTTATGGCTGGTGCTCTTGGAGGGGATGCAGACTCAGGCAGTGGCACTGCTCCCCGCTCCTTGCTGACAGTAGAACCATAAACTTCATGCTTGCTAGTTCTAGGAAAGAGGCTGTGTCTTAGTTTGGTGGAGGGGAGGGCAGGACTTACAGGTCTCCCTCTTCCCCCTCTTCCATCCCTCCCTGAAGCCATGCCAGCTGCCTTTCCAGCACACTTCATAGTGTGTTTGGTGTGCTGGCAAATGTCTGTGTTCTTCTGTAATGTAATGTACCTATCCAATCTATTTATGTAATATATGTAATTAACTGTATGTATGTATTTATGTGATAAATAAAAAATATGAATGTATGCATGTGTTCCTGTGTAAATTGTATATTATAATATGCCTTTCATTTTATTTTGATTTTGCTGTTTCAAGCTCAAAATGAGTTGAAACAGCATTGAAATGAAAAATCTGTCAAAATTTTGCACAGGCCTACTGTTTGCCCTTTTCCAGTCATCTGGGACTTCTCCTGATTGCCATGAGTTTTCAAAGTTTTTTTGAAAAGCCATTTTTGCCCCTCTGGGCAGCTTGGAGGCAACGGTGACAGCAGTAGAGATGCAGGGCAGCCTGGCACAACATGGGCTCCAGGTGGCTGCAGGCCATATTTTACCCATCTGTGTTTTATTTCAATGTGCAAGAATATATTCATTTTATACCTATTATGAAAACTCTGGTTTGCATTCATTTATGGTGTGTATAACAGGGAACCTCTGCCCCTGTTACTGGTGAGGTCTAAGAAAACAGGTTAAGGGTGGCAGTGTAGGTGGACTAAGCCTGGGACTGATAAAGACAGGTGGCTAGTGAGTGACTGGCTGCATCTGGTCACAGGGTGCAGCAGGCCCCATCAGGTGACCAGAAGGAGGCTGAGTTAGGGCATTTAAACTTAGCCATAAAAGGGGTGAGGTAAGGAAAGAGGTCTGGAGAGTGTGTTTCTAGAGGTGGGCAGGAACATAAGCTGCCTAGGGAAACGGGTGGAACAAGACTTCTAAGTAGGTTAGGCCTGTGGGCTGCATTTACTTGAGGAGGAAGTCTGCTTGTTTCTTTTATAAAGTGGATGACTTGTGTTTTTTGGCTTGGTTTGGATCTATGGACTATAGGACCAGGTTGTGGATACAGGGGCAGAGGAGGCTGTGAACAAGGGTGCAGGAGTGCCCCCCTCCACCCTCACCCCCTTTTTTTTTGTTATAGGGGCTAGGAGCCAACTGTTATCAGTTTTGCCTATCACTTTGAGGTGTGCTCATTTATTAGAGGTATCTGTAATTCTATCTATGTGTTGCTTGTGTTACTTGTGTTTCTATATGAAGCTGTGTCTCTCCTTTCTGCAAGTCCTCCCCCTCA
>JAGPOW010003685.1:14774828-14785115 GCA_030014935.1 Caiman crocodilus
AATTGTAACCCAGCCACATGTGCAGGCAATTAATGGCATGATAAATTAGGAAATAAGACACAGGATTATTCCACAGAATACATGGAATAATTTTGTGGCTGGCTTCCACTGTGACTTAACTGAATGTGTGGCAGGGCCCCTTCTCTGCAGCCTGATGCCAGCTGCATAGTGGGTCTCTGGGCTGGGCCCCGCTGCAGTCCTGGGGCTGGGATGCAGTCAGCTAACTGTCAGTCTCAAACTCACTTCAATGCAGTGGTAGGGCTGAGACTGACAATCAGCTGATTGCTGGTCCCAACCCCAGTATCACACAGGTTCACAAGACACCTGGCTTTCTACTTGATCATGATCCCAGGCTGCCCCTGCACTACCAAGTAGTAATGATACAACTGAGATCTGATTCCTGATCGTGGGTGGTGAGTGGCAAGGCAAGAGGGATGCTTGCTGAGGTCAGGGAACAGATCCCATCATTCCATTATGTGAACGTGCTTAAGTAAATGATCAGTAAGGTAGGGTGTGAATTACTGGAATAGCTCTTTCAAGCTAGCACTTTCAATGGACATGCATACTGTACTATAACTTCTTATAGATAAGTCCTCTAAAAAGATCCTTACTCCTTTCTCAAAGCAGAGTAAATTATCTGGCCAAAAGGACTGCTAGCTGCACACAAAGAATTAATGTAGAATGGCTGATATGCTAATGTGATGTAAAATCACCCCCCCCCCCAGTTTACTGTACTCAGCTAGCCTGTGTAGACAAACCCTTAAGGCTAAGCAGATTAAGACCAATTGCATTCTAACTTAGAGCACTCACACTGAGGGTTAATGCAGTTTCATTAATTTAATTTATCTACTTGAAATTCACACATTTAGCAAATTCTGAATAAGCTTTTGGGGTGAGACCCCAGGTAGACCAGCAAAGCTAGCCTTAGGGAAAATGGTAACACTGGGCAAAAGCAGGGGTACAAGGCACAGTTCAGTGGGGAGGTAGAGTGGCATGGTGGGCCGGGCAAGCAGGAGCTACTGCCACCTGTACTGCCCTGCCTGGTTCCTGAGCATTGGCTGGGCTGGGTAGAGCTCCTCCTGCCAGGGGTGAGGATCAACTGGGTTGAGGCAGAGGAAAAGTGCTGCCATGAGTGCAGGCTGCTCCTACATGTGCACGTGAGTGGCACCCCCCTGACTGTGGTGCCCTGGGTGGTCACCCATATCACCCACCCCTCAGGCTGGTTTATAAGACAAGCCCTCAATATACTTACCATTTTCTCTAATTGCCTCTTTTTGTTTCCCTTTATTTCAAAATCTCCATCACCTTACATTTAGACCAACATTAAAGTTAACCATGGGTGTTTATAGACGTGTTCCAGTAAATGGTAGGGGGGCAAAGGAGGGAGAGCTTTAATTAGCGAGCCACAGTAATTAAAAACATCCAAGTGTCACATGCATCAGTGTCCTGGCACTGAAAATGGAGGTGGAGCACTTTGAATTAAAGCTCCTCCAATGAATTTTAGTTTAAAATGCTCCGCCACCAGTTTTCAGCATGGGGATGCTGATACACATGATGCTGGAGGCTGCTGGACTGCATTAATTTTCACACTCCAGGAGACTTGTTTAATCGAATCTGCTTTGATGCGCTGGATTTACAGCACATCGGAGCAGCCTTACTGCAAGTCTGTAGGAGACCAATGATTCTGCCTTGCTTCATGGTCAGGGATACTAAGCTTTAATAATGTGCTTAATGGCATAGAAACAGAAAACTACCTGTCCCTATGACAGCATGATATAATGAGCATGCCTGGCATTCGAAAAGTTGTCTAACTTTATCCCAAACATGCAGTTGGTCCGCATAAGTCCTCATTTCTTGGAAGATCAGGGATACTTTTTCTTTTTAAATGCCTGGGGATTTAACAGCATTAACAGCGATGTAAGTTAGCATTCATGGCTTCGTGGGAGAAGTGAGTACTTTGCAGATTTCCCCACTACCACATACAAGGGATCAGATCATTGTGCTGCTGTTGTCTTATAACCTCCTTCCTTTTTTCTGTGGGAGGTTTAGCTATGTTGTTCTGTACTCTGGATTTTCCTAGTGACTAACAGGCAACTCACTAATGCAGAGGAGTTTACTTACTGCCAAATGTGTAATTAGTGCAATCTTTCAGGCATTTCACTGCATACTAAGGAAGTTCCCTCTGCTCTACACTGATGTCAGACACTATAAAAAGCATCTCTAAGAGAATAAGCTTCTTTAATGCCTGCGATTTTTTGTTAAGTCCTTCAAAGTAAAACTGATATATTTGGGCCCATACTTCCCCTCTCAGAATGTGTGTGGAATTAACAGATTCAACACCCAGCAATTCCTATACTTCAGTCTTCTCTTTTAAAATAAGCATACCTTTAAATAAGGATTTCTACATTTGTTTGGAAGCAAAAAATAATTCAGGGACTTTAGCATGTACTTCAGATTCTGTTATTTCAAAACAAAATGCAGCTACAGTGAAAATAGGCAAATTGTTTGGGACTCAGTTCAGGACAGCATCCCCATTCAGAACCCCATTTGGCATACTCTTAACATTAAGTCTGTACTTCAAGTCCCATGGATTTACAGGGATTTTAAGAGCCCAGTGATTTCTCAAGTATAGATGTGTGTTCAAGGTCTGTTTGGAATCGGTCACATACTCAGTGCAAGCCAGTTTGACTAAAGGCCAGATCCAGCTGCCACTGAAAGCAACGGGATGCCTGGGAATGGTTGCATTAAACGGGACCTGGATTGTGCCTTAAGAGAAATTGAGTAGGTCCTGCTGTTTTCAGTGTAAAGGAGTATGTTGTTGGGTAGCCTATCTTTTCCTAACTGCTGTAGCCTTTATAAAGTACTTAGTTACTCTGCTTGCAGCTCCTCCTTGCAGAGGTATACCTGCTAGGGTTTGTGCCCTGGCAGCTATAAGCTCCAGCTGTGCCAGCCAGCGGAAGGTGGTCAACAGCCAGGGGGTGGAGGCAAGAGGGCTTGAGGCTCCAAGCTGCTACAGGGTCTGGCTGCCTGGAATAGGTGGCCAGGAGCCAGGGTGACAACTCTTGCCTGCCCACCTTTCTTCCTCTCAGAGCTCCCACAGAGTCCCCTGCTTGAAACAATATAAAATCATTAATTCAGCAGCAGTTTTTGGTCAGCTTTAAGCCCCCTGCCTCTATTCTGGTGCACTCCCCCATAGTCAGCACCCAGCTCCTGTGTCTCACTTGGCCACTCCTACTTATGTTACTGCCTGCTCCCGTTGATTACATTAACAGTAATCCCTTAAGGTAAAATCCTGGATATTCCTGAGAGCCTGTATCTCCTGTTGTAACGCATGGAGAAATGCATGCCTGGCCTATAGGATTACACAGGACACATCCAGCCAGGCCTTCAGCAGTGGTACTTGTTGATATTATTTAAGTGGTAAATTTCTAGAGCTATAGTTTTTACAGCTATTTTTACTTAAATTGCACTAATTAGTGTAGTTCTGGCTTGATTATAATTTGGTTGAGAACATTAACTCAGTTTTTCCTCAGGCAATTTACTAGGAGGTAAAATAGGTACTAAGCATTGAAAATGGGCAATTTCACATGGGCACTTATTTGTTATTACTGTATCATGCATACAGTAATCAGGGAATTGTGGGAGTTTTGTATCGGATGAGGAATGAGAAAATAAAGGACCCCCATCATATCCATAATTGCACGGGCCTAGAAGAAAATCATACTGTTTATTGGAAAACCTTCGAGTGGGAAAATATCCAAGAAGTGATTTGCAAGAGGTGTATCTGTATATAGTGGATTCTTACTAAAATTGTAACTATGTAGTACTTCACTATTTCATCAAGTGGGGACTGGTAAACAAATTGCTGGAATCTCAGTGTAACTAATCAAAAAAAAATTAATGATAAAAGTATAAGTCATTGCCTCTGCAAAAATTAGATGAGGAGAATGGTCTAAGATTCACATCCTTAAAATATGTTATTAATTTCCATCACAAATTAAAAGGAAAGTAGATTAAGGTTAAAATATTTTCATGTTAATATTATATTTTATCAAGTAATTTAGTGTTAGAGTGATACTGTAGCTGTGATGGTCCAGGAAGTAGCAAGAGGCAAGGATTTTTGTGGGTGGTATCTTCATAGGGGATAGAGCTACGTAAGTTTTGGAATGTAGTTGATCCAATAAAAGAGATCACCCTAAGAAATCCTTTAAATCGAATTTTTACAAAAATTTAAATCTGACAATGTCTAAATAACAGTTTAGAGCTAGTTAGTAAAGAACTGTATGCATATGATTCTTTGTCCTTATATTTGTATTTGTAAAGATATTTAGTGGTTATTTGTGGGGGTAGAGAACAAATTTTCAAACATGAGATGCCTATGCTGCAGATACCAAACATGATGGAATGCACTCAAAAGCTCTTTTTCTAGAAATATAGATGAACAACCCTTGTCCAGCCAGTCTAAAGATCTGGCTTTGTATTTTTTTATTAAGTGATGTAAGTTACACATTGTTTTAGACTGATATATACCATCTTTCATCTGAGGATCTCAATGTCCTTTTCAGAGAAGCCATTTAAGACTTAATGTTTGCTCTTAAATTTACAAATGCACATTAAAGCTGTGTATTTGATGTTAATGGACTCATCCTTGAACACTCTCGTAAGCACATGTATAACCTCATTCATTTTAATAGGTTTACTCATGTGCAGCCCTGCTCATTTTAATGGGACTGCTCATGTGAATAGCATTGCTTACATGCTGGAAGGACAGGGTTCTGTGTTTGTTAATTTTCAGCTGTGTTACATTTCTGTGTGTTTAATAAATCTAATACATGATTATAAGTCATTACTAATTGTTATTTATACTCAAAATTTACACAGCTGGAAGCTGTATATAGACTTTTAAAAACACTTTCCTTTATTTGAATGAAAGATATCCAAGAAGCAGAAATGGGACATAGCTACATTGCACCCAAAGATGTGACTATAGCTGGTGTAGGCATAACTGAATCAGCTTTTAAACTAGTTTGCTCAAGTACTGCCAGCAATGTAGTCATGGCAGCACACAGGTCAGCACAGGCTCCAAAATCCACCCAAGAAGCTGTTCAATAAGCTTAGCCCATAAATGAGGCTGGCTGCCCTTGAGCTAGTAGTTAACAGCTAGCTCAGATATGCTTTCATAAGCTGAAGTCATAGTTTTGACTGCAATATATACATGTCCATTTTTGATAGAGAGCACAGCTCTTCTTTTTCAAAAGCCACGGACTAAATTAGCTGCTAACAAATATTTTTATTTTTATGACAGGCTAGCATGTTTTCATAGTAGGATTACTTTATTTTTAACCAATTTGTCCTTTAGAAAGATATTGTCAAATAATTATATAGTACTCATTAGTTTAAAATGTACACATAAAATATATATGTCAAGCCTCATGACAAATAAAACATTATCCTCCATTGTGATCTGGTATCAATGATAATGGCAGCACAGCACATGGAAAGAACTTGGACTAATTCTTTCTGCAAATCCAGTAGAGGGAGCACAAACCTCTGATTTCTCGCAAATTTTACTTTTCAAAATTTGTTTCATATGATGGACCATAATTTTAAAATATGCATACTGTGGCTTTATTCTAAAACTACTAACATGTATGCTTTAACCATTTGAGTGACTATGATCATCTTCATGCATAAAGGTAAGCAGATGTACAAGTGACTAGCATTTAGAATTCCAAGAACATTTAATAACTATTTAAGGAAAGGCATGTTTTAGAATTGAATTCCACTTTGGTTTTACATCTCATTAATCTAAGTGTATCATTCGTCATTTCTCTATGATCTGATTCTGTAAACCCTTAACCGCAAAAGCATTCATTATTTACATAATCCATGTAACTGAAATCATAGGAGCTATTCTGCTGTGATTTTTTTTTTGCGTTTTGGGCTGCAGAGCCCTGGATCTACTATGGGTGCATTGGTGCAGAGCTCATTACAGGATCAGGACCATTATTTGATATGCATGCTGGGACAGAATACAACATAGAAAATGTAAACCCACCCTATATCCTCAGCAGGTTAATACCACAAAAGAATTTAGGTGAGTAGGCGCTTTTGAGAGACTTAAAGCCCCTCTATACATACATATAAAGGGGTGACAGGATCTGATATGTGATCCACACAGTCAAGCTTCCTGCCATACCACACTTGGCAGGAAGCCACCGGCAAGTAGGAACTCCTATGGCTGAGAGCCCCCCTTAGAGGACAGAGCTCCCAGCTGCATCTCCATGGCTGGGAGACCACAGCTGATGGGGTTGCTTCATGTGTCTTGCAGCTGGGATACCATAGCTGATGCCACCTCCCAGCTACTCAGGTGCTCCACACACCTCTGTAGCTGGAAGACCACAGGTGATGCAGGTTGCCAGGCACCCCTGCAGCTACGAGACTACAGTGGATGCCTTGTCAGCTCCTTGGGCTCCTAGCCATGGGTGCATGTGCTTCTGCAGCTGGGAGCCAGCACCAGCTGGGAGCTCCCAGGCCTTGGGGGTACACAGACCACCTCCCGCCCCCCAGCTGGGAGCTCCAATCAGCTTATGGCTTCTAACCACCAGCTACTGGCCACACATTCAATTAATGGTGTAAAAGGAAGCAGCTGTAAAGTGCATAGATTCAGAGATATTAACCCTCTGCCTTAGGTGCTTGTCTAGTATCCTCTTAAAGACCCCCAAGGTAGGGGAGAGCACCACCACCCTTGGAAGCCCATTCCAGATTCTGGCAACCCTTACCGTAAAGAAGTTCTTCTTGATGTCTAACCTAAATCTGCTCTCAATCAGTTTGTGGTCGTTGTTCCCAGTTACTCTAAGGGGCGCTCTGGTAAACAGAGCATCTCCTATTCTTTGCTGTTTCCCCCGATGAATTTGTAGACAGCCACAAGATCACCTCTCAGCCTTCTCTTGCAGAGGCTGAAGAGATTCAGGTTCCTCAATCTCTCCTTGTAGGGCCTTAACTGCAGGCCCCTAACCTGCAGTGACCCTCCTCTGTACCTTCTCAAGGTTATCCACATCCCTCTTGAAGTACAGTGCTAAAAACTGGACACAGTACTCCAGTTGCAGCCTCACCAGTGCTGCATAGAGGGGCAGTATCACCTTCTGGACCTGTTTGTGATGCACCTGCTAATGCGTGGTAAAGTGTGGTTAGCTTTACTGATCACTTCATCACATTGATGACTCATGTTCATCTTGAAATTAACTATGACTCTGAGATCCCTTTCTGCTACAGTGCTGCTGAGAGGGTTATCTCCCAGCCTGTAAGTGTGTTGGTGTTATAAGTTATTACACATATTTTGCGTACATATACACATATTGCACATACTCCTAATTTTATAATTTATTCCTCTTTTTATCATTAATTGATTGACTGTGTGGCCAACTGATCATTTAAGACATGATTAACTGGCTAATCGCTCTTTATGTATAATAGGTGAATGAGACTTTAGACAGTTAAGAGTGGGATTTAGAATCTTTCAAGCAAACAATTCAATGTGAAATGTACTTCTGGGACGATAGCTTGCAAATCTAGGGAAGTAATTCTTTCCCTCTATTCAGCCCTGTTAAGGCCTCACTTAGAACATTGTTACCAGTTTTGAGCCCCACACTTCAAGAAACATGTGGACAGTTTGGAAAGAGTCTAGCACAGGGAAACAAAAATGCTTAAGGGCCTTGGAAGCAAGACTTATGAGGAAGGGCTGAAAGAACTAGGGTTATTTAGCCCAGAGAAGAGAAGACTGAGCTGGGGATTTGTTACGTCTCCAGATACCCGAAAGGTGATTATAGACAGGCTGAAGATGGACTTTTCTCTGTGGCTGTAGGATACAGGACTGGGACTGGGGGCAGTGGGTTTATGCTGCAGGAGGGGAAATTTAATCTGGAGATTAAGAGAAGCTTTCTGACTATGTGAGTGCTCAGGATTGGAGCAGGCTAACTAGAGAAGTTGTGGAATCTCCATGCTTGGAAACTCACAAGCAGGTTAGATAGACACTTGGCTGGGATGGTTTAATCAGGGTTGATCCTGCCTTGAGCAGACGACTGGGCTAGATGACCTTGTGAGGTCCCTTGTAGCCCTGTTTTCCTATGATTGTATTCTTATGGAAAACATATTTTCTGATGAATTACTACTACATTCGGCAAGGTGCTGGGGTAACAAAGAACCAGTAGAGTAGTCAGAGTCCCTCTTAAAATTAACAAACCAGCTCAAGCAGCCACCCACAGTCTTTGGGTGTAGCTTTGGTAGATCTGTGACCAGTCCTTTTGGAAGTACTATCTGGCCCAGTTCTGAAACTCTAACACATTTCAGTGATGGTCCTTTCCACTTGCTGTGGTGCCTGGGAAAATGGGACTTCACTCGAGGACAGAGTTCTGCTGCCATTACCTGAAGCTTCAGGAAAGTCCATTTTCTGTATTGTATCCTTTCAAGGAGCTGTCTCTCTTGTCTGTTATGACAGTCCTTCTGTGGCACAGCACCACACTTCCTAAAAATAACATCCCCCTTTGCCCTATGTTATCTCAGTGCAGTTCCACTATTCTGTACTTGCGAGTCACCATCACTTGAAGGAATTCTAGCTGTTCTTCCAGCTGTTCACCAATGAATGAAAGGTCCCTTATCCTCTAGAGATAAGAACATAAGGCTTACAATACTTTAAAAAAGTCAATATTTGTAAATAACCCTTTCAATCTGTAGCCAATTTTTTTCTTTTTACCTTAGTATTTGTTCAGGTTTTCTCCTGAATAGAGGAACTTGATCATTGCTTTGCCACTTCCTTTAAGGGTTTCCATTGTGCCCACTGTCATTGTGCTGAAATGTTCCTGGTTTTCATGGGGACAGGAGAGGGTGTTGATAGTTGGTTTGTTTTTCTCTCCTTTAGTTGTCTTTACCTTGTTTGCCTGTTGACTAATCAGACAAAGGATTGAAGATGCAAGCTGCTTTTATAAAATACATTTTTCCTACAAGCAATAAAAAAGGGAGCAGGACTGTAAATGTCATCTATGGTGATTAGAGAAGTTAAGGCTTTATCCTGCCCCATTGAAGTCAATGGCAGTTTTGTCACTGACTGTAAAAGATGCAGGATAAAACAATTTGTGATCAAGTTCATTAAAATAAACCTTAAACCCAGAACTAGTCGTTGAAAGCAAAACCAGCATTTAAATAATTGGTAAGTTATACCACAATAGTATAGTACTTGGCAATAAGTGAGCACATTGGTAGCTAGGTACTGTTACCTGTTGGGCTTCTAAAAATCCTGGTGGCTATATATGCAGCTAGAACTTGAGCAGCTTTAGTACCATAAGTAGCAACTTGACCCTTAACACTTTGAACACCACCTACCCTCATCATTAAGAAGTAAAAGTTGTGATTTCTGGGGCCCAAAATCAAATTCAAATTCCCAGATGTGCATGGAAACTGCCTCATTGAAACACCACCTGAAACTGAATAGATCATGTTTCTCATATGTGACGTATGAATAATCAGAGAAAGATTTGTAAAAGTTTAAACCATCATTGAACTTATAAGTGTGGAAAGAAATGAGGGCTGCTTCCTTTATGCCGTTAAGTTATATGGATGTAAGGAAATCGGGGCACTGAAGCTATGAAAAACCCAGAAATACTACAAAGGAATGATCCCAGAGCTTCTAGCAGCAGCTGTGATATGACATGCAGAGTGATGTACCAGTTGTCTGATCAATAGGTTTCCTTTTAGGACTATTATTTCTTGGCAGACAACCTAATGCAATTATGTATGTTTTCCTGCAACAAGCTAACACTTTATGTGGTTGAGGCAACAGCTGCACTACACTGAAGGGCTTATTTGCATAAATATAAAAGTATAGCTGTCAGAATTCCAAAAGTATATACTTTATGTAGGGTCACATTTTAATGGTAGGTATTAAAACTACCTCTAAACATTTTAATGAACTTTTATTTAAAATGACATAGGTTTGTCTTCCGAATGTCCAAAATGACTAACTGCTATCTTTTGAGATCGTGAGTACAGCAATTTAGCCTAAAAATACTAATTACTGGTGGTAGAGATTAAAAAGCAAGGAAAGGTATCATAGTATCATAGTATCTAGGGTCAGAAGGGGCCTAGAGCAGGCCATCTAGTCTGACCCCCGCCAATGGAAGGAACAAGTGCTGAGGTCACAGGACCCCAGCCAAGTACCTATCTAATCTACTCTTAAAGACACCCAAGGTAGGAGCAAGAACAACTTCCCTAGGAAGCTGGTTCCACATCCTA
>JAGPOW010003685.1:14785514-14821988 GCA_030014935.1 Caiman crocodilus
TACAGGAAACTTGCAGTAATCCCAAACTGGAAAACCATGTTTTGTTTGTTATATTTCTAAATCTTAAACCAGTTTCTGAATGCAGTTTGGAGTTTGGAGTAAGCTTGCAAACATTTGTTCATGACTGAGAGATTTTTTTCTTTTTAATTGAAACCACTTGCAAACTAGGACTTCTCTATTTATGTTTTTATAGTGCCCAGCATTGTCCCCAGTCCTGACTGGGGCCTTCAAATATCTATCAAATCTATAGATTTGATTGAGTCAAAAGATTCCAGCAGGTCTGTATTTATGTGTTTTTTTGAAACATATCAAAACTGCCACCTTATGCTGTAAGAAAATATCTACATTGCTTTCATGATGACTTTGAGAGAGCCTTGACCTGTTGCATCTTGAAAAGGGAAGGTAAACTTTTCAAGAAGAGGAGGTTTAACTGCAAGTACACATGCCCTCACCTTTTTGAAGGGTTGTTGGTTGTAGTCATGTTGGTCTAAGGGCATAGGCAGACAAGGTGAAGTGGAGTGAAATCCATAGGCTTGTCTATGAAAGGTGTTTTATAAATTCCCTTTGAGGCTTAGAAGGTTCTGCTGTGGCGTCAAGTTACTGTGGGAGTAGTGGAGGTGTGTTGGTAGGTTTTACATCTCCACCACTCCCACAATAAAAACATCCCACCACAGAACCGTCACCATTCCTGGATCTTACACCTACACCTCCAGAAATGTAATATATCTCACCTAGTGCACTAAATTAAGTTATATGGATGAAAGGAAATCAGGGCACTGAAGCGATGAAAAAATGTAGGAGAAACCAACTTGATGGAAAAAATGTAGGAGAAACCAAATAACAACTGCATACTAGATTGAATGCACACCAGAAATCTATCAAAGACAAAATCATCCAATTACCTATGGGTACACACTTCTCACAGACAACAGCTGTCTTTCCAGTCTCTCAGTTCTAATCCTCAAAGGAAATTTACAAAATACCTTTCACAGACAAGCCTACAAACTTCACTTTATAAATCTACTAGGTACAAAAAATCATGGACTAAATATGGACATTGGATTCATAGCAAATTATAACCTTCCGGCCATCTTCTAACCCCAGGTAACTGGTCTGCATTTTACCGGCTACATTCTGTCAACAGTTCAACATTCCTCCTTCCCCCCCACACCTACCTTTCTGGCAGTCCCTTTGATCTTCACTGCCATGCATTTGCATTTTCACAGACTTGCATTTTGCATATTGGCTTCTGTTCTACCCAGGAGAGCGCACACAACACCAGCAGTCTCTCCCTATGCCTCAAGAAGGGTATTTGTGCCTGAAAGCTTGCAAAGAACAATTTTTCCAACTATTTAGTTGGTCTAATAAAAGATATCACATCTATCCAAAGAACCTCATTTGCCTCTTTTTAGAAAGGAATTTGTAAAGCATGAATGTATCAACATCTGCACAAAATAAATAAATAAATGTAGCCACAGAATTGTTAGGTCTTTGGGGTAGGGACTATATTTTTGCGCAACAGCTAGCACAAGAGGTTTGTGGTCCCTTAGCACTATAATAACACAAATTTTTATTATGCAATAAAAGTAACTTTTCAAGGGACTCTTTATTATTCAGAATATCAAATATATTTTTGAATTAGCTGTAGAAAGCATCAGAAAAGGTACACGTGTGTGTGTGTGTGTGTGTGTGTGTGTGTGTGTGTGTGTGTGTACATCTTTTTCTGGATATATAAACATCTATGGAATTTGTTTGCAAGCCAAAGACAAACACATTGCAGGTGTGTGCATGTGGTTTTCTGTGGCATGCAAACAAATGGCAGAGATTTATGGTTGTGATAGTTCCACAAGTTCAAGCATGGTGATAAAGGTCCATGGTAATGATGACAGATCATCCTCATTCATGTAAAAAAAAAAATGTTGCCTCCCCTTGGGTATCATTGTGTTTAAGGTTATGAAGACCATACACTAGATGTCTATTAGCTAAAGTATTTCTGCATTTATAAGCAGCAAGAAGCTCATTTAAGTCATGTAGTAGATTACAGATTTTATAGTAGAGTAATATTTCTAACTGAAAATGCTTATCTATGAACTGATTTTCCTTACGGATAGCTACATAACTCAGGAGCAAATGGACATTGATATTGTGTTTTGTGCTTGAGATATAATGGAATAGTTTAAAAAAAGCAAAAATTTAGATGAATCATTCTCTCTCTCTCTCTTTCTTCCCCTGCCCACCTCTTCTCTCTCTCTCTCCCTCTAACTGGTGCATAATATTAAAATTGACTTTTAAGAGAAGGATACCCATAAGGCCCAGGAAATGATGCATGCAGATATATTCCTCATGCCCTCAGATGTTCAAATAGAATTTGAAGGTATTGACTTGTAATTGTTCTTTTTAAACTTCTTCCACTTTCTGTAATGGTGAATGGATAAACAATAATAATCTCAGTTCTAAAACATACATTACTTTTGTTGCACTATATATGCCTGTATCGTGCTACAAAAAGTGAGTGTCTGCACGTTCAGGCTGCTTGTAGCACTATAAAGATGGGCAACTCACCACAGAAATGACAGATCAATCACGAAAAAGTTCCTGTTTGAAAGAGGAAGCTCTTTGTCGCACTACCTTGTATACTTACATGTAATGTGTATGCACTTGCACAGAGTGCTACAAGGGGTCACTCAGACCCGTTGCATCCCTGAGTGCTCTGTTCTCCATCCCATTTCCAAGGGTGAGGCAAGGAGAGTGACTGGCTCCTTGACACCCCATTTGGGTCAGAATTCCTGCACATTGTGGCAACAACAACTGAGTGGGGGGTCTGCCACCATCGCAGTCCAGATGGGCTCCCTGCAAGCTCTGTTTTGCAGCCCTGCTTTCCACAGCAGCTGTTACAGAGTCACTGCTGCCCCACTCTGCCAAGCAGCTGATCAAGTTGTTGTGGAAGCAACAGCTGATTGGGTGGCAGAGACAGCCTGATCAGCCATGCCACCACAGCTCACAAGCAGCCCAATTGGTGGTTGCCACAGTGGCAACAGCTGATTGAGTGAGCCTGAGCCTGTTTAGTTAGCCCATGTGATTCACAGACAGGCCCCCTTCAGGGGTCAGGGGAGTTTCTTGCTGGAGAGCCCACATTTTAGGGAACTCTGAGTGTTCATTTGCAGTGCTTTTGGGACACACACTTGTACACAGCCCCTGGCTGGAGTGCTGCAGTCACCTATGGCCAGTCTATCATGCCCAATGTCTATTGCACATCGTATGATTCAAACCAATATCCTTTATGATTACCACATCTTGGCCTGTGCAACAAAAAATAATTTTTCATCTAACAATAATAAGTGAACTACTAATTATAGTACTTAAAAATTGAAAGACTAGAAGATTCTTTATCATATTTATGGTATGTGACATGAAGTATAGCAATAACCTGTTTCACAAATAGGGCCGAAATTGCATTCAGTACTCACGTGAATGATCTTTAACCAAACAAGCAGTTTCATAGGCTGTGACATAACTATTTGCACTTGCAAGATTTGTTTGCAGTACTGCAGCTCAGGCCTTTACTTTTAAGATTAATGTACTGTTTATGTGCTTTTTATTATTATGAGGCTACATCAGCTTCTTTTACTGTATTGTGACATTCTGAAATAACAGTTTATCACCAGCACTGTGGAGGCTGGTCCTAAACCTAGGGTGACCACCTTTTTAAAATGGAAAGGCAAGACACACGCCCCACCTACCCCCTGTCCCTACCTACTGGCAGCATGACTGGAGCAGAGCTGAGCCGAGTGGGGGTGGATGTGGGCAGTGGGCTTGGAGCTCCCTGCCCTGCTGCCTTTCCCCGTGGGGAGTCCTGCACTGATCATGTGCACCCTGCCTGCCTGAAAGCAGTGTGGCATATAACTCCACACTGCTGCCCCCACTGCTGTTGAGTAGGTAGGGGGTGTCTTGCCATGGTGCAGCCAGCATGGGGTTTCTGGGGGGAGAACAGTAGGGCTTGGAGCCCCGATGCTGCAGGCAGGCAGGCAGCCCACATCTACCTCCACCCTGCATACAAATCTGGGAGGGCAAGGGCCTCCCCGTAGGCCACCCAGGGGAGAAAGCAGAGGCAAGAAGTCCCCTCCCGCAACCAGACAGATTCTGTCCTGAAGTCATGCAGCGTGGGACCAGGACTTGATGTTCCCATTCTAGGATTGTCCTGCTCAATTAGGGATGGGTGGCCACCCTACCTAAACCATGTTGGGATACATCCATTCACCTTCCATGTGCCTCAGTGGTATTTATGTAAATGCAGTTCTTGGCATTTACACATAGTTTGGGAATAGAATCACCTACAACGTGGGGGAAGAGGGTGACACTTCTTTCTTATACTCTAGTAGCCTACGGCTATTTCATTTGCCAGGGAGCAGGAGACCCACACTTCCCCCCATCCAGAAGGGGTTTGAATCTGCATCTCCTGTTTTCTAGCAAAGTGCTCTAACCACCATGTCTCAGGGTAGGTATTGTCCAGATACCTCTTGAGCTCTCCTTTGAAAGCTGGCTTCAGTGGTGCCAAAACTTTCCCAGTGCTGTTTAGCAAATGAATATTAAATGAAAGCCACTTTAAGAGGAGGGCTGAAGAGGGCCCTGGGCAATGGATGGTGTTATTAATTATATCTGGTTCTTCCAGTCAACACTCATGCTTGGCTAATATTTTGTTTATGCTGCTAGCTGCTCTGATGGAAGATTAAGTCAATACCCAGCATTAGTGTGGGTTTCTCTACGGAACCAGTGGTAAAGAAAGTGTGCAGGCTGCTTCCTCTGCAAGAAAAGCTGAGGAGAAGCCTCAAGCGGTGTACTTGAGCAAAGCAAAACAATTTGTTGAGCTAACTGGCTATTTCATACTTTATCATTTGCGGATAATTTGATATCATTCTGGAACTGTTGCTGTGTGAGCATGTAATGTGTTCTGCTCTGATCGCTGTTTAAAAAAAGCAAAAAACACCCGCCTCCAACTCTCCTCCCCCCAAAAAAGTGAGGTGATTACAGTTATAGATGAAGACTCCATTTCTAATTGAGACCAGTTAGAGTTGGAATTCAGTTAGCCTTGTACCACGGCTTTCAGTGAAAACAAAGTCAGGCTGCTAAAAGAGAGAGAGAAGCAGGAATAAAATATCACAAAATAAGAAGAGCCTAAATAAGATATATCCTGAACAGCAGTGATATCAGGAAGAAAATGCAAGAAAATGCTAACTGCCTTGAACAATTATGAGAAGCTAACTGAACTAGTAGGAGTGAATAGGAAGACAATAAAGTAGTCAGAAAGGGAATAAAGAGAATAAATATTTCAATTAAATGCTTAGTGATCATAAATCTTGGTTATTAAAATAACTCAGAATGTCATCTTAATTATTCTAAGCTTAAAATGAAAGTAACAATTGGAGGTGAATCAGACACATGCGGGAGATCAATATCTGTTAGCAGAGTGATTTATTGGAGATTTAGGAGCTAGGTCAACTCTTCTGCTTTAACCACCCATAGGGCCTCTCAGGGTGTAAAGCCTCCCAGTGGATGTATTCAACATGGCAGCAGAAGGAGTTTTTTTAGTATACATTCTGTTTGAGCTCTTCTTTCACTTAAATGCATCCAAACAAGCATAGCTGTGTTTGCTGGGCAAGGGTGGGAGGACTGATTCCACCCTCCCCTACCACACACACATTCCAACTGAAATAAATGTGCCAACAACACTGTGTAGCCCTGATCTGAATCTGCTTTTCCTAATGTTTAGATACTTTCCAACCAGATGGAATTTCCATTTAGGCCACTGGATAACCTCCCTTTGACTTCAGGATATTCACCCCAAAATATGACTTCAGCAAATGACATCACTGTGTAATTTGGCACTATAACATAGTGGTTTGTAATAGCTAGCAGTGGTTGAATTTGTGAATGTTTAAAAGTCCTTGGCTTAGTATTTGGACTACAGAGCAAATCCAAATAGAGAAGTTCAGTATTGGTTTCAGATTAAAGGAGATACTGCATCAGACAGTACTACTTTATTATTGTTACTGTTATTGTTTGCTTGAATTCTAACCTTGACAATATATCTACTTCTCAATCTTTCAAAACTAGAAAAAGTAGAAGAAAAGCATGTGGAAATGCAGGAAACAAAACAAATCCTAAGGCACAGGTTGAGTTAAAAGAGTATGTATGTAGGCAAAATGTCTACATTACTTAAAATATAAGGTAACAAAAAGGCTTCCTGGGATCATATATTGTGGAAACATGAGAAAAGTAGTAGCAACTATCTTTCTGCACAAGAAGGGGAACTGGCATCTGAATTGGAATTCAAAAAATAATAGTCTTCTCAATGTGACTCTTGGGTACTCTTTTAGCTCTCACAATCTGTAGGAAAGCATGTCTGACTTCTGGAGAGAACGCACACACTTTTCAATTGATCTTGCTGAGATGAATAAGCAAATAAGACTGGAACTATGGAAATGAGAGGTGGATATGTTTTTGTTGGGCTATAAACACGTGTATTTTTCAATATAGAAAGATTGTGTCTGAGAACTGATGGAAATCTGTGAACTTCTGAAAAAGATGGATATGTACACAAAAGAATGACACCTCAAATGAGGATTGAAATTGAAATGGCAAACTGATTTTGAATAAAGTTAGAAATGCAACAGGATTGTGTCTTGCCCCTGAGTTGTCCAGCATTCTCAAGTATAAGCTCCTCCAACACTTTCACTGGAAAAAGAGTTATTTTGTAGCTGTGATGGTTCAGAAAGTATGAGAGAAGCAAGGATTTCTTAGGGTGATCACTTCTCTTGGACTAACTATCTAGTTGGAATAAAGTTAGAATTTGAATGAGAGACATTCTTCCTGAGGTGACCTAAGGAAGAATGTCTTGCATTCAAAAAGCTTATCTAACTTTATCCCAACAATATAGCTAATCCAATAAAAGATATCACCCTAGGAAGTCCTTGCCTTTCTTTGGAAAAAGACATGCTTTTGTCAATCTGAAAATATTAGGGTATGCTAAGAATTAGGAATAATGATTTCCATTACCTAATCCATAAATCAATGTATAGATAATACTTATTTTTCTGAAGACTAAAAGTGTGTTATCATGGAAAATACGGAGACAGAAGACATAGATGCTTTAGAACCTGATGTAATTCCCGTTAGAGTCAATGGATCACCTCCCCTTGACTTTATAATACCTGAACATTCAACCAGAAACATTTTCAGTGAAAGACATCTCTGTATACCTTGCCACCAAAACATACTTGTGGCATATGCACTTATGTTCTTATATGCCTTGCCTCAAGGATTTTTCAGTCTAGAAGATTTTAGGAAGAAAACTAATAAAGAGGTAATATGATTGTAAAAGGACAGCAAAGTCTACTCAAATATGCAAGTACTGTGGACAGTGATCCAAACTTTGCAGACCAAGATTTCTAATGTTCAACTCCTAAATTTGTATTAAAGAACTTAACTAGAAAGATATGGCCTGATTTGAAGTAGGTCCTAAGAAATAACACCTTCCCTGGAAGCTTTAAGTTCTTGACACATTTGTGAATCACCATGCTTTTATTTAAGTTCTCAACTATAAATTTAAGATTCTAATTGTACAAATTCAGGTATAAAGATTTGGCCTTCCACTCATACAGTTTTATCAAGCCTCCCCCCCCACCAATTCCTCTTCTGTTATTCAGTCTCTATATCTACATAATATTATTCCTCTGTCTGAATTTCTTTTTTTATAACCTCAATTTGGTTCATGCTTTACTATTTATGGAAAAACTGAGAGAGATTTTTTTCATACTTCTTTGGACTCTAGTTAGAAAAATGCTAATTTTCAGCTTGCAGCTTAACAGAAATTATTCATAACTTTAGAATTTGCAATTTAATAGTCTATTTGGGGCTGCAACAAAATATTGTTTAAAAAGTTCTCACATAAACAAATCCATATCTGAGCATGTATTGCTAATTTGCATAATGTATCATAAGTACAAATGATTTTTAATTTAAATGTAACTCAGACAGAAGTACCTCTGGAATCATTAATGGGAAGACAATGAAAAATCATGAGTGACATTAATCGAGCTGGAAATTCAGCACTCACCATCGGCACATGAAACTTGGTATTAAAAAATGATTGTATCATCTCTGAGAATAGGTTTTAGGCCTTTGTTTTAATTACAGGTTTTGGAATACCATAATACTTTTACAAATGCTTGCCTCATTGCTATAAGTGCACTGAAAATTCTTGCTAGTGATTTTAAAAAAATTTTTGAGGGTAGACTTTACTTTTAAAAATAAAACTTCCAAAGGACTCTAAGGGATGTTTTCACTTGAAAGAGTTGGATATACATTGTACCACCAAGAAAATGTATAAATTGAAATACCCAACACTGGAATCCTTTTGTTCTGCCATAGTGTTTAAAAGGAGATTTACTTCAGAGACAGCTGAAGAACTGAAATAGAAACGGGATTATTTATATATACATACTTTAAGAGAGCTACATTGGTTAACTGAAAATACACTTCCCTATTACGTCTAATAGTTAAGCATGCCCCAGATATGTATATTAACAGTTTTGGTATGGAGATGTTTTATTCATTGAATAGTTATTCACAAAAAGAGCATCGCTGTATTATTTATATAGTGCTGAACCTGAAGTTTTGTGTATCTACTGTGATAGGAGATCAAGGCCCCATCATTGTAGTCAGTTTTAAAGCAAAGATCCAAACCCTACCCCAAGATGTCTGTACTGCCTAACAATAGGTGACCCCTAGCTGCTATATGAACTACACTAGTATCCCCTGGCTTTTTCGGCACTTTAAAAGCAATCTCATGCTGTCCCACTGGGAGTCAGACTTGCTGAAAACTGGCTAAATACATAAAATCAGTGAAAATTAAGTAGAAAAGAAAATACTAATTTCAGGCCAGATCTAGCAGGAATGTCTATAGAATTTGATGTCATAAGCTTTTCCCACAGCTCTCTTATTTCTGAGTATTCACAAGAGGCCATCAAAATGTTTCAGAATAGTTTTGCTGTATCTCCTGTTGTTTTGGAGATCAAACTATTATATGGCTGCTTTGCATTGTACATGAATCCCCCAGAGCTGCCTTGCAATACAGTGAGTCTTTTGAAAGTGCTACATTGCCCCATTGTTTCCACTGAATCCTTTAAGGACACTATTTTGTATGTTGAAATGTATCTTACTCAGCCTTCCACTGTTCATTGACTTTTCCAATTAGTGTCCACATTAACGGAAGCCTGTGAGAATTCTCTGCAACTTGCAATGTCATGTTGAACTGTAGCAATTATGAAGGGTATTATGCCAAAAAGATCCTAAGATTTTTTGTTTCAAATAAGTTATCTGCCACTGCATATATATTTTTAAAAAAGAAGTAAAACTTGAAATGAAACTGTTTTGTTGGCGTTTTTTCTAATCTATAGTTCTGTTCCCCCTGTTTTGTTTTTTATTTCTAATATTATAAATGTACAATGGTACCCTGAGAATATCTCTGTTTGTATTCCAGGACATCTGGAGACAAACAGTCCCCAAACTTACAGGCTCGATGGTGCCAAACTGACTAGCACTACAACTGAAAGGGACCTAGGGGTAATAAAGAACCATAGTATGAACATGAGCTATCACTGCAATGCTGTAGCCAGCAGGGCAAACAATACTCTGGCATACATCAACCAATGCATCTCAACCAAAACCAAGAAAGTGATTCTTCCACTTTACTCAGCATTGGTGCAGCCGCAGCTGGAGTATTGCATCCAGTTCTGGGCACTGCACTTTGACAAGGACATGGAAAAGCTTAAGAGAGTCCAGAGAAGAGCTGCCCATATAATCAGAGACTTTCATGGCAAGCCATACAAGGAAAGGCTGAGGGACTTGGGCCTCTTTAGCCTAAACAAGAGAAGGCTGAGAGGGGACTTGGTAGCATCTTACCGCTATATCAGGGGAATACATCTAGGGCTCAGTGAGCAGCTGTTCACCAGGGCACCCATGGAGAAAACCAGGAGTAATGGCCACAAACTCCTGGAAGAATGTTTCAGGCTTAGCACTAGAAAAAACATTTTCACAGTCCAGATGTCCATGCTGTGGAATAAACTCCCTCCAGAGGTGGTACAATCACCTACCCTGGAAATCTTCAAGAGGAGACTAGACAGTTATCTTGCTGGGGTCACTTGACTCCAGTTGTTTTTCCTGCCTGGTGTAGGAGGGCTGAACTTGATGATCTTGTGAGGTCCCTTCCAGCCCCTTACAATCTATGAATCTGTCTCATGAACCATTTTAGTCCCAAGTTATTGGACTACAGACAAAGGTAAGTGCATCTTCTTCATTGTTTCTTTGGTCTTTTCAAATGTCACTGATTCCATTTTTCATTTTCTTCCTTTATTTTTCATAGATGCCTACGCAGGAAAGAGTACTGGGGCTCACATCATCCCAGCCAGATGCCTATCCAGTCTTCTCTTAAAGATCCCCAAGGTAGGGCACCACCTCCTTTGGAAGCCTATTCCAAATTTAGGCCACCCTTACCATGAAGAATTTTTTCCTGATATCTAGTCTAAATCTGTTCTCTGTCAGTTTGTGACCATTGTTCCTTGTTACCCCAAGAGGTGCCCTGGTGAACAGAGCATCTCTGATCCCTTGCTGTGTCCCCCTAATGAATTTGTAGGCAGCCACAAGATCACGTCTCAGCCTTCTCCAGCTTAGGCTGAAGAGGTCCAGGTCCCTCAGTCTCTCCTTGTAGGGCTTGTCCTGTAAGCCCCTAACCATACGAGTGGCATATGAGTTTTTGCTTACTATCTATGCAGTTAGTATCTTTAGATATCTTGCACTTCCCTGATACATTTAGGTGACCTTTCATACATTTTTATGGGAGTGGTTGTGGGTTTTTTCTCTCTGAAACCCCCAAAGGATCTGGGAGCATAGTCTGGAGAACTGGGAGAATACCTTAATACCTTTAATGTAAATGAATTGGGCGTGTTTTATCATGTAGTAGGATCACAACCCTGATACCAAAAAAACCCCGATACAATATTGCTGATGACTACTATTGACTTCAGTGAACATTGGATCCTTACATTTCTTTAATGAGCTAGATCTCCCTTCTTTGGAAGTACTGAAATCACCTGGCTCTAATAATTTATATGGCAGTTATCAACACAAGTTTATACTTGGACCATCAGGACTATTGTAAGCTTCCAAAGTAGCAAAAACAGATAAGCTCATTGAAGCCAACAACAAGCATGTGTTTCCTCAAGGGCATCAGCAATAGTCTGGAAGCCAGTTGAGAGACTCCAGGCAGAAGTTCAGAAACTGACCCACCTTTCACTCAGCAGGTGCAAACTGGTCATGTAAGTAGCTTTTCCTCTTCAGTCACATTCTTGGCTAGGAGTTGAGATGTGAATTCTGTTCTTTCAGAATTGCTTGTGCTAAGCTCTTCTTGAGCTAAATACCCTTCTTCCAGACCTGATATACTTTGCATTAGTGTTGGACTTGAGTCGTATAGCTAATCCTTAACCCCTTCTATCTGGGTCAGGGTTTGCATACATAATCACATCCTGGAAAAAATCACAGATCAAATATAACTTTGCCATATGTCCTTAGGGTTCCTTTCCTTCTTGATGTCCCTGTGACAAGGTATTTAGCAGAATTCACTGATTCATTAGAATCTGATAGGGCTATGCTGTGCCATGAGCACTTCTGCTATGGCCTCAAACTTGCAAACTTTGGGTTGCCAACTGCTTAGCGCCAGCCCTCCTTGTGTTAGGAGTGAAAAGAAATTAGAGGTAGCACATCATGGTAACAGTGTGTTAGATCGGAGTGAGTGTCATCAGCCATAACCTTGAAGTTGCTGGTCAAGGCCCTGTTGTTTGATAATTCCTCTATTTAGGTTTCAGAGGTGCAGACAGAAGTTACATTTGTTGCATGATTAGCCCCCTGAAAGCACTCTACAGTCATGTTATGACTTTCAGCCTCTCTTGGTAAGGGAACTGGTTCATGGCCTTGATTGTTTCGGTTGCCCCTTACTGTATTTTTTCTAATTTTACTACATCCTTTTTGAAATTTGAAATTCATTTTGATTTATTTTGTCTCATTTGATGCACAGTATTTTTTTAACAAAGGCTTTTTCATCACGGAAGACTGAAAAGTTGCTTCTCTCTTTATGTTTGGAGGTGATGATTTATTCTTGTCTTAAATTCCAAGTCTTGAACACCAAGACCTTTGAGCACCATATGTTCAAAGGGAAGGATCCTTAATTCAAAATTTGCCTCTTCTTTTTCATAGTTTCATAATTTCTAGGGTCAGAAGGGACCTGAACAGATCATGAAATCTGACCCCCTGCCTTGGGCAGGAACGACTGTAGGGATCGTAGCACCCCAGCCAGATATCTATCCAACTTCCTCTTGAAGACCCCCAAGGTAGGGGAGAGCACAACCTCCTTTGGGAGCCCATTCCAAAGCCTGGAAGCCCTAACTGTAAAGTAACGTCTTCTGATATCCAGCTGTTGCCCTGTGGGGTCAAGCCAACTCTCAGGATCTTAATATTACACTGTTAGACAGGAGGGCGTGACATAATTACACATTTACAAACACACAAATCAATTAGGTGAATACACACACACATTACCAGCTCAGGCACATACACATCCAAACCAACTTAGGCACATGCATACCTATCATCAATTCAGGCATATCAAGCACATACACTATACGTCCCAAAAGTTAGACACGGATCACTAGTTCATATATCATGTGCACAATACCATATATATGCACACACACACACAACAGTTCACACACATACAACCCACCTACACACAGGTCAGTTCCTAACTTGGATGGTACAGTGTGTATGTGTGTGCTTGGGGCACCTGGGGGAAGGTTCAGGTGGGAGAGAGAGAGTTAAAGTCTAGGCAAGGAAAGTTGCCAGAACCAGGATCAGAACTGGTAGACTAGAAAGAAGCTGCCTGAGAAACTAAGGCTTGGGTTTATTTAAGGTAGACTGGGGCTAGAAACTGAGGCAGACTGAAACTGAGCCGAGATATTGGTTGGGGTGCGGATAATGGTGGCAACGAGGAGACAGCCAGGAAAGAAACTGAGGCAGAAGCCTGGTTTCTCAGGGCAAAAGGAAAAGGCAGTGAGGATAAGACAGTGGCAAAGAAAGAGTGGGTTTGGAGGCAGAGCGGAGCTCAGGATATGTGTTGGAGGTGGCAGTGAGCCAGAAGCAGAAGAGGGAGAAATGAGACAGAAGTTCAAGGGGTGAGGAGCAGAGATTGGAGCAGGGTGAAATCATAGTAAAGCAAAATCCAATTTAGGGGTCCAAATAACAGTTTTATTATGCAGACAACATACTACACAGCCCCATGAAGTTATTGGTTCACATAAACACATGCGTACGCACAGTCACAAAGGCAGCAGGATAAAGAGACTCAGTGGAAGGTCTGGAGTCCAGGTAGGGAAGAGAAGCAGAGTCCAAGACCTTGGTTGAAAAAGGGGTGGGGAGCTAATAGCTACCTCTCCAGGCTGGAAAGGGGCCCTTGTCCAGCAGGTGTTATCCAGAGGGGGGGTCACCAGCAGGGCCTCTGGGCAGATAGGTGGTGTGGCATGGTGCTGATCCAGATGGAGAGGGCATCCCACTGGGTCTGTCTTCACTACCCCTTTTTATAGTGGCAGACCTTGTATGACCCTAGTGACAGGAGGCATGCCCAGGCAAGGGTCAGCCCCTGGTGTAGTGCGCATGTGTGCTGCATGCAGGGATGTGCAGTTTCGGATATCTGTAATGGTGGGGTAGAATGGTAGAGTTGCTGGCTCTGCAGGGTCTTTTGTCTTTCAAATGCTGGGTTCTTGTCTCTGTTCCGGGGTGAGGTCCATGGTTCTTGGATGAATCAATGTGAGGTGATGGCCCAGTTGTTACAGGCCATTCAGTAGAGGTCTGCTACCATTGTATTTCAATCACTCTCATTCACGTGACACATACAGTTGCATGTACATGACTCATACAGTTGCAACACCGGGGATGCCCAGGCAGAGGACACAAGATGGAGACTTGAAATACAAAATGGAAACTTGACATTACATTGGTTCACTTAGAAACACAGGCCTAAACCATACAATATTCATATGAAACAATAAAAATCAATACGGAAATGATAATAATACAATATACAACAGTAAGAATCAATACAAATCTAATAATATTACAATATAAAACAGTGGATATCCAAAACCAAAAACTTGGTACCAAAATAAAAATGTATATAAAAAAAAGAAAAACTGGGGGTTTTGCTACACAGCCTGAACCTTCTCTCAATCAATCTGTGGCTGTTATTCCTTGTTATCCCAGCTGGTGCCTGTGGGAGCAGAGCCTCACCTATTTTCCACTGGTCCCCACTGGTGAATTTATAGATGGCCACCAGACCGCCTCTGAGTCGTCTCTTATGGAGGCTGAATAGATTCAGGCCCTTTAGTCTATCTTCATAGGGCTGTGGCCTGACCAGTGCCACATATAAGGGAAGGATCTCCTCCCTGGACCTGCTTGTGATGCATCTGTAGATGCACAGCAAGGTGTGGTTAGCCTTACTGACCACTTCCTCGCTTTGGCGGCTCGTGTCCATCCTGGAGTCAGCAATGACTCCAAGATCCCTTTCGGCCACCACATTGACAAGAAGGGTGTTCTCCAGCCTATAGATGTGTTGCAGGTTCCTTCTCCCTAGATGTAGCACCTTGCACTTGTCTGCATTGAATTCTTTCTATTCTCATCTATCCACCACTGTACCTGTCCAGATATAGTTGGATTCTGTCCCTCCCCTCCAGTGTGCCCACTTCTCCTCCCATCTTTGTGTCATCAGTGAATTTGGACAGCATGCTTTCCATGCTTACCTCCAAAGTCATTGGTAAAGATGTTGAATAGCACAGGCCCAAGGACCAAGCCCTGGGGAACTCCACTGCCCAAAACCCTCCAGGTTGAAAATGACCCGTCTACCACCACTCTGTGGGTGCAGCCATCAAGCCAATTTGCCATTTGACTGTGGAGTCATGAATGCCTCAGTCGCCTAGTTTTGTTATTAGACTGGGGTGAGAAACAGTGTCAAAAGCCTTCCTGAAGTCCAGGTAGACAACATCCACCTCAGTGCCTGCATCCAAGGACTTTGTAGGTTAGATAAGCATCTAGCTATTTACCTATCTAACTTTGGAGGTTAGATGAGCATCTAGCTGGGGTCATCTGAACCCAGCACTATTGAGGTCACCTCCGACCCTAGCATCTATAAATCTATGAATTTGTGACCTGGTCATAAAAGGAAGCAAGGTTAGTCAGGCAGGATCTGCCCATAGTGAACCTGTGTTCGTTGCCCCTGAGCATTACCTCCCATGCTGGGCCCACACAGATGTGTTCCTTGATAATTTTCTCAAAGGTCTTTCCAAGGACCAAGGTGCGACTAACTGGCCTATAGTTACCTGGGTCCTTCTTCCTCCCTTTCTTGTAAATGGGGACCATATTGGCCCTTTTCCAGTCCTCTGGGACCTGGCCAGAGTACCATGAGTGCTCATACAGCCATACCAGGGGCCCTGCTATGACCTCTGCCAATTCCCTCAGTACCCTCGCATGAAGAGCATCTGGACCTGCTGATTTACACACGACCAGCCCCTCCAAGAGTTCCCTAATTAGATTGTCTCTGACCCTAGGCACAGCGTTGTGTCCCCTAAGCCTGTCTGTAATCCTAGTGGGGAAGTTGTCCTGGTCCCTGCTTAGAAATACGGAGGCAAAGAACTCATTGAAGAGATCAGCTTTTTCCTTTGCTGCAATCACCAGATTTTGATACAGTTGATCTTGTAGCCAGGTGCAAGTTCTTTTAGTAGGTAATGATGATTTAACCTTAATGCTTTAGTTTGGTAAGTTATTTATAATTAGCTGATATTTTAGCTTGTTTAAAATAATTTGTATTATTGCACTCATACTTCTGTATTTGAGAAGTGTTAGAAGTAAATAGAAATGTTCTCTATTCCTCTAAATGTCACAAACCTAACAAATACGTTCAGAACCTGAAACCCCAACTGGGATTTTTAAGTTCAGGAAATACTTGAAATACCGTAACTGTATTTGCCTTTCCTTTAGCTTTACATAGCAGCTATTGATGAGGAGATGTCAGAAATCAGAAAAGCAAAAATTGGTTTTGTCACCAATCAGTGATGTTTCAGTTTAAGGTGATGTTTCGCTTATAAAATGCTTCAGCTACCACTCATGATTGATGAAAGCTGTTTTAGAAGCAGTACGAGGAGAAAGTATTTTATGTATCTGAATGATATGGTAATTTTATCCAGAGATTTTTGAAGAATTTTAAGGAAGATATATTGCAGTGAATAGGATTAACTCTGAACTCAGAGTAATTTCTGTGGAAATGAGACACAACTACTTAAGATATTTAGTATTGAAAAAAATGCATACTGCAATCCTGCAGGAATGTTAACAAACACAGCCACTTCACATTCAGGTGTGGTAAGGTTTCAATTTCAATGATTTTAATGAACTCAAGTTAAAGGGGGGAAACCCTAGATACACAGTAATCAGGGTTTCTAAATTATTGTGCAAAATAGATTTAATTTGTGTTGAAACTGTGAGCTTATTATACACTTCCAGTGTTTTGTTTTTAAAATATAGGCGAATAAGAACTTGAGTAACTACTTTTTTCTTTTATGAAAACGAAATATAAACAGCTGAATAAAAAAGATTAGCCTGACATTTAAGTAGCTGTTGATTCATACATGGATGTTTGACGGTGGATAGTCAATTGATATGCTGTTGAGCATGATTGCACACTCTTTGTCCTCCCCTCCTCTCTGCATGTATGCAGTTGTTATTGCAGCGTAGGCTGAGTATAAGATCTTTGTGTAAGGATCAGAGACTATGTAAGTATTGGAGCCAGTTGGGAACTGGAATTGGTTTTCTGTGGGGAATTCTGACTCTTCAAAGAAGTTTTTGAATATTTTCTTTACATCTGAATTGAAAAAAAAAATTCAAATTGTCCTGAAAAATTAAAACTCTGAAAAAAAAATTAAACCATTGAGCTAGTTTACTTTTGGTAGAATTAAAAATGCTCACTTTGAAATATTGCAGTGTTGTGAGGACAGCACTTCAGTTTTGACAAAACTGCTTTTTTGCCTAACATCACATCCAAAATGTACACAGTATCTAGCAATGGATGTTTGATCCCTCACTTGAGCGTTCAGGAATCTAAAATAATATTACCACTGTAAAATGTGCTTTATGTATTCTCACTGTGTGATGAATGAGAGAGACCTCCTTCAGAGTGAATTTAAATTAGATTATGTTTTGCCTCAGATCCTGTTTTAAAGATCTCTCTGGAAGGTTAAATAAAACCATCTGAGTCCTGCCCAAAAGTAGTCAATGAAATGCCGTTGTTGGAAATGCTCAGAGGTTAGAGTAAATGGTCATATTTGCAAATTGTAATTGGTAGAAATCTTGTTGCTACTTCAGAAGCTATACAGGGGCCCTTGGGGGAAGGACACTGTGGATAACATTTCAGATGGCAAAGGGGGGAAGACTTTTTTTAGTGAAAGTCCTCCCAGGGGCAGATGGGGATGGGGGGCATGCAGTGGTGCACCCCTTGTGAATCTTGCTCCACCCAAACTTTAAAACCAACTGCCTGGGAGGGGCAGTGACCTTTTTATTCAGGCAGTGCTGAGGGAGTCATAGAATCATAGAAGTAGGGTCAGAAGGGACCTTGTAGATATTCAAGTCCGCCCCCTGCCTGGGCAGGAGGAAAATTGGGCTCAAATGACCCTAGTCAGGTAGGCATCGAGCTGATTCTTAAACCCCCAGGGTAGGAGGTAGTTCTTACGGATGTCTAATCTAAACCTACTCTCCAACAACTTGTGGCCGTTATTCCTTGTTATCCCGGGGGGGCACTAGGGGAAACAAGGTCTCCCCCAAACCCTTCTGGTACCCTTAGTGAGTTTATAGATGGTCACAAGGTCCCCCCTCAGCCTTCTCTCGTGAAGGCTGAACAGGTTCAGGTCCTGTAGCCTCTCATTGTAGGGTCTGCCCCGCTGTCCCCAGATCATGCGGGTGGCCCTCCTCTGGACCCTTTCAATGTACTCCACATCCCTCTTGAAGTGACCCCACTTCACAGTACACAGTACTCCAGCTGTGGCCTGACCGGTGTCACGCAGAGGGGCAAGATCACCTCCTTGACCCTACTTGAGATGCACCTGTGGATGCACGATAGGGTCTGGTTAGCCCTGCCGACCGTGACCTCGCATTGTCGGCCCATGTTCATCTTGGAGTCATTAATGACTTGAAGATCCTTTTCTGCCTCCCTGCTCTCAAGAAGGGAGTTTCCCATCTTGTAAGCGTGCTGCTGGTTACTTCTGCCCAAGTGCAGCACCCTGTATTTGTCAGTATTGAAACATCCTGTTTTTGTTAGTCCACCCCTGCAACCTATCCAGGTCTTGCTGCAGTCTTTCCCTCCCTACTAGCGAGTCAATGGACTTTATGGCTGTCTGTCACCTGCTTGAGTCCTGTTAATCTCTCCCCACTCCAGAGGTATTAATAACCCTCTCCCCTTTTTAACAATCTTGATCTTCCATTATTCTAAACTATTCAGACTATTCTTTCTTCTGCAATGTTGCTGTCATTTAACCATTCCTGGTTATGTATCTCTTTTATTTCACATACTTGCTAAATGTTTTTAGTGCTAGCAAAAAACCTTAACTTGAATATGGTAATATTAACTCAGGTATAGAACTGCCTGACAGTGAAGTATTAGATGCACTCAAGAAAGCTAGATTTTGTTTTATGAATCTGAATAAAATTTGTACATTTAAAATAATGGCTGTATTTAAAGAAATGACACAATGTCTTTGGACTATTTTTTGCCTTATTTGTTAGGTTTTTAAAATTTTATATATATAGGAAACTAGTGCACTTAGTAATAGTTATTTGTTTCTGCTTTGCTCTTAGGCTGAATAGCATAGCACTTTTCCTTTAGCGATATTAGTAAAGTATCTAGTTTCTATTTAACTGGAGAAAAATGTGTTATATATTATAAGTGATAATGTGCCACATCTTCTGTACCTCCCTTTTGAAAATCCTAGATCCTCGTGTGGGTCCTCATGTTGATTTCCCTTGAAGTGGGACTCTTTGAATGCAGACTTTATTTTCTCCTTTCACTGAACTGGAGCATCAAGGATGATTTCCTTTTCTGCTCTGCAGCATTTCTTCCCCTAACATCTTTTGCATCTACATGGTCCAAACAATATTAGCAGGACTCTGGGCAAGTGATTTATTTCTAAAAGTGTGTACCCGTGTTACCTTTTCTGGCAGGAGAAATGCCACTGTCTTGACAGAGATTATGAGCATACAGGTATTCATGCAGTTTCTCATAGAAGAAACCTGGCAGACCTGCAAGAAAGATTATTTACTTTTGACACGGACGATCTCACCTGAGTGAGTGTTTCTCGTGTCAGAACAAATGCCTATATGCTTGCTTAACTCCTTGCAAGGATTGGCAGGAGTCAAGCAGCAGCTGGCCCTGTGACATCCCCATGACACCCTGCATCTGGGGAAGGGGTAGAGGTCATTTCCCTGAGGCTGGAGTGCAGTCCCAGTTTTCATGCAAGAGAGAGGGGGTGTCTGCAGGCTGAAATGACTGCATGCCCCTCTTGCACCAGGATTTCTAGCACTGCATGTTTCCCAGAAATGATGTGCCCATACTCCAAGGTTATATCTGCACTGCAGTAACTGCAGCTTGTACAGCAAGTTACTAAGCTGGCTTTATCCTAGGTAGCTTTGGTATTGTTAGCTTGGGTGTATCTAGACAAGCTACAGTAAAAGCAAGGTAGCTACCCCCAGAGAAAAAGAAAGTACAAATAGGATTACATAGAGGGGCCATCCTGATATTAGACAGATCTGATCCCAGCTGAGATCATTCATCAGGAGAGCCTAAAGTTATGAAAACCATGCAAATCTGAAACCATTTCCGACTGAGTTTGCAGTTAAATCTTCAAAAGGATGCTTGACCCAATAACGAGTTTTATATCTGATTTCGTACATGACTATTCTACATTTCTACAAATCTTTGACTTTGAAACCCATCTTTTTGCATGGGTGAGGTGCTGTTTAAAGGAAAAGTTCCACATCAAAACCTTCCTGTGTATTTTGACTCCTGAAAGATGAATCAGAGAGCCTTCACATGTTTTTATATCAGTTTTCCTATATGAGAACACATTTGGACCATCTCTTAGAAACAGAGTGCATCACAGAGGCTGACAACCTAACCAAGTATCTGATTATGCTTGAAATCATTTCAATGGCTAATCAAAAAAATGAATCCTCACTTGATTGCATTTATAGAGATAACACTAGTTTTGTATCAGCTAATAATGATACCAGAACATATACTAAAGGATGTCAGAGATTTTAATAACACCTGCTCACAGGTACAGTATTAGTAACGTGAAAAATATGGGAGGGAGCAGCACCCCCGCCTTCCAGATCCTTTTAATCAACTAAAAGAAACTAGAAAAATAGAAAATTTATGTTTAATCTAAAACTGTGTTTCCTTGTGACTCATTAGCAATACTTTTAAGATAGGGCTTGTTATTGCATAAGATTGTTAAAACAATGGTAGAAACCCTCAGACAGATACCTTACCACAGGCAAAATGCCCCTTTTTGTCCCCACATCTCAAAAAAGGATATAGTAGAGCCAGAAAAGGTAGAGAGAAGGGCAACCAAAATGATTGGGGTCTGGAAGAGTTGCCATAACAGGAGAGGCTGAAAAGTTCAGGATAGTACTTCCCAACCTTTTCCTCAGCATGACCCCATTTAAACATTTGAAATTTTCTGCAACCCCAAAGTGATGCAGACAAGATCAACACCTCCTACCCCATGGCCAGCATGGCCAGAGCAGAGCCCATGGTGGGATGGAGATAGGCTGCTGACATTGGGCTTGGGGCTCCCCGTTTGCAGCTTTCCATGCTGTCTGGCTGCCACATACATGTGTGTGTGCATGCATGCATTCGGCACCTCTTGCCTGATTGCACTCCCTCCAGCCCCAAGCAGCTCTTTGCTGGCAGCAGCAGCAGCAGTGTGGAGATGTACTCCCTTGTTGCTACGAGGCAGCATGAGGCACTTCTTCATGGTGGTGTAACTGGCATGGGGCTCCTGGCAGCAGCATTGAGCCTCCTTGCTGCACTCAGCCCTCCTGTGCTGGGTCCTATCTACTGGGTCACAGAGGCCCCAAGGAATGGGCAGCAAGGTGGGGAGCCCTGGGCCCATAGCAGGCCACCCACATCCGCCCCCACCCTATGCACAAATCTGGGGAGCATGTGCCCCACCCATGCCTCCCTCCCTGGGAATGTGCACAATGACAGGGAGCCAGCCCTTCTGCCACTTCTGGATGAGCTGCTTGTGGCTTCATCCTGCTCCCCTGGCCAGGCCACACATTCCCACCCTGCCCCCAGGCCCCATGCACTGGCCTGACTGGGCAATGTCTCCAACCCGAGCCCTTCCCCACTCTCTCCCTCCCTTACTTCTGGGGGACTCAATCTGCCTTCCCTCACCCCCATAAATTTACCTGGAGGGAGCTGTTTTCCATGCCGTGTGTGTGTGTGTGTGTGTGTGTGTGCGCGCGCGCGCGCATGTACATGCACATGGCACCTCTTGCTTGATCGCCTGCCTCCTGCTACCTCCAGCCTCAAGCAGCCCCTAGCAGGCTGAAACCCTGACAGCCTGCCAAGGCAACATGCCTTTTCTGTAATTTTCATCATAATCAGTCAACATTGTCAAGTTTCTTTGCAACTCCATTTTTATCATTGTGACCCCAAGATTGCGAAACACTGGTCTAGGACTTTGTTGGAAAGAGGGCTGAGGGGGGGATATGATGGAGATCTGGTCAAGGGTGAGGACAAAGTGAACAGGGAGCTGTTTTTCATCACATCCCAGAATGCTTGAACAAGGGGGCACTTGCTGATATTAATAGGTGACAGGCTTAAAACTAACAAGAGGAAGAACTTTTTTTATGCAACTTAGTTAACTAATTCATTGCTACAGGAGGTGACAGAGGCAGATAGCATAGCCAGGTCAAAAGATACTGGATAAATTCATGGATGATAGTTCTACTAATAGTTATTGAACAGAATGATTGGAGATGTTTCATCTGGTATTTTAAAACCTATAATGGTGGATGGCAGAGAGAGTAGTGAATAGGGGATCACTCTAGATATATCTGGTTGAATGTTCTCCCTCTGTTGTATCCACTTCTTCCACCATCAGGGACTGGCTACTTGGCTAGATGGAGCATTAGTCTGACACGGTATGGCCGTTATGTTTTCATCATCTTTCTTAGGGCAACAGAAAGTCTCATTCTCATAGGAAACTGGTGCACTTTTACCACCTTGAAGAGCTTGAAGGGATTAGATCAACTTCCCAGAGAGTGGTACCCTTACTCCACTATCCTTCCAGCTGGTAGGCGAATCAGGAGGGGAAGCTGGGGAAGTGTTGTATTCTCCCCAGGAATAGCTAGATTATTTGAGCATCTAACTTGAAATAGCTTGGAAAATCCAAGGATCATCTGCTTAGAATTCTCTAAACCACATCAATAATCCAGTGTCATCCATGCATGCTGAAAACTGCTGCAGGAGTCTGAGGACCAGGTTCTTAGCTAGTGTAAATTAGCTTAGCTCCAGTGAAATCAGTGATTTACACCAGCTAAGGAAATGTCCCCAAGTTGTCCAACTGCTACCATTTTAAATTGTTTTTGATCAGAGTCTTTAAAACAGTAATAGTCACCAAATTCATCCTATTTAAATTGTCATCTTTAATCAATATATATGTGGCATACATAAATCTCTCTCTATTTTAAGCACCATCCAGCTGCTTTTCCCTTTACTAGTTTTGAAATACATTCATCTTGAAGCTTCCTTTTAACTTTTAATATAAGCTTATAAACTGTAGCAAAGCTAATAAGTTTTAAAGGGGTAAACACTGTGATAAACACCTCATTAAGAAGGAAGTGCCTTGCCATTTGTCATTTCATCCCTCTTATAAAATGTGGGTGTCTCAAAAATGAAAAATGTAAAGGTACCATCTGAAGTGCTTAAAGTTATTTGAGGGAAAAAAATTGAATTTCTAGTGTCACATAAACAAAAAGCAATCTGGCATTTTTTTTACCCACAGGCTAAAAATAAGGAAATAACTGCCTAATCTTGGACAGTTCTGAATGCTTTGTATAAGGTGCTGAGTAGCCCCAAATCGGATTCAATGGGATTGGAAGGTGCTTAACACCTCATAAGATTTGGCTGTAAGCTGTACAAGAGGAATGATAAGATTCAGAACGAAAGGTTGAAGATTCTAGTTGTACAAGGAATCATACTTTATGGGTGTACTTACTGTATGGTCAATTATAAAAGCAACAGCAGTATTCTACAGGATACTTTTTTGTTTCTTAAGGAAAATTTTTCATGTTCCAAGTCAAATCAGTCAAATCAATTCCAAACCTGGGAGTCATTCAAGAACTGTATGTAGTCCTGCTGTCAGCAAGCATTCTCCCCCCTACCCCCACCTGGGGCTTCAGATGCTTCTAAGTCCTTTGGTGGGTATCCTACATGCAAGCTGGAGACTTGGGGTTCAGATGCCCCCTAGTTTCGCTTGCCCTCAGCTATATGGCTGCAGGAGCAAGCTAGGGAGAAGTCTCCCATTTCCATTAAGTCAGTGTATAGCCAAGATCTTCCCACTGCAAGGAAAAGTGGGAGGCTAATTGTGCCTTATCTTGGGCAAGGTACTATCCCCTGCCAAGAAAGTGTTTTTTCCCCTGCAACTAGGAAAACTGCCAGTGGTCATGGCATTTCCCCTGCCAGATCAACATTTTAGGACTGAAAAGAAGTGATTCCTCCAAGATGCTTTGACCTGCTAGGTTATAACTCATGTCCAGGGTCATGCCAAAGCTTCATGTGAAGAGTGAGCTCTGATCTTAACAATGGATTGGTTTAAGGTCTAAACAGAGTCTCTGCTTTTATACAGCTCCAGAGCCTGGGCTGGCAAACACTGCTGCTGTTCACCCTCCCCACTAAAGTCAGCAGCACGGGAAATAAAGGGATGAGTGGCAACAGCAAGACACACACCCTGGGCTCTGGATCTACATGAAAGCAGGGGTTCCCAGCAGACCCTGTGCCAAGGACTTACAAGAGACACAGCCAAAGAGGGGTGCAACTGCACTGCCATACCCTGTCTGGATCCGCCCATAACTCTATATTGTTTCACAAAGAAACAACTCTGAACAAAAAGAAAAAGAAGCAATCATCCCCTTTGCCCATTGATTTAATAGTGTTGCCATTATGGCCCTCTAAGTTTAGCACCTTTTACTGAAGCCATTCCCAGAACTCCAGTCCTGTCCTGCCAGGGGGCACTGCTGAGCTCACAGGACTACAGAAAATGAAGCAGCACGCGGGCGAACCAGTCCCTGTGCAGCTGGGGTCAGGATGGTGCCCAGGGCACTGTGAGATGCAAAGCCCCCCTAACTCCACCAACTGGAGGAAGGACCTGCTCAGATAGACTACACTGTGCTCCCAGGAACAGGGCCTGCCTCTGCCCCAGCCAGCTGACTTGGATCCCAGGCACAGCCTACTGTGGTCCTGTGGCCAGGAGCCCAAGTGAACAATCCCACAGGCATGGGCACAGCTGCCCTTTCTTGGACTGCAGTGGCTGCTTTACTCCACATTTCCTTGCCTGGAGAGGAGCTAGGCCTGAAGGCCAGGCTGGGTGGAGCCTCTACTACTCCGTGGAGATGCTGGGGTGCTGCAGGCTCAGGACAAAGACCCCAGGCATGTGACAACTGAGGTCCCTTTGCTCTTTTCCACAGCCATACTTGTTCTCCTGACCTGCAAGAGGTTTCACAGCTGTTCTCACCATTTTATATCCACGTTTGGCTTTTATTACAGTTCCAGTGCTAATTATTCACTTCTCACAGTAGGCCTTGCATGCATATCCCCCTTCTCCAAAAGCACTTTTCCTGAGCTGGACTTTAAACCCACTGCCCTCCCTTTGTTCAAATTCTTATCCTCCTTCTTACATAACAGAGTGGTTCCATGTAGGAAAATAGTTAGCACTCTCCGACACAATTTCAAGAGTGTGGTTAGATCCAAATGTAGGGACCTGAATCAGTCCTATTTTCAGAAGTAATAAGCACTCATAGTTGCTACTCAAGCTAATATTGTCATTGGGTAGCCCCCCAGTGCCTCTCAAGAACAGACTACTTGTATTTAGATGCCAAAATAGGGATTTAAGTGCCTAATTTTGAAAAATTTGGCCAAGACAAAAATGTCTGTGAACAAGCCAGCAGAAGTAACTATATAGCAGAGGGTGGAGGAGTCAGGGAGTGGGCAAGCTGCAGAGGGCAGCAGGGGATAGCGGAAGCACAGAGTGGGGGGAAGACACATGGGGAAAAGGGTAGGGGGTAGGCACAGGCATGGAGGGGGCAGGCTGCAGGGTGGCAGCAGAGGCGGGGACAGGGGGACACGTACAGGCCCTGGGGAAACAAGCAGGGGATCAAGGAACAGGGGTCTGGCCCCTTGCCTTCCACCACTGCTTTCCCTGCCACAGCAGTGGCAGGAAATGAATTTAAAATGACCTTTCACTGATTAGATTCTATACAATCTAATTATTGGGGGTGGGAAATCATCTTAAATTCAAAGTCATCTTGGATTCTTTTAAATATGGTAATAATTATGGGTGTTACCATAGCACCTAAGAGGTTCAGTTATGAACCAGGACCTCACTGTGGTAGGTGGTGTACAAGCATAGAGTCAGTCAAACAATGGCTGCTGCTAGCAAAGAACTTTCAATAAAAGTCTAAGATGGGAGGCAATGGCTGGGTATAGTTAGACAGATGGGAAAATACAAGGAAACAGCCAAAGAATTGGTCAGCATGATATCAGAGCTCCAGTTGCTAACAGTTGTTCAGTTTTTTTAGGCTACACAGGAGATTTAAGGAAAGATTTGGAAGAGAACAGCTTTCTTCGTGGCTGTTGGAAACTTCTCAAATGTGAAAGGTAGCATGGGAGAAAGCATGGAAATATTTGTTTGAATGCTTGACTAGTAGGTGATACAGACTGGCACAATCGGGAGCCAACATTGTTTTATTTCATTTTTTCTGTGCTCCTAGATAGGAAAGGCCATGTCTTAGAGGTATGTAGACATAATTAGCAAGATTTTATGTGGCCTCAATGTGAAGACCTAGGGAGAGATCTGAGTTGATGGCAGTGCGTGGGCTGCTGGTCCTGAGTGAAAGAAAGAATGGCAGCAGTACACAAAAACACAGAAAAGAGGTAGGAATGAAGAGGTAAAAAAGCAGCATTTTCGCCATGCTGAGCATAAGCTAATAGCTACCCATCTGTGAAGAGCTATCAGAGAAACAGGCAACATTCTCAATTTAGACTAAAGGAGACAGTGATGAGGTGTATCTGTGAGTTGTCCATGTAGAGACACAAGTTGAATTTGTGAATCCAGATGAGATAAGGTGAAGGGGGAGAAGAAAAGGGGACCAAGTTGCATGTGGGGATAAGGATAATATTCTGAAGGGGATGCTGAAGAAGTAATTAAGTAGGAAGAGAAGCAGGAGAGAGCAGGATCACAGAGTATGAAACATCAAGAAGGTCATGATTGGCTGAGAGGTCAGCTAAGTGACTTAACTGGAGAAACTTATCATTATAATCCTATAATTTATTAAAAACTAACCCATTTAACTGCAGCTACCTTTACTTCTGAAAGGTGTGTTGGAGGATGGAATAAATTAAAAGTTTAAAGCATTGATATAGATGGTTGCATATTTTATATATATACACACACATGAAAATTGGCCTTAGGGCAGATAAGGACAGGAAATTTAAAGTAATATAGCTTTTTATAACAATTACAGTATAAATGGGTACTCAATGTAGGAGTCATGTTAATAAAGACCTAGAAGGATCTGTAGATAATAAAGTTAAACCATTATCACACTCTTTCTGGTAACAAAAATAATACTTGAGAAAAAGCAAACAAGTTTCTGAAATAAATCTTTGGAAGTGTAAAACTGACAAAATTGTGCTGGCATGCTACTGGCCTTATTAAAAATACTGTGTTCAGTTTTAGCTACCTTATTACAAAAAGACACTGAAAAGGTACAACAGAGGGCAGTCCACAATGATTTAGTAACCAGGATATGATTTATGACGATTGGTCATATTTGTCCTCTATAGCGAAGAAAAAGGAGATTAAAGGAGGATTCTTATGCAGATCTTATATAAGATCCTGAACAAATGGGAATGGATTCATGCCAACATAGACCTTCTGAGATCATGGATTAATGTTAAGGAGGAAACAAGCTTGTGAGTAATTCAGACACATTTTCTTTGTCCTGGTGGTGAGAAAACATAAAATAAAAGGCAGAACAGAAATACTTCTAAACTGGTCCAATCAAGGGCTAAAATTATTTTAGAAGGGGAGACTGATTTATAAATCTCTATAACAGTGACAACAAATATTGAAGTTCTTCATCCCAGTAAAAAAGGAATATGCTATAAACAAAGGTTTGATTCCTAAATTTTGTTTGCTACACAGTGATGAAGAGATTGCACTATGACAGACAAATACAAACAGATTTCCGTCAGCAGAATATTTCAAATGGAAGAACTTTTTCATTATCTAGACGAAAGAATGTTTACTCTCAGCTACCAGCACTAATAATAGTTAGCCGTTGTCCCAATGGAAAGGATAATAGAAAAATCCTACAACATAATAAAGGGCTTTGGGTCTGATCTTTTGGCTGTGGGCTCCCAGCTAAAATGATCTGATATTTCCAAAAAGCATCCTTAATTTAGGGATACTTTTGAAACATAATAGGAAACACAGTATGGGTACTTCTTGAAAGGCAATAAAACACATGAGAGCAGTGGTACTGACAACCAAATCAAATATACGTCGTTCACTAATATGGTATTTCTTCACTTTAGTGCTGAGATCATACTTTCTTTATAGACACTTATTTGTAGTACTTTACTTATGTGTAGTAAATTAGCTAGATTAAACATATTTCTAACCCAAACCTATACTCTACTTAATTTGTGGAGGGCCACTGCATGGATTGTGCCCCTTCCATGTAGAAGAGTGACTCAGCTGTCTCCACAGCAACACTTTCCATCCACCTTCACTCAGAATTTGCAACATGCTCTCTCTGGCAGAGCATTTAACCACAGAGAGAGAGAAAATGCTGTAGATCTGAGAGGTCAGGGGATTGGGTTGTCTGAAAATGCGGTGTGGGGATGTGTAGCATCGCCTTATACAGAGGCCCAGATAGCTATGGGAAGAAGTGCAGTTTAGCAGACCTCAACTTAACTCCTGAGCAGTCCTGAGAATTATTCTACTTCCTTTCTGTCCCAAATGGTTTAGGACAAATACATTAATGTCTGTAAAACCTTCGAGTACCACAGTGATAAGGGCCATAGAAAAGCAAAACATATGAGTGCTGAAAGAACTAGCTCTGAGCAAATGTGCGATGATGACGGCAATTTCTTAAAGGACAGATGCTTTTTGCGATTATAATTAGGACAGAAGAACCTGAAAACATCCTACGTCTTCTTAATTCAGTTGGCTGATTAACAATAAAGGGCCATATTCTGATCTCTTTTTTACACTGATGTAAATCTGGGGTAACACCTCTGAAATCAGTGGAATTACCTCTGCTTTATAACTCTGCCTCATTTTCCTCTTACACCAACCAGACCAATTCTGGGAACTCTTTCTCATCCCATTACATTTATTTGAGGAACTCTCCTGTTTTCTGTAGGACACATTAAAGGCCTTAATCAAGCAGTTTTTCCTTTCCCATAAATGGTAGCTTGATCTAAGGAGTATATCATTTGACCTCTGTACAACAAAGGCACTTAGGCATAGAGTTTCAGCAACAGTTTATTAGAAAAGGTCTTTTGAACATAGGAGTAAGTTTGACAACAGGGCAATACATAATGTTGTCCTCTGGAAATTAAAATTACGTGCCACATTATATTTGACTATAGATATTTATGGATAAAGTGAGTTGGCATACGCACAGAAACCCAGCTGAAATCTTGAAGAAATCTTATGGTGATTTTTTTTCAAGTAGCTGCCTAGGGGATTTTAACACCCTATTCTTACTCATTTTATTGGGAAGCAGACAACCAACAGGTTTTGAATATCTGTAAGCATGGATAAAAACAAATTACTAAAAGTAAATTGACAGCAGGGATTTACAATGCTCAGGTACTTCACAGTAACTGCTCATGTGCATGCCTTTACTCACAATAAATGGAAGGTGAAGTGCAGGGGTTTTGTTGAGGGGTAAGCTGCTGGGTGGTATAAAGGCATGCCCACAGGCAATAGCTGGGGAGTGCCTGACATGCTGTTAGTCCTCACAGATGCGTTACAGTTCATGTTCAAAGACTTGCAGTTTAACAGTGATGATTAGAAGTCCACTAGAAATTATAAGTGATATTCAGCCCAGAAACAATAACTTACACATTTCTTCAGTTCCCTTTATCCTCTGTCTGAAAATGTTTCGGCATTAGATAGCAAGCTCTGCAATCTGGAACCACCCCTCTCAAGTGTCTGGAAAGCACTAATGGCACACTGGACACTACTGTATACAAAGGATTTTTTTTAAATATAAACATTATTAACCACTACTTGACAAGGGTTCTGGGCTGATAGCTCTGAAAACTGAATTTTTTATTTGTAAATTTAATCCAAGGCAGATGGTGGCAACTTCTCCTGGCATCCCAGCATTCAACTTTAGCTCTTACCTGAAGGGCCATCTGTAAGGGTGTGTGGAAACCCATTTCATCTCTCTTCTCTTTGGTAACACTGCCAAAACAGGGGACGCTTCTGTTGACTTCAGCCAACTACTGAAAATTGTTTGGCTGTGGACAGCCAAGTTAGATTTCTGCTGTACATCTCAGCCCCTAGCCTCTTATGGGCAGCTGTTTTGGTTGAAACAGGGTCAGCTCCAGAGTGGGTATGAAGGTACAGTCACACTATGCTGCACATGAACTCTTGGCACAGGGTCTGGACAAAGCCCTTGCTCTCACATGGCTACAGAGCCCAGGGGGTGAGTGCTGCCAAGGCTGCTCATCCCTTTCTTTCCTCTGCTGCTGAATTCATTGGGAAGGGAGGTGGGAAAGTGTGGCAGAGCACCTTTGGGGTGCTCACCATGTGGCAGGGGCTGCACCAGGGAGGAAGCCCCATAGCACCAAGCGAGGGGGCAGTGTGGAGTCCCAAGTGAGGGGGCAGTGTGGAGCCCTGAGTGAAGGGGGCAGAGATGAGTAGCCCTGAGTGGAGGGGGTGGTGTGGAGCCCCAGTGACGGAGGCTGAAATCTGGAGCCCCAGTTCAAGGGGGTGATATGGAACCTTGCGTGAATGGGGTAGAGATGAGTAGCCCCAAGCGAGGGGGCAGTGTGGAGCTTCAAGTGAAGGGAGTAGGCCCACATAGGTCTTTAGACGCCTGAGGCAGAAGTTTGGGCCAGAGGCCGAGTAAAGGGGGCTCAGCCCAAGAGAGAGAGGGGCGAGTCCTGACTCCAGTAAGTCCTCCACTGCTGGGAGGCCGAGTG
This sequence comes from Caiman crocodilus, assembly GCA_030014935.1. Taxonomy (NCBI): domain Eukaryota; kingdom Metazoa; phylum Chordata; order Crocodylia; family Alligatoridae; genus Caiman; species Caiman crocodilus. The sequence goes on from JAGPOW010003685.1 coordinate 14,816,170, forward strand.
TGGGTCAAAAGTAAGACCTTAAGTAGCACCACAACCTGCTACTTCAGGGGGGGAGTGAGAGTCCTCTGTGAGACCCTGGAGCACCAGTCATGGTGTGAGGTACCCCAGCGCCCACATCCAGGAAGGTGAACCCAAGAGAGAATGTGGGGCTAGTGAGAGAAGCCGGAGGTAGAGTATCCCCTCAACTGGTCAATGCTGGGGCCAGGACCAGGAAGGTCGAAAGGGCCAGGGACCCACTGCGAGGGGCACCTCCTAGCACTGAGGGCCTGAGGTCCCACCTGGCCTTGGAGGTGAGGCCAGGGCCTGTGTGGCCAAAGGTCCCGGGAGGATCACGCCCAAGAAGGGAGATAGCTACAGGGAGCTTTGCAGCCTGAATTATGGCAGAGTAGGCTATCTGAGTGGAGGGATCAAAGAGGGGTCCTGATAGGAGGATTCTGGAGCCAGGTGTGGGGCTGAGTGACTAACAGCTGGAGGCCATCTGCAAGGCATGGGCTGTGGTATAAGGGAGGAATGGAGCCACAGATAATGCCCCCTGGCATTGGGGCAGTAAATGGGCAGCCTCCTGCCTTAATTAACATCATATTAATTAATTAAGAACAAGGTGTGGCAGGAAAGTCAGGTGGGTGGCATGCTCATAGGCAACTGGGGAACCCAGCAATGTGGCTAGGTGGGGATCCCCTCTTTGCCACAGAAAGGAGAAACAGCTTCAGCATTCATGCTTGGAGCTGTATGAGAGAGGGTCTCCTGCCAGTCCCTGCCCCAATCACCTGGAGATCTCAGAGCTCAGTGTTCATGAGGAGCACTGGCAGGAGCCTGCACTGCCCAGGTAGTATGGTCAGAGCTCACTGTGCATACATAGCACAGCCAAAGTAGGGGGGTGGGGTCTACATCTCCCCTGGCCTTGTTCCCAGATGCACTACTGGTCAAACCATTTGGGTGTGGAAACCATATGTTGTATTTTCCAAGAAAGATGCAGGAAGTCAGCGATCAGAAAGCTGGACCTTGTCGAGTTTCACAAGGGGATAAGGGTCAGGCTGCTCTTCTCTGGCCTGCAGCAGCAAGCAGTTGTTTGTACCGTGTCATGCTGACTCATTGTAGAGACTTTTGTGGGAAATTACAACATCTAGAAATGATGTCTCACACTTGTGGTTGCGGTCAGGCATCAGCTAGCAATAACAAAGAAGCTATTGGCTCTTACTATGGCATAGGGTTAACAGGAGGGTTATTACCCAGGGTTAACAGAAAACTGGGGAAGTGGATTAGAATGACCAAGGTGAATCCACCATGCAGAGCAAATATAAAGCAATATAAAATTGTGGGTGAGCCTACCTTTACAAAAGTGCCTGCTAATTTGAAGCTGCCTTCATTTTTGGTGCTCAACTAGAGGTGTTCTCCTAGTTCCTGATTTTCAGCGCTTCTGAAAATCCATTTGCTTATGGTTTATCTCCTCTTGGAAATCAAATCCAGAGACTTCACAAAATATTAGCTACTGAAAATGTAAATCATGTATGGGCTCTTTTTGTTTGGATTCTTGGGAACAGGAACCTAAAGAAACTCCCTTTGGCTTCTCTGAGCTGGAGATGTTTTGTTAAGTAGTTTGTTTTCAGTGGTATTCTGTGTTGGGCGATACGTTGATAATCCATAATGTCTTGGGTCACTGCTCTTTTCATGTGCAGCTGCTCATTTGTACAATACCATGACATCCTAGAATATACAACCATAAGGCAAATATCAGATGGGGAATGCAAGATTGGTTCAGTTTGCTCTGCAAATCTAATTAGAAGTGGGGATGGGGTGTTGTGCCACTTCATCTATATATCTACACTTAAGACAGAGTCAGGTTTAGTCTGAGCCTTATGTTTCAAATAGAAATCAAACCTGAGGAGATGCTGAAATTTTACAATCAGTTCCTAACCACTTGAGTCAAAGACTCCTAGGAGGACTGGTCATTTGCTGTATTTTTGTTGGTCTGAGCAACAAACAATTCCTAGGAGGCTTTCCTATCATTCTGATAGCCAATAAGCTTCAGTTCCTGACTGAGATACAGATTTTCTATATGACTTTGTGCAAGCCACATGAGCCTCAATGTGTCAGCATGACAGTCTGTAAATGGTCATAATATTGTTCATCTACTTCAAAGAGTTTGATTTTTACATTTATTTTATTAATAGTTTTTTTCTTTACATTGTATTTGAATCTGCGGTGAAGAAAAAACACTTTCCCCACACTTTGTTCTCCTAAATAAGAGTAGTTACATAGTTATTTCTTAGTTACCAAAAATACAGTATACTTTGTACCAGAAAATATAAAATAGGTTGCAAACTTTTCATGTTTTTATGGAAATCTTATCTATGGCAGGCTGCTGATTAATGAATGTTAACGATACACTGAAACTACTTTTTTCCATATACAGTTAAAATAAAAAGACATTACATTACTCCCTAGTTCCAATTTAAATTTAAATAAAAATTCGTTTAATTTTACTTTGCAATCAGGTAAATTAATGAGAGAGAATCAAAACAATATGCTGTAATTACATTTATAAATTATTCCTTCTGTCCTTCATGAGTGTTCTTTCTGTTGAAGATATTGAAATTTTGTGTCTAAATATAAAGTGCAGTAACATCTGGTTCTAATTGCTGGTTTGAATAATATAGACAGACCTTCAAGTAATTCGTTCTTTTGAAAGGAGGCTTTTAAGAGGAGGTTCTGAGTCAAAGGTTGTAAAAATCTCATGCCACTAAAAATAGCTAATATCTCAAATACTTTCAAGCTCTGAATGATTACATTTATACAAGGGTCCCCTTGATATAATAAAGTCATTGTTTATTGTAATAATTAGAAATAAAACTGATTTGTGAGCAAGTTTGATTTGTTATGATTAATGGGGTCATGTGCATAGTGAGTGTTCAGACAATTGCCTGGGTCTTGAAAAAGTGTTCATTAATTTTCAGTCTCATATATTTCAGATTCCAAAATTGCGTAGTAGAAATATGCTATTCTTTGGTGTTAATATTTCTCTTGTTTAAAATATTTTGACAGCCAATCAATGAGCAGAGCCAAAACCATTTGACTTAAGTGACCAGCTACCAACACAAGTAGCAATTAGTAAAATGTAATTGTTCTTCAGCAGTCTGGGGCCTGAAAATTATTCATACAGACTCTGATGGATACTTAAGAGCAATAAATATATTTGAAGAAACTCAGGATTGGATGAATATGTTAGTCTTGCACATCAGCCAAAATCTGGATACTGAATTTCCTTCCTAGGCTTTGAAATCAGTATGTAGAAAGAATTATATGGGACTGACTTTTGAATGCTTTACAGCTTGTTTGACCACTTATATCTGTGAAGAGCACAAGTAACACATTTCTATTCCATCTTGGCTAACTTTACAAAAGTGTGAAAGAATAGCCAAAATGCAAGAAGCTAATTCACTGATTTTTCAATTATATCTGAGAAACAATAGATAAAGAAGATGTAGGCAAAAAGCTGGGTTACTTCATTTTCCAATCATTTGAATTGTAGCAACCAGGACTATTGAGATAGGACACCACTGTGGTAGCTGAGCCTCTCCCAAAATGAATAAAGTGGACAGATACAGCGATTTCTTTCTTTATTCCAATCTTCAGAGGTCGAACCTGGTTTAAGAGAGAGGAGTCCTCCTCTCTCTTGCCCTGGGTTTATACTACTGTAATCCCATTGATTTCAAAGTTGCTTCTGATTTGTGCTCTAGTTCAATAAGGTATGTGTAATCATGTGCCTGATTTTAAGGGTTTGAATAGTGCTATTGAAGTTAGTGCTTTGAAGTGGACCATGTGTTTTAAGTTATTAGTGTGTTTTTTCTTTCACTCTTTGTTACTGTAGAAAGGTTCGGTCAAAGAAAATGGGTTTATATTTTGCTTTAAAGCATTAAGTTTAGCCCTACGTCCCAGCTAGTCTGAGCTCACTGGCCAGATCTGGCCCACAGCTGGCCCTGGCCCTGCCCATCTGACTGTGGGGCAAAAAGGTTGGGCTCCACTGTGCTACGCTAATAATTAAAAATAAGAGAAGGAGGCAGACATTAGGCAACACAGATACTATTATTTCTTCCCAGTCTTTACATTTATACACATGGCCAAAATGCCTACAATGATCAAAAAGAATTCTTTGGCTTCTCCTTGATCACTTTCACAGCACTCTTTCACTTATACTGAACAGAGTCTGGTCAATTACTACAGAACAGACAAGACACAACACCCAGGTCTCTCTCTGCTTTTCCTGCCATAGACAGCTTTTTTCTTTTTTCTTTGTCTTGTTAGAAACAGAGGTGAGTCCACATTATAAACTTGGGATTTTGATTTCCTCCTCTCCAAAGTTCAATGAATGCTGGGGGGAAGGGCTCAGATTCAGAACTGAGGTAAAATCTTGGTTCCCATTAAAGTCAATGAGATTTCTGCCATTTGCTTCAGTGGAATTGCACCCATGGTGCTTTTAGCATAGTGTACAAGAGAAAGGCTTTCAGACTGAATTGATCAAAAGCCAGGCAGTGCCTAATTTATGGAAGTTCAGATCCCAGGTTCAGCTTATAAAATTCAGGGATGTTTGGATCTATATTTTTATTTAGGCTTATCTCTGGTTATTGTCTGACTCATGACAGATCTTTAATAATAAAGTCTATATTTCTGTTGGCAGGTTTATAGGCATATGCATTGCTTATGTATGGGAACCTCAGTCACTTTGCTCAGGCATATGAAATGCCTGAGAATACTCATCATATAATTATACATGTGTTGAATTCCAAATACATAGCTCAGATTTGTAGTTACTCAGTTGAACATTTTTGTTTAAATTCTGATTAGAATGAGTCAATGATAAACTTGGCTATCTAAAGGCAACCACAAAAGTCCATAATTAGGCACCTAAACAAAGTTGCCTGACTGCTAGAGGTGGTGCGCATTTGAATTTAGTACGGTTGGCCGGTACTCAGCATGTGTGACAGTACAGGCATTTCTCACTTAGATGAAATGTAGATTCTGGAATAGCATAAAACTTAGCACAAGACAGAATCAGTTCTGCTGAGTGTTACCAGAAAGCCATCTAGTAAGCAATAGCACCAATAATCATTTCCAGAATTACACTCCTGTCATCATTAATGTAGTAGGATTGGAATGCTGTTCTAGTCATAATGATCTAAGGAATATACAGCAAGCAAGTTATTTTTTTTCATGATATCTTATTTTGGACCAGTTGTATAGTCAAAAGATACTAGACAAGCTTTTGGGCTCAAAGTGCCATTCTTCAGACCTGGCCACAGCCTGGGCTGTGCGAAATTATGCTGGCCGTTTCATTCCAACAGCGTTTTCAACTGATTTTGAGGTTGAAACAGCAAAATTGGAATGAAACAAAGGCTGTCAAAAAGCCTCAAAACAAAACAAAGCTGATCAAAATGTTTTGACTTTCAAAACATTTTGACCATAGGCTGGGGATGGGAAGTTAGTCCAGCTGGGCTGACTTCCCATCCCCAGCGCATGATACAGCAACAGTGGGAGGCAGCCCAGCTGTCCCCCGTGTTACACTGCTCCGGGGATGGGAGGCAGCCCAGCTGGGATGCTTTCTCGTACCCCATGCTAGATCACACTGGGTGTGGAAGGCAGCTCAGCTGGGCTGCTTTTCAGTCCCCTGTGTTACACTGTGCCTGGGGTGGAAGACAGCCTAGCTGGGCTGCCACCCGGTCCCCCATGCTACATTGTGCTGGGGGTGGGAGGCAGTCCAGCTGGGCTGCTTTTCTGTCCCCCATGCTACATCACTCTGGGGACTGTGATGTAGTGTGAGGGGG
>JAGPOW010003685.1:14822088-14839895 GCA_030014935.1 Caiman crocodilus
CAGGGTAGCAGCCCAACTGGGCTGCCTTCCTCTCCTGGCATGATGAGCTCAACCCCAGCTGGGCTGACTTCTCATTCCCAGTGAAACTCAAAACGGCATCAAAACAGCCTTTCTGTTTTGACAGAACAGAATGGAGCAGCTGTTTTGACTCAAAATGAATTTCGATATGAAACACTCTTCCATTGAACTGTTGAAACTCAAGGTGAAATGGAATGGTGCCATTTCACACGGCCATACCAGACAAATTCCATGCCTGAATGCTTGTGTAACATCACTTCCAACTATACCATTGGTTCAATTAAAGATACCATACCAAAAAAAAATTCTTGCTTCCATCATCATTAATAACACAGCAATGTGAGGGAGAGGGTGCACAGGCAGGTTCTTCTCCCATAATCAGAAGAAGAGTGAGGTGATTTTTCCTCTGTCTAAAATACAAGGCATTGTTCAATATAAGCTTACTCAAGAAGCTCCACTGGGGAGCAACGTGTAAACTTTTCCTAGCATCAAGGAAAGTCTCAGATTTTTACAGAATAATTATAACATTTATAGTTCCCTTAGTGAGGGTGAAAATTTTATTAGGTTTTTCTCTGAAGTATGAAGCTTAACTCATCTGTTGACTGGAGGAGAAATTCCTTCTCCTGTTCATGGTTTAGTATTGTACAATCAGGTGTGCCATTAAGGTTTTGCATCTTTCTCTGAAACATGGAATTGTCCATTTTCAGAGCAAGGACAGAGAACTTAGAAGGACCCCCACTCTGTTCCAAACTCGTTCTTATTTAGTCATCTAAATTCAGAGAGAGATGAAAAGCAAAAATACCTTTGCTTTCTAATATGCTTTCTACTTTGCTGAATTCGGTGGGTGAGCAAATAGATTAATTCATTGTTTTGCTGTTATACCTGAAGAGATAAAATGGTACTTTAAATAAAAGAGAACAATTCACAGGTAGCAATTAAAAGCTCTAAAAATCACAACTTCCCAAGTTTCTAACTGATCAAACATCTGTTCCTATTTTTGTTTTATAATTATACATGAATGTATAGTTATTTCAAGTATCTTTAATTATCTAGCCAGAATTGTTGCTGAATGCGTGAATTTCTTTATTCATTTTATTTGTAATACCTGCTACCTTCTCCTTATGCTATAGTAGGCAAGTATTGATTCTCTGGATCATGGTGTACAAATAAGAGGTGCCTGATGAATCTGCTTGTACGGAGTCCTGTGACCATCATATCAAGATCTTTGATGTGTACGTCTATGCAAGAGTATGGAGGACAGGAGACTGCCCAAGACCTACCCCCTTAAGGCCTCTGACACAGAATCCAAAGGTCAGACTGAGCCCAGATGTTGCATGCCTTGATGGATTGTATTCTATACTATTTCAATAATTGAATTCTTTTCAACTTTACCACAAGGTATACAGATTATTGCACTGCTTTGTTGGATACTAGATGGTCCTGTCTGTCATGATTGCTGAAAATCCACACAGTGTGGGAAACAGCGTTACCTACCTCAAATAGTAATGTTAATCACTGAGACTATGGTAATATCACTGTTGTAACATACACAAATTATCAGGCCTTCACAGGCAGCAGATGATGTAGTAGGCAGCCTTGCCAAGAAATGTGGAGGGAATCCCAAAGCTTGTCATATATGGCCAAGCATTTGGCACCAATACAGCTAAAAAAACTTAAACAGGTGCTTGATCTTAAGTATGAACATAGCCTTGAGTAAGTAATTAAATGCCTTCTTGATGGCTTTCTGGAAAAGGAAAGGCAGAAGTCCCAAAGCATGCTTAAATTGAATCTTTAACTGCTGATTTACTTTCTTCCTGCCTGTCCTCTATGAGATGATTTTCCTAGTTGCAGTAACAGTTTGCCTTGATTATCCAGGAGTCTATGAAGATTTAGGACCCATTCAGGAAAAGCATAAGATGAAGTTAACAGCTTTCAATAAACCACTATTTAAGCACATGCTTAATAAGACATTGATTTCAAGATTTCTTAAATACTTGTTGAATTAGGGCCTAATATCATTCTGCTTCACAAAGAGTGATAAGAACCTATAGTAGTTACCTACAAAGATAGATTTTAACTTCAAAATTTGGATGCAAGAATCAGAATCTGGATCTAATTGGATCATAGAATTATAAAATCATAGAAAATCAGCATTGGGAGGGACCTCATGAGGTCATCTAATCCAACCCCTTCTCAAAGCAAGATCATCCCCAACTATATAAATGATTCAAAGCTTTTTCTTAAAACCCACAAAGGATGGAGATTCCACAACTTTTCTGGGTAGCCTGTTCCAGTGCTTCACTACCCTCCTAGTGAGAAAGTTTTTTGTAATATCTGATGTAAACTTCCCCCGCTGCTACTTCAGAAACATTGTGTAACCATTGCTTCTTGGCCTGTCACGCACCACTACTGAGAGCAGTCTAGTTCCATCTTATTTGTAAGCACCATTCAGGTAAGTGAAGGCTGTTATTAAATTCTCCCTCAGTCTTCTAGTCTCCAGATTAAAGAAGTCCAGTTCCCTCAGTCTCCAGTCTGTACTGGTACATGAGATTGATCCATCCTGAGTGAAAGACTTTGCACTCATCCTTATTGAACTTTGTGAAATTTCCTTTGGTCCATTCCTTAAATTTGTTTAGGTTGCTTTGAATCCTAGCCCTACCCTTTCAATGTCTACTATTCTACTCAGCTTGGTGTGATCTGCCAGCTTGCTGACAGTGAACTCCATCCCATCTTCCAGGTCGTTGATGAAGATATTGAGCAAAACTAGCCTCGGACCAACCCTTGGGGCACTCCACTTGACACTGGCTGCCAACTAGACTTTAAGCTGTTGTGTGCATCCAGACTAGTGTGGATGTGCAGTATGTGGCACCACAGACCCATCTGTGGTGGTGTGCACTGCACATACTGCACATTCAGGCCCTTTTCATGCTGCTAATTTGCAGTACAAGGTGGTAGGGAGAGAAGGGTTTTGGCCCTGGGAGATTCTGGGGTCAAAAAAACCTGCACTTAAAAAAAGATGGGTGGCCTATGTGGCAACAATACACATCCCTCAAAACTGGAGCCTGGTCAGCTGCAGACAAACTCCACCTGCTGGTCAGGCTCCCTGATCCAGGATTGCCATGGCTGTAGCTCCCAGATCCCAGGTAAGGCTGCTGGTCCCAGCTTCCTCTACACTACCTGGGGTAAAATGCTATATGCCAGAGCATGCATGGCATGGGCATTCCTCAGGGACAAGTGGCAGCAGCACACAGTGTGCCACTGCTTTTTGTTCCCAGGAAAACACACGTTCCCACTTGTGGAGATGTGCCCATTGATTACTACTTCTTGAGCCTGATGAGCCAACCTGTTTTCTTTTGAACTTACAACACATTTATCCAACCCATACTTCTTTAGCTTGCTTGCTTGTGATAATGTGGGAGACTGTATCAAAAGCCTTGTTGAAATCAAGGTATATCACATCCACTGTTCTCCCTGCATCCACAGAGCCAGTCATCTTGTTGTAGAAGGCAATCTGGTTGGTCAGGCATGACTTGCCCTTGTTGAATCCATGCTGACTTTTCCTAATCACCTTCTTCTCCTCCAAGTGCTTTCAAAGGAATCCTTGAGAACCTGATTCATGATTTTTCCAGGGACCAAGGTGAGGCTGACTGGTTTGTAGTTTTCCGGATCCTCCGTCTTCGCTTTCTTAAAGATGAGCACAATATTTTCCCTTTTTCAAACATTTGGGACCTCTCCCAATCACCATGAGTTTTCAAAGATAATGGCCAGTGGCTCTGCAGCCACATCAGCCAACTCCCTCAACACCCTTGGGTGCATTGCCATTGGCCCCATGGATTTGTACAGATCCAGCTTTTCTAAATATTTTATAATTCTAAATCCAGGGATTTTGTTTCATGTTTGATCAGTAAGGTGGAGATTTGTGTATTGCATGATCTTTCTCACTACAAGAAGATTCCATTCCCAGTGCAATTACTTGGCATAAGTCAAGACTGGAAGAACATTTTTTCACTTTAGCGAATCTCCCCAACTTGGGCTGCGAAAACAAATATCTGTCAAACTCTTCTGTAGAAGCGTTTTGATTAAATTTGAATGAAATCTACCTGAAACTTCCTGTTACCCTGGAAGCTGATTGAAATGTGCGTCAAGTCTGACATCAAGTGGTCAGATGCATTCTGTTCCCAAAGGGATTATCATTAGAGAGATTTCCTTCTATATTTTCAAAAATTGTCTTTCTTGCTTCCTACATGTTTTCTTCTTGCATTGGCAGTTCTGACCCCCATTGATACTCCAGTTTCCACCAAGGATATGGAATATGGAATATTACCTAAAAAAGACCTCGATCAGGAGAAAACAGAATCAGACCACAGTTTCAAGTTACAGTCTTGTTTTTGATCTGAGACATACTTTTCCTTAGAGGCTTGTGGCAAAACCATGATAGAACCCAAAACAATCAATTAATTTGAAATAGTCCATTAGATGAGACCCAATATAGCAGTAGGATAGGCAACTGGATATGGGGAGGGCTGCAAAGGAGTTTCAAGGTCTGATCAAACTAGAGTTTGTCAGTGACTTTGGCCAAATCACTTAACTTCTCTCTGCCCTTATTCCTTCAACTGTAACATGCAGATGAATCATTTTATTTACCTTCTTTATGGTGGACTTGTGAGACTTAATGAATTCGTATTTGTAGTGTGTTTGATAGTTTAAAAGCATTAATGCTAAAAGTTTTCTTCTGATTGTTAAAAATCATCAAACATGTCATTATAGTGCATCAGAGCAGTCTCCACACTTGTGTTCTGAAATCTGAATCATACTCAGAAAGGTTTAATTTTTTAATTAAACCAAGTTGATTTTTCTCATTGAATTTTACTGATTCTATTTCTTCACTAGTGCATGCATTCAGGGCTTAAGCATGGATGTTACCATTAAGTTCTTTCTATCGATACTTTCTTTTTTGAGTATGGTTTAGAATGAGAACATGGGGAAGCAATGTGGCATGCAAAACCTACCAGGGCAAACCTGTCTTTAATATATACTATTTCTTTCCCTATCTCAGGCAGCAATGGTAGTGACTAAACTGGGAAGAGGGAGGATTTGAATTTCTTATTGACTACATTTTAAGCCATTGACTGTCATTAGCTGCCCTCTGTGTCTGCTCCAATTGTTGTCATTAGCTCAAACGAGGAAGCTTGGTGTTTCAGTGACATTTATATTGTCAGAGGTAAGTCTGAAAAGGAACGTTTCAAATGTCTTAGAGCTATTGACATCAATGCATTGTTTCATCATCAAAATATGATCAAAATGCTATTTTCACAGCCATTAAGATTTGAAACTTTTCTTCTGATGGGAGCTTAGATTTGTAGCATAATAATGCAGCAACACTAAAGTCTGCAGTAATGAACCAATTCATAAAGCTGGATAATTGCATTGTAGATTCCTGGATATACTCATGGGCAGATCATTTCTAGATCCAGTTCATTTTCTAATAAAATACTTTTTTACAGAAAAATGCTGATTCATAACATTATGAAGTGTTTCCAAAATGTATTATAGAAACATAGATTTTTATGACATTTTATTTCTGGGGGAAAAGGATTTCAATAAGGTCAAAACATTCCACTTGAGTATTTTTAAATGATTTTTGTGTCTTGTTGGAAATTTAGTGCCCATACGAAACCTTTCAATTTATTGAAATAAGTTAAATTTATCTGAAAAGCATATTATTATGAGTTTTGCTTCACAGGAAATGTCAATGAACTTATATTCCAAAATGATGGGCAGCAGACAGACAGACACACGCCAGTGGTGAGGGTAATGGCAGGCAGACATGATTGCTCTGTAGTCATTGTTTCAAACATATTTATTTGATTATTACTTCAGGGTCCTACTTCAGGAGATTTAGTTGTGAATGAATTCAAGGTAAAAATGCACTTTAAAAATGTCCCTGTTTATGTCTAAAATAGGTTGTAGCCAACGCGGCTACAATCTACACCCCTGAAACCTGTTTATGTCTAAAATTGTATATTAAAAATGTTGCTAAAGGTCACCCAACAAGGCTTTGTAAGCTTATATCGACTGTTCTTATCACATTAACACTTTTCTACTTTAGAAAGTACACAGCACAGAAAGACATTCGAGGAAAGCATTTTTGTAAAGCACACATTAGTGCAAGACTAATGGGTGCATTGAATCATGCCATAAAAGATAAACTCAGGGGGTAAATGGCAGCGTTTTGTGGCCAAAGCAGCATTTTGAGCTTTGAGGAGAACACTTGCTAGAATTCACAAGTGGAGCGCTGTCGTACCTCATATTGAATACACAGTAATTTAGTAGACTCTGACCACTTTCATGCTGAATGGAATATTCAGCATAAGTATGGATTTTCTACAAAGCAAACTACCCTCTTGTAAAAACATACTACATATGTTGGAGAGCTATATTTATTGTTCTTTATTTTAAAGTCACTCACAAAAGGCTTGTTCTGCTCTGATTAGCTTATTAGTTAATGCTAGATCAGAAAGGCAGTTTTGGGGCATTGTCTGTCAACTTAGTGGAAATTAGCCCACTGAATGCCTTCAATTGTCTTTGCTCATTAAACCGTATCTCTGCAGATGTTCAATGGTTTAATATTTCTTTAGCTGTGAAGCATTTTTGCTTTTTCAACTGTCTAAAATGTGTGACATGTTAACAGATGAATTTGTAAACAGCGAAAATGCAAAGAACAGGTTTGTTACTCAAAACACTGTGGCCTTGCATGTAACTATATCAGCAACAACTAGTGCTAAGATATATTTGTATGCCCTCTAACCATAAGGTGAAAATGTTGAAAGTGAAATTTCTATTGTTTGCTTCAAGAAAGGACAAGTTCCTGATCTTGAAGTCCAAGTAGTCACTATTCACAAGAGCGATTCAGCTCAAGACAATGGAGGTGCTCAGATAAGCACCCCAGTACTCACTCCTCAATAACCATTCATATCTTGCTGCATAGGAATCATTTGCCAAAGGATTAGTTGAAGCTTGAAGGGCCACTGATAACCATTTTATTTTTTTTCACATTTATGGTGTGAGCATGTGTGCCTGTGCTATAAACAATATACAGTTATATAAAAACTGATTTCTCTGTACATCACTTCTCTAGTTTCTAGTCCGCATTTTAACTCCAGACTGCTGTGTGCCATTAGCAATTTCCTTTAGCTGGTTCATGCTTCAGTTTCTCCATCTATAAAATAAAGGAAAGGATATTTACCTACCTCATAAAACAGTGTGAGGTATAATTCATTCCTAATCAAAGAGAGCAAAACATTTTATTTGGCAGAAGCAAGGCCAAATCTACTGGTGCTTTAGTGTATGTATGACACATAAAGACATTCCTTTTGGCAACTAGTTTATTTTCAAGTTGTTTGGAAAGTCACCTGGAAACTTTTGAACAAAATGGTGTTTTTCCTCTCAAAAATTTTTGGATGGTTCAGTGCAAAAAATTAGGTACAGAAATTTAAAACCAGTTCTCACTAATGTTAGACACATCTGCTTAACCTCATCTTGTCATGTTAAAGGCACAAAACATCAGCCAACAGTGAGGGAAAATGTCATTATTATTTTTGAATAAATGGAATTGTCTGTTTTGCAGGTCACATTTGTTAACACCGTACACCTTCCTATGCTCCTTGTGGTGAAAAAAGGATAACTCTGATAATACAGACAAAAATATTAAGTAGATGGTAATGTAACTAGCCATTGGGACAACATATGGTTTATGAAAATATAACATAGACATAGTTTGGTAGCAGAACGCAAGCAGGCAATTACAGTAGCTCAGTATATTAGAAAGAAAGATAGTGTATCTGAAATGGCAATTACACTATCCATCAATCTTCAATAGTTTGTGAAGAATACAGTCCAAAATGCAATGAAGCTTTATAAGATTTGTGATTACAGAGTGTAAAATACAACAACTGCAACAATTTTTAGATGCCTGCTGGCATTTACTTTTACCCAACAGAGCTTGTTTTAATATGAAAACTTGATGTCCTCTATTTTATAACTGAAATAGAAATCCATTCATAAAGTAACAGAATAGAATATTGAATTTTCAAAATAATATTTGATGTGCTTACTAAGGCAAATTGTTAGGAAAAATTAAAAAATACATAAAAGGTATTCTGGTGTTCTGATACAATAATGACTAGTTCTTAAAATTATAATTCAATGCACCAAAGTTTTCATATCAATCTAGTTGTCTTTATATCATTGAATGGTATTGCTAAAAAAACACATATATTATGTATTATATATTGCATATACGTATGCGTGAGGAGAACTAATTGTCTCAGCTGCCCGACCGGTCAGAGCCGGCTGAGGGGGACGGTGTTTAATTAAGCGGGCGTCAGACGAGCTAGCGATGGAGAGGCAGGGCAGCATATTAGTTTTAAAATAGATTTTACTTACGCCGCTGGTGGCCGCAATGCAGGCTGTATGCTCACTTGCGTAGTTACAATTCGGGTTACCGCAATGAGTTCGTACACAAAATGAGCACACAGGGAAGGGGTACGTCCTCTCGCATAGATCTTATACAGCGGGCGTACTCCTGAACATGGGTTGATTCCACTGCACCCACTGGCTTGACTTTGACAAAGCACACTGTGTCTGTTTCATTCCGGGGCCTGAATAGGACCCGATTGTTGCTCATTAAGCACCTGAAGCCCCAGGGTGGAGATGAACTTCCCATTCTCTTGAAGCTTTTCTTTCTCCTTTCAGCGCGAGGTAACCACTGATAAGCTTCTTTCCTGGGTCGCCTGCTTGATGATACACAATATGAGCCCACAATTCACCAGAATCAGTCAGAAGACGCCCTCCGGTGCACCCTGGGCAACACTCGAGTAAAATCTTCTCCACTGCAATGCCCTTAGATCCTGTTCATGACGCCATGTCTCGGCTGGCAGACCGGTCAGAGCTGGCCAAGGAGGATGGTGTTTAATTAAGCGGGCGTCAGGTGGGCTAGCGATGGAGAGGCGGGACAGCGTATTGGTTGACCGCGACGCAGGCTGTATGCTCACTTGCACAGTTACAATTCGGGTTACCGCAACGAGTTCATACACAAAATGAGCGCACAGGGAAGGGGTACGTCGGGAAGTCGTTTATAGGGAGCTGTTGGTGGGTGATCAGTCTGCCAAAGTCACCCTGCCACCGTGCTCAGAGCTCTTTGCGGCGTGCTGAGAGCTCTGTGAGGTTTTTCCTGCAACGTGCTCAGAGTTCACTTCACTGCAATTTGGGCGGAAACTGAGCAGAATTCAGAGAGTAGCCAATGAAAATTTGCCAAGTAGGAATACTTAATGAGGCGGAACATACCAAATTTAGAACAGTGCCAGTCATACAGAGGGGCAGTCTCAATGTCAATCATATGGAGGGGTAGTTTCAGTGCTGATCATATGGAGGGGTGAACTATTGTGTCAGGGACACTCACTTGATTTGGGTTGTGACACTAATGACATCCAATGGCTAATAAATTGAGAGGAACTGAGTGTGAATTCTGGAAATCTAAACTAATAAGATAACAGAAATAAAAGAAAAGCACTCCTGGTGTACTAGTCCTTTGAGTCAGGAAGCATTGTTGGAAATCTGTATTGTGTGCAACCCATGCAGTAGCTCCACAAAATGCCGTAACTTTCATGTACCTAAAAGTTATATTGATTTCAGCAGTAGCTCTTTATGCATGAATAGTGTGGAATCAAACCCTTTAAATTGAGCCTTAAATTAGTGTGCTTAATTTCTTTAATGTTATCTTGTGGGACAGGACATTACTTCACACCTCCAATATCATATTTAACATTAATGATTACATGTGTTCCATTTTTGGTAACTGGTTGTATTTCCATCTGGTAGTATTTTGTGAGTTATCACCATTTTGATTGCTTCTTTTTGAGGGAATCACACATCATATAACTGAACATTTAATAATTGAGAAATACCACATCAGCTGTATTTCCAATAATCACCAGACAAAAAAATTAAAGGCTAATGCAACCCTTTCTTTTTTGAGATACCTGCAAAAAAGTTAAATATATACATATATACGTAAACATATATATATTTTTTTTTCCTGCAGTGAAAAAAAAGTATTTTGTGAAATTGATTTTCTGAAGTGTCCAGCAACATATAGTCTCAGGGAGTGAGAAATGAGGGATCCAGGGAGACTCTACAGGCATCTATGATGGTAGCTGGCCTTTTGTGTTATTCAGGTGCCTTTCCACCTGATAGCTGAAGAGCCATTAGCTTGGTTCCACAATTGTTCTAAGATTTGTTGACACATTATTGACTTTATATGGTGAAATCTGTTAGGTCTTCACAAGAAGGAGCTGACCAAGGTGATTGTGGGACCCCTGGAAAAACTCTTCCAAAACTCGTGATGCATGGGGGAGGTCCCTGAAGACTGAAGAGAGCCAATGTTATGCCCATATTCTTCTCTTCTCCCATCTTCAAGCAGGGGAGGAAAGAGGATCTTGGCAACTATAGGCCAATTAATGTAACTTCAATCCCAGGGAAAATTCTGGAAAAATTGGTCAAGGGGTCTATGTGTGATACACTCACTGAAAGTAGGATTCTGAATGACAGCCAGCATGGCTTTGTTGCAGGCGGGTCTTGTCTTACCAATTTCATCTCCTTCTTTGACCAGGTGCCTCACCACTTGGATAAGAGAGAGAAGGTCAACATTATATACCTAGACTTCCAAAAGGCCTTTGATCTGGTATCCCATGATGTTCTCATGGAAAAATTAGAAGATTGTGGGCTTACCAGCTCAACGGTTAGGTGGGTAGGAAACTGGCTGTGAGGTATTCTTATGAATGGATTTGTATCATGCTGGTGAGAAGGGGCCAGCGGTGTCCCTCGGGGTGCATGCTAGGTCCAGTGCTTTTCAACATCTTTATCACTGTGCCCTCCTCTGTTCTATTAGGTGCTCTTTTGCAGTCCTGGCCTGAACTAGTGATCTTTTCTGTCAAGGCCTGGGGTTGGACCCCACAGGCTACCCTAGCTGACGTCTGGGGTTCCCCTTATCTCATTTGCCACAACTTTGAATGTAACCTCAGTGGAGGTAGCCTTCAGTGCCGTCACGCCACATGGCGGGCACTCACGGGGCTCCGACCTCTCCTACACCCCAGCCATTCGCCACCATCGATCGTGAATATTCTGGCCCCCTAGTGCCCCTGGTTCTTCTTGGGCTCTATCCTGGTCTCTCCTGGCTATCTGGTCATGAGCCTCCAGTGGCCTGGGGTCTCAGCTCAAATGTATTGGCATCAAGGCCCTCTGTCCCAGGCTCGTCTATCCCTGGGCCCAGCTCCCTATCTTACCCACACCATGACTCACTGCGTTCTCCCCACTATCGTGATTGCTGGAGCAAAGTGGGAACCAGTAACCCTGAACCTAGTGGCTGGTCCCACTCAGGGTTACTCCCTACAGTAGCTTCTCAGCTTCTTTCCCTGTCAGTCACCCAGCTGACTAGCCAGTCGACTTCCCTGCCAGCCTTTCTGCCAGCTTGCCAATTGAACCTGCTGTCAGCTTCTCTGCTGATGCCGGCTCCATTGCTGGCTTCCCTGTCGATGCCTCTGCCAGTGCCTTCGCCAGCTCTCCTGCCGGCCTCTCTGCCGGTGCCTTCGCCGGCTCTCCTGCTGGCCTCTCTGCTGGTGCCTTCGCTGGCTCTCCTGCTGGCCTCTCTGCTGGTGCCTTTGCTGGCTGTCCTGCCGGCGCCTCTGCTTGTGCCTTCACCGGCTCCACTGCCGGCTCCGACACTGGTGCCGGTTCTGCTACCGGCTTCTCTGTCAGTGCTGGCTCCACCCCTGCCTTCTTGGCTGGCCAAATGCCATGGTTGCGCTGCTCAGGTTCTGCGCTTCCCTCTGGAGTCTCCATTTTCCCGCACTCCTCCTAAGCCCTCAGGGCAGCCTTTTATCTCCGCTGGGTGGCATCTCCTGCTGTCACCTGGCCCCAGCTGGATACGGGTGCGGCTGACAAACCACGTGTGTGGTTTTGCCGCATGCGTTTCCCTCCGCCTTTCGGCCCCTGCAGGAGGTAAGTGGGGGCTTTCTTTTGTTTTGGCTTGGGGTCCTCCTGTAACCCCAGCTTCCCTGGGACAATCATTTATTTGGATGTAGAGATGAAGAGCTCACTGGCCAACTTCACAGATGACACCAAGCTATGGGGGAGCGTGATCACTCTTGAAGATAGACTGCAGATATAGGTGGACCTGGACAGGCTGGAGAGTTGGGCAGGTCAGAACCAGATGAAGTTCAACACTGGGAAATGTAAAGTGCTTCATCTGGGGACAAGCAATCTCCAACATACTTACAGGCTTGGTGGCATCAATTTGACTACCACCACAACTGAAAGGGACCTAGGGGGAATAATAGACACTAGCATGAACCAGAGCCATTTGTGCGATGCTGTAGCCAGCAGGGCAAAGAATACTCTGGCATGTATCAACCAATGCATCTCACGTAAACCTAAGCAAGTGATTCTTTCACTTTAATTGGCATTGGTGAGACCACAGCTGGATTACTGGATCCAGTTCAAAAAAAGAGGTCTATGCCAGCACAAAAAGTGACACAATGCACCAAGTTGCCTTAACCAAGCAACATCAAATGATGTGCACTGTAGCTCACAGAAATTTATTCATCTCTGACTCAGTTAGTCTAAAAGATGCACCTCTACCTTGCCTTCTACCTGACTCTAGACAAATACAGTTACTTACCTCTCTATGCCTTAATCAGGTGCAACTCTCCACAAAGATAAAAATGCAAATAAAATTATGCTATTTATTAGCAAAATTTAACCTGAACTCTTGAGTTTGTAAGGTCTTTGACCCTTGTCAGCTCCAGTTATGAGATCTTAGCATCTTTAGATTACCCTTAAAGACTTATGGACAGATTTCACTTTCAGTTTCAAAGATGTCATTCCAGATTTACTCCAGCCTCTGTCCTTTACCATCCACAATGCAGGACTTCACCAAGATGATATGGGATGTAAGAAGGATAGCCTTTGGCCTTTTGGGATGTGATCCAGTTGGCAAGTGCATTTGATCAGTGTCAAAGCTTAATACAATCCAATGAAGGCAATTAAAAGACCCTCACTATGTAAGACTATTTATACATGGTGTAAACTCCCTTTACAGTTTCCCTTTCTTTTACCACAGCTACCTAGATTTGTGCAGCTCTGTGTGTGACATTTTAGATAAATTTTTAATAAAATAATTTGCAAAATGTCATAAACTTTTCTTTATAGTCAATCATTCCTGCCCAAAGCAGAGACAAGGGTTGAAACTGCACAGAACTTGGTAACTATGGCCATGTGGAGATGGAATGAGGGAATGAGGGGAATGTGTGGACAACACTTTAAAGCAGATTAAATGCTTTTGCACTGCTTTAATGGTGTCGGTGTTTGCGCACATGGGTGGTATATTGCACAGTAATTCCAGCCACTGTAGCAGATTCAGCAGTGTAATGCACTTCAAATGACTTGGGGTGCAGCAGTTTGCTGCCCTACCCCTGCAGAGCGAAGCACCAGGCTCCATGCACAGTTCAGGGGAGGAAGTGCAGGAAGCCTGTACAGGTAGCCTGGCAGCAGCCTGGGAAGGCAGGCTTTGCTCAGGCCAGTGATGACCCTGATCTTTTTTTCCCCCCCTAGAGTCTGCCTGAACTGTGCAGGGTCCCATGAACTGTGCAGGGGCCCGGTGCTTATCTCCATGGCTGCAGTGCCCCTTGGGACTACCCGAGCCAAGTGCATGCGGGCAGGTGCTGCCTAGGGGGGATCACCACTGCTGTGGAGGGAAGCACTAGCTGCCCCCACAGCCCAGGGAGTTCTCCACCCATCGGCAGCTCACCTTCCCCTCCCCCACCACTGGAGAGGCAGGTAAGTTGGGTGTGTGCATGACATGGGGGTTTAAAGGGCATCTAAACTGAAGCGGTGGATTTAAAAACCCAGTGCTTCAATTTAGGACCCCATTTCATCTACACATGCCCTATGACCCTGGGGAAAATAGAAGGATGGTTAGGTTGGGGATGCCTTGGGTATAAAAGTGGAATGGCAAAATGAAGATTGAGTTTGTAAGATTGAATGGATGGATAATGCAGTTTCTGGGCCAGCAGAGAGATGGCCCAGACACCTAGGACTGCAATATCTAAGTGGCTGCTGTGAAAGGGTGACTGTGTAGGTGGTTAAGAGCAAGGGAAGTAGCTCCTGGTATTGGAAGGTTGGTGGTATGTCTGGAGTCTATGAAGGGTTGGTGGTTGGAATCCTTTCAGTGGACAAGAGGTATGAGTTCTTTGTGATGAACAGGTACCTGGGGCAGTCTCTGGGGGCGAAGGACCTCATTAAGATAAGCTGAGTCAGTTGGAGAACTTTGGGGATGTTACTGTACTATTTTGTACTACTGTAATAGCTTGTCTTATCACCAGTTGACTTACCATTTTGAGTTGCTACCACTTCTGTCTGTTAATGGCATGCTTATCGATTGACTCTAGCATAGGGTGTACCAGAAGATGGGGAAGCTGAAGCTACCAGTTAAGTACCTGATGCCAGGCTCCTGAGGGGCCTCTAGGAGCCACGGACAGAATTATAGCTCCTATTTACATCTCAGCTCTGCCAGGACAGCCAAATGCCATTCTAGTCAGAGAAGCTGAATGTTATATATTACATATGTGGACAAAATAATGTATTCTGTATTCCAGGCACATATTTCAGATATTGACTTTGATTCCCGTGACGCTGAAAATAATATTTTCAAATGACTCTAAGAGTTCATGTAATCATTTACATTCTGGACCTATTTTTAATTCAGCAAGAAATATTATAGTTCAAGATGTTCTGAACCAACTTTGCTTTCTGCCCTCCCCATTCATATACATCAAATTCCAGCTTCAATATCAAATTTGCAATTAAAAAAGTATAATAAACACAAACAACTGTTAATTACTTATATTTCTAAGTACACTTAGATTACATTTCAAAATTACTATAATGAATAGGCTGTCCAACACTGCATGACATTTATAGTAACTGACTTAATTAAGTAATATCAAAAGCAAATTGATGTCTCATGTTCTTAATCCTGCTGCTGACAATTTGCTTTATTTTATGAAAATACAAAATGAAATGATGTTGCTTGCTAACTTCCTAAAGTGACTAGTGAAGCTAGAAACTGGATTTTGGTTGGCTTTGTTAGGTAAGATACTAAACTGCATCTGAAGGACACTGGTGAATATGTGAACATGAAGGGGGTAAAGCAGGAGGGACAACTGCTGAGTGGCTCTAAGCCATCATTGCACATTGTTCCCTCCTCCTTCCTTAACCATTAAGTCGTTATGAATTCCAACACAGATAAGAAAAAAATTAAATGGGCTTTTATTGCAGCTGTGGATCTCCACAATACAGGGCCCCCTCAGAACAATGCACTAGAAGAGCTCTATTAAATTCAAGGGAGTGACTGCACAGAAGCAGGGGTCTAAGTGTCCAGCAACCTGACATTGCCTTGGAACCTCTTCCCAGTGTCAACACTGAGCAAGGTACTTTACCCTTCTGTGCTTTATTTTCCCAATGATAATGGAAGATGACTTGCAAAGCATTTTGGTATCTTTAGACTATATGTAACTATTGATAAGTGCTTATTATTATTGTATTTGGGACTATTCCTGCCTTATGTAAATCATGTATTTGATTCAGGACCTTATATTTATCCCCTTGTGCCCTATTCTTCTTTCATGTTTCTCAAATTTTCCTGTCATGTTTCTTAATATTTTTACTAACTATTAGAGCTTCTTTGAAGGTATACACCTTATGATTGTTCTATTGTTGTGTTTACAGAGAGAGAAAGTGAGAGAGACAGAGGCAGAGAGACAAAGAGCTGGTAGTTTCCTAATTTCTAATTCTAACTACTCCATACATTTTTTTTTCAATTTAGACAAATCAGTGAAGACCTACATCTTCCTATGTCACCTTTCAGCTATACAGACTTGAAGAGTGAAACTATGGGCACATCTACATGTGCATTAATGAACTTTTCCTAATGCATATTAAATTTAGTACCTCCAATGTGAGATACTAAACGAATGTGCAATAGACTGCCCTAATGCACAATACCTAAAGCACATGTTTTTAAAGCGATGCTTAATGCACATAGTCTATTTTACTGTGCATTAGTGTAATTGTACAGTTTTTTTACATGGCACTGTAATGCACAGTAAAATAGGCTACTGCACATTAAAGCACACTTGCAGACATGACCTGTAATATAGATGACTGACAAAATTGGGGAATAAGAACTGTGATTTTATCCCTGCAGAGGCTGCCCAGGTCTTGGATCCAGATGTTCTGGAGTGCCTCACATCTGCTTACTTGTCCCAGAGCAGGTGTATCAGAGACAAGGCACAGACTGGGTGCATTTACATGTGCCATTAAAGTGACGTGATAAACTGCAGTGCAGTTTGCACCAGAGTCAGCCACTCCCAGGCACAGCTTCTCTAAGTGCTCTTGGGGCTACAGCAGTTTGCGCCAGGGTGGAGCAGCTCCGGGCTGGCAGGGTGGGTCAGGTGGGTCAGCCTCAGGCTCTGGGTGGTGGCATCAGGCAGTGGAGAGGCTGGCTGGCGCATGAGGGTCCTACACTGTTGGGCTAGCCAGCAGTGCACTTTAAGAGCCTTGTGCCTGCCCCAGTCAGTACCTGTCACAGTCTACATGTGCTTCAGTGCACATAATTACTTCATCGTAGGATAGTACTGTCCATGATAGTACTATTTTACAGTGGAGTTAATTAATTTAACTGCACCCTAATACTGGTGCACATGTAGATGGTGACACTTTACTAAAGAGCTAATTAGTCAACTCTGCAGTAAAGCGCACGTCAGTGCATACATTGGATGAAATTTGATGTTTCTGAACAATGTGGATTTTGGGCCTAATTATGGTTCTCTTGGATCAGTGGAATTCCCACCACTGACTTAAGTAGGAATAAATTAAGGCCCAGGTTTTATTTTTGACAAACAAATACATATTCTCATATTATTATTCCTTTTTTTGTTTTGTTTTAGTAGGTCTGGAGTTATCATTGTCCTCCTTTGAAAGGCAGCTGACATTCCATTTTCTTATGTTCCTTGTTTCGGGCTTGAGATATATAATTCATATAGCAATCAATTAACACATAGAACTACCCAAGACAACAGGAAATATTTCTTATAAATCAATGCCTGCTAAATTGCTATAACAATTAATAAAGTGGTCAGTTTATAAGCAGAAATCTGTAAACATCTCATGCTCTGAATCACCCTATGCTAAGGGCTTAAGTGTCTATGCTGCTTCTTATGTACAAGTGTTCATTCATGGGTTGATCTCTTTCAGTCTATATGAAAAAGTGCTGTTTTGCAATTCCTCTCAAGATGGGATCTCTAGAGACTTTAGAAGGTTCATAGCTTCATAGATTCATAGATGTTAGGGTCAGAAGGGACCTCAATAGATCATTGAGTCTGACCCCCTGCATAGGCAGGAAAGAGTGCTGGGCTCAGATGACCCCAGCTAGATGCTTATCTAACCTCCTCTTGAAGACCCCCAGGGTAGGGAAGAGCACCCCCTGCTTGGGAGCCCATTCCAGAACTTGGTCACTCTAACTGTGAAGAAGTTCTTTCTAATGTCTACTCTAAATCTGCTCTCTGCTAGCTTGTGGCCATTATTTCATGTAACCCCCGGGGGCACCTTGTTGAATAAAACCTCACCAATTCCCTTCTGTGCCCCCATGATGAACTTATAGGCAGCCACAAGGT
>JAGPOW010003685.1:14839995-14852304 GCA_030014935.1 Caiman crocodilus
GCAGTGCGTCCTTGACTAATCACCTGAGTTCATTGAAATCAGCTTTCCTAAAGTCTAGCACTTTCACCCTACTAGTTACCTTACCCACTCGACGTCTTACGATGAATTCTATTATTTGGTGATCACTGTCCCCCAGATGACCACCAATCTGTATGTCCCCTACCATATCATACCCCATTGCCAATACCAGGTCCAGTAAGGAATTCCCCCTGGTGGGACCGTGTACCTCCTGCGTCAGGTGGAGGTCCTGTATGCAGGAAAGGAATGTGCATGAATGGTGGGACTTTGCTGTCTGTGTCTCCCAGAAGATTTCTGGGTAGTTTAGGACCTCCATGACTACTGCCTCTTTAGTTTTTATGGTCTCTGAGAGCTGCCTCAGGAGCCCTGAACCTAGTTTTTCCCCTTGGTGTGGGGTTCTGTAGCAGACCCCTACCACCAAATCCCTTTCTCCTTGCCCCCCATATAACTTAACCCGCAATCCTTTTACTTTCTCCTCTTCCGATTCCGTCTTGATGAGGGTCGAAGTATATTGCTTATTGACATACAGCATCACCCCTCCTCCTTTCTTCCCCACCCTGTCCTTTCTGTACAGCCTATAACCCTCAATATGTACCTCCCAGGTTGAACCTGGGACAGGAGGGCAGGAAGACTGACTGTTTGCTGCAACTCCATCTTAGATTCATAGATTGTAAGGGCCTGGAAGGACCTCATAAGATCATTGCATCCAGTCCCCTGCACCAAGCAGGAAAGCTAACTGGGGGTCAGGTGACCCCAGCAAGGTGACTGTCTAGTCTCCTCTTGACGATTTCCAGGGTAGGTGATAGCATCACCTCTGGAGGGAACTTATTGCACAGTCTGGACACCCTCACTGTGAAGTTTTCCTAATGTTGAGCCTGAAACGGTCTTCCAGGAGTTTGTGGCCATTACTCCTGGTTTACCCAAGGGTGTCCTGGTGAACAGTTGTTCACTGAGCCCTTGATGTATTCCCCTGATGTAGCAGTAAGCTGCTACCAAGTCCCCCAAATTTGCATTGTGGGGGCAAAATTAGACCCCTGGATATCCAAGAGTCAAAAAAATACTCCAGGCAAAAAAAGCGAGGCAGGGCAATGTCCAGGACCATGCTGCCCTGCCTGCCATTGGAGGTCTGAGGGAGCAGACAGGGGCTGGGAGGAGCAGCCCTTGGGGGATCTGGAGGTGCAAACGGGAGGTGGGGGCCAGGCAGGGCAGGCATCGGGGGGTTTGCAGGAGTTGACTGCAGATGGGGCTGGGTGGGGCACTCATCAGGGTGTGTGGGGGTACAAGTGGGGGATGGGTCCAGGTGGGGCAGCCATTGGAGAGTCTGGGGGTGCAAGCAGTGGGTGGGGCCAGGCAGGGAAGCCATCAGGGGGTGCTGCAGAATCCGGCATGGGATGGGGTTGGGCAGGGCAGCAATCTGAGGGGCTGGGGGAGCAACTGGGGGTGGAGCATGTGAGCTGTGCCAGGGGATGATGGTAGCCCCTGCGGGAGTCATGTGGCTCCTGCTGGGGGGCTTTAGCTCTGTGGGGGGAAAGTCTGTGAGCTGTGCAGGGGGGCTGTGCCCTGCAGGGTGCAGGGGGAAGGGGACCCACCCCTCCCGAGCAGCCCTCACTCCAACAGTTCCCCCACCCACACTAGCCACATACTCCATGACCGCCCCACATCCCTCCATAGCCACCTGCATCCCCCCACCTCTCATCCCACCCCAGTCCTGCAAGCCCACATCCCCCTAGCACACACCCAACATGTGCAGCTGCCAGACAGGATGAGATCTGTTGCTATAGCTGTAGCTGCAGGGGCAGCTGTCCCCATGTCCTGGTTAGTGAAGGAGTCACAGGGAGCTCTAATTGCTATATCGTAAGATAACCAAAGGCAAACAGGAAAACATATAGGTATTTAGAATTCATTTTATTATGATGATAGAGACACTTGTAGGCTTCCAAATTACTTTATCACTGTAGATATATCAATAAAACATTACCCAACTGATCGCTGTCTCTCAGTCTCTCTTTCTATATATATAGTAGTCTTTTGTTTTAATTGTGGAGGAACATGTATTTTAGGGTATTTTACAGAGTGAATTTGGGATTTTTTTATCAGGGATCTTTCAGTTTTCTAATAGGGAACACTAGAATTCCTGCTAGTGAGGCCAGTGGCAAGACTCAGGCAGAGGAGCCTGCTCAGTGCTGGCACCCTGGACCCAGCTGGAGGTGGTTAACCTCCTGGCCAATTGGGGCCAGGAGGACATGGTTTGATAATTCAAAGCATGCCACCATACCTGAAACATCTTCTGGGCTCAGATGGCTGGGCAGGGGCACATATGGCAGTACTGCCGCACAGAAGTCAACTCTGCAGCCGCAACTCACTGGCAGTTGACCCAGAGTGGCAGATGCCTCTACTGACTGTGCAGTCCCCATCTTGGTCTGGCAGGTGTGCAGCAGGTCGCAGCCAGGCAGAAGTCCCCACTGCCAGACTGGTGCAGTGGGTAAAGGATACAGGGAACTCTCAGGGCTGCTTCAGTAGTGCAGCTGAACAAGGTGTAGTATCCCCAGGTACCAAATGGATGGGCCCCAGTAGCTCCTGAGATTAAGCAGCCCTGAGCTACTTGCGAGGGCAGCTTTTTGTACTGATGAGGACAGGACAGGACAGCTTTTTACACTGCTGCAGTCAGCACAGATCCTGGCTACATATCCAGGAGGAGCCAGGCAGGATTATTTTGCCTCAAATGGCACAAGTTGCACCACACCAAAGTGCATGTCCGTGCACGTGTACTGAGGCAAAAAGCCCTGGCTTAAATTCGCACTGCTTCTATTTGAGCTGCTGCAAGTGCATGTGCCTGCATGTGTGGATGCATCCGTTGAGGGCTACCATGAATAAGGCACCCCAGTTTCTGTACACAATGGCACACAAGGAAATAATAACATCTCATATCACATTCCCATCCCAAATGACCAAATGCCCATTTACAGCTTAGTCAAATTTTGACATGAGTCTGGAGAAGGGCTCCAGGTCCAACTCATACCTCTATATATGAGGGAGGGAACTTATAGCAAGAAACCTTAACTACTCTGCCACTAGGTCCCTTGTCAGAGGCCAGTTCTCTATTGTATCTATTCCAAAAATGTGAACATTTTAAAATGTGTAAAACCATAGTGTAGTTCTTTTAAAAGTATTTCTAAAAGTCACAACTCCAAATTCAGTTTCTACTAGTAGTGACTTTATTTCAGATTTCCACTGATGTAAAAGCACCTTTGGTCCAGTCTTCTACCCATTGTCCTTTAAGCTGCTCTTGGATTTCAAGACTATTTGTCTGTCTCCTTAGAGGAATCTAATGTCTTGGATTCTTGGTTACCCCCTGACAATTCTATTTCAGCATTCAGCAGGCAATTATGGGTTCATCCAGAGTTACAGATTTTTTTAGAAGAATTCAGCAAATGTTCTTTAGACTCAGCAAAGTGATGTAGCAATATGCTACTTGTAGTTCTAACCTACTTTCATGCTTGCTTTTCCACTTTACTCCGATAATATCTGCACATACTACAAAAATATGCATGCCACATAAATATACATCTGAAATTAAAAACTAATTTGCTTTGTCTATATCCCTCTCCTCTTGTGTTTTCTTTCCATGAGTATTCTAGCAAAGAAATTCCCAGTAGGGGTAATTATGGAAACAGCACATTTTAGGCATTTAGCACACAAAACTGAACTGTTTTAACTATACAAATATACTTAAAACAGTTCAACTTCCCCTCTAGTGCATATGCAGCTATGCCAGCACCAATGTGCTCACACTGATATGGCTCAGTCCTCTTGAAGAAATAAGGTCTGGGTATATGAAGAAGTTACTGTTAGACCAGGGCTTAGTTGTTTGTCAGCCCTTCTGTGCCAACTGCCTCTTACCCTGAAGGTTTCATTTACTATAGATTAGGTTTTGTATACCAAGTAAGAGTGTGATTATACTGGTATAGCTACATCAAGATTAGGGATTATACTGATATAATTGCATAAAAAGTAAAAAAATTCATACTAGTATACCAGGATAAAACATATGCAGGCCTTAAGCAAACTGTGACATTGTAAATTGAGAGACTATTCACATAAAAAAATGTGATTCATAGAGTCATGCTTATACATACTTAAAAATAAAATATCATGTGACCTTTTTGTCCAAGCAAAGCTTAATCAGCACACCATGACTTTTGAATGTTAAGTTGCTACAAATAATGGTAGATTGCGAATGTTAGATTTACTCCTCAAAATTGCTCCTTGAATAACTTAAAATAATGTACATTTAAAAAAATTGCAAGTTACTTGTAAGTAAATTGTAAGGTATAAAAAAGATGTAAAAAAGTAAAGCTAGCAAATCAAATTCTATAACAGAATTGCTATGGATTGTCCCTGAACACATTAATAATTACTAGAGGTGTTATGTTTCTTAGTGTTGAATGAAAATCAGAACTTCTATCCCACAGGAAATTCCAATATATCAATATTTGTTTTTATTCAGAATTAGGATAAAAAGCCAAAAGATTTTTTGCAAAATGAGAAGTTATAAAATAGTTCAAGTAGGAAATGTCAAAACATTTAATTTGGACATTTTTTGGTTGAAATGAAATATTTTGACATACTTCAATCAGAATATTTCATTGTGATACATTGTGGTACGAACTGAACCCAATATTATCTTTTGAGTCTGCTTGAAATTAGATTGCATCCACCTGCGGTGCTCTACAGATTGTTACTATCTCATGACTAGATCAACTAGAAGCTGTGCCTGAGGTGTCAGTCATATGCAGTCTTCCTGGTCTCAAGAACCTCACCAAGTTATGCTGTTTGAGAGAAGGTATTAGTGAGTGGCGCAGCCTGTTGCAAACTACGGTGAACTGAATTAACTCTGTTACTTAACTGTTTTGCTGCCTTCAGTTATGTTACCTTCTTCATTCCCTCTTCCTTCTAAAATTATGAATTTGTTCCTGTCAGCAGCAATGAGCACTATGCTATGACTTGAACTTTTCTTGTGTCTTTATGAGCTTCGCTTTTTGTTTCATTTTTACTGTACTCAGTAATTCTCCAAATTAAATCAATTCTTTATTGTCAGAATTTTTCTTTTTCTCATGTTGTTTTGAAGTTCACTTTTGGAGGTAATGTCTGCGCTCCCAACTGGTAAAAACACAGAGTTTCTGACTGCGCTGAGACACTGACTTATGGATAAATACCAGACGTGTTCCTATCTCCTTCTGGGAGGGGTTAACCGCAGAAGAATGTTTGTTCTATCGCTTTACAGCAGCAATTTTCTTGGCATGATCTAATTAAGATCTTGCAAACTCAGAGTATTGTTTGCAGTTTGCCTCATTTGCTTATATAGGCATAAATATTTTGGAAACAAAAAACCTTTTCCTCAACCAAATAATTATGTGGCTTCCCCTCTGCCATTGTGTCTGATCATAAAAAAGTAGGGCAGGAAGACAGACACTTCAGGAGGCTATGTACTCTATCCCCTAAGGCAGAATCTACTATGCCTCGATCAAGTGTATTTAAAAGGCATTTAATGTCACAATCTTCAGTATGTTTTCCCCTCAACAACCTATGGAGGAAAGGAATTCATACTATTCCATTTATCAACAAACTGCCTAAGAACCAGGTCCAAAGAAGGGCTTAAACCCTTCCTAGAGTATAGCTGTGGACTGTCCCCAGCACATCTTGCCTGAGCATTCCCATCCACAATATAAACATGGAGTAGTACTTGGGAAGCTACTCCGACTGCAGTCTCCTTCAAGACCTTGGTCTCTGTAGTGTTAAAAGGGCCTGCTTAATGTGCTCTTGGAGTTGCTTCATTGGTACATTTCCAGATACGGTATGCATGGGTAACTGGTGCCTCCTGATACTGGGGGGGCACAGTTTGTGGGTGTCGGCAACAGGGTGATGAGCAGTGACAGTGTGACAGCCTGCAGAAGCCGGGGGAGGAGGGGCAGTGCGGGGGGCTGAGCAGAAACTGCTTGCAGAAGCCAGCACTGGCATCTGTTAGTGGCGGGGTGGCAAGTGGTGACCACCCGCAGAAGCCAGTGGCAGTGGTGGCAGGGTGGTGAGTGGCAACCGGCCACAGAAGTTAGCGGTGGCCAATCTCGAGGAGAGGGGACATGTATGTGCCCCACCTACCAGTTGCATGTGGTGGTATATGAAAACTGAAGTGGACAAACAGTGTATGCTTAGGAATGTCCCTGCTGTCCCACCAGACCCAACTGTTAGGCTTCTGGCTCCCAATGTAGAATTCAAAGCCCAGAGTTAGGTGCCTATACATCCTATAGTGTACATGGGGAAAATCAGACTTAGGATGATTGAAAGCCTATAGGGAGCTGCCTATAGGGAGTTGCCTATGGCTAGGCAAAAGACCGTAAGCATAGGACTTGAATTCCTTCTTCATGTATGAGCTCAGGCATCTGACTCAGAGTTGCAAGGGAGATGCCTCCATACACTGAGGACCCAGAGCCCAGAACTCATCCTTAAATGGAGACACCAAGCAGAGTTGTTCTAAGATGCAGCAAGAGGAGGTGGCATTACCATCTACCTTTTATACTATATTAGCCCAGTATTCCCCCAGAAAGTGGGAAACAATCACAGAAGTCAGTGTAGAAGCGCTGCAACTAGAACCCAAGCACTAGACTAATGTCCTAATGCAGTATCCACACTTACTTGGAACTATTTTACTCTTGTGCATCGCCACTAGAGCAGATCACCTGATGTGTTAGGACAGTCTTTTAATTCAGAGGTTAAAGCGGCTGTCTGAAAGCATGTGTAGATGAAACAGAGGCCCTAAATTGAAGTGGTGGGTTTTAAAAAACACCGCTTCAACTTAGGGCTGATTAAACCCGCATGTCATGCACACACCCCACTGACTTACCTGCCTCTCTGGCAGGGAGTGGGAGGGCAGGCAGAGTGGTCCCTGGGCTGTGGGGCTGGGGCTTCCCTCTGCAGCATTGGCAGCTCCCCCCAGGGGGGACCTGGCTCAGGTGGTCCCGGGGAGCACTGCAGCTTCTGGGGGAAGCACCAGTCCCCCACGCAGCTCAGACAGGCACGCTCCAGGAGGGGGGGAAAAAGATCAGGCTTACCGCTTTTCTTGGGCAGAGCCTGCTTTCTTGGGATGGTGCCAGGCTGCCTGCAGGGCTTCCTGCAGAGCCATGGAGCTGCACGGAGCCCAGTGCTTCACTCTGTGGCTGTAGGGGTCACGAAGGAGTTTTGGTTTGCTGTGCCCCAAGTCATTTAAGGCATGTTACATCGCCAAATGTCCTACGGCGGCTGGAATTAATGTGCAATATGCCACCGAGGCATGCAAACACTGACACCATTAAAGCAGTGCAGAAGCATTTAGCCCACTTTGAAGTGTAATGCACACACGCCTGTTGTTTCGTTTGTACACAGCCTAAGAGAATAAATATGGGATAGGGCTTCCAGGAACACTACAGAAAGTGAGGCAGAGGACATAAAGGAAAGGGCATAAATATCATCATTCCCCCACTGAGCAGTTATCTCTAGCTCTTCCATGGATGCCATGTTCATATAAAAAGTGTCCATGGCCAGCAACAAAGAAAGGAGGCAGAGAGATCAGTGGGCATGTCTCTTGGAGAGCATCCAATTCTACTGAGAATTAACTTCCTTTACACACCAAGGATAGGGCATGGCTTTCATCTCAGTTTGTAAGCTCGGTGGGGAAAAAAAAGTGGTCTCTGTTACGTGTTTACTGAGTGCTTAGCACACTGGGGCCTGGTCTATAGGTGTCTTCAGAATACATAGGGTAAGGGATAATAATGTGCATTTTGGGTAGGTAGGGAGAATTCAAGGCCTACACAGTAGATGTGGAAGTTACAGTTCCTGTGCTGTGACCACCCTATGAAGTCTTTACAAAGGCTGCAAGGCTGTGGAGATCTCTGTACAGTCATTGATGAGGCTTTACTTTGAAAGGTAAACCTTCTGTTTCTAACAATGTTTTTAACATTTCCTAGCTGTAGGAAGCCCTGGGGGACCCACTCCCCTCATTATCAATCAAGCTAGAATGTTGCCTACCAGCCTCTACATGAGGATGTATAATGCAATACAGAGCACTGATGCAAGATTGTAAAATCTGGTTGCTTTTTTATTGGCTCTCAGAAAAATGGTTTTGTGCGTGAAATCAGAGAATGAAATTCACTGACGGCTGTTAAAAATGATTTAAAACTCAAGTGCCACAAGGCTGGCCATTGATACCACACACAGTGGGCACTTACAGGACTAATACATTGGGAAAATAGATTTACTATCTGCACTTGGCAGTCTTGAGACTATAGGTGACTCTTTTAATGCTGAATCAAAACTAGGAAGTTTTATTTCAGTTGGCTTGAACTACACACAGTAGCAGGAAATAGTTCCTTTTGCTGGTGAATGAACACCTCCGCATCCTGACCTAGCCAGACTTGAAAATACAAACCTGAAGAGTCTAACTGAAGGAATGGATGGCCTCTAACTCCATAAATCCCTCTGTATATGTGAAGCCTTCTTTTGATTAAAAAAAAAATTATTTAGGCCTGGTGAGATAAAAAAAAAATGTATTAATGAACAATTATCCAGTGAGAAATGCCAGTGTTTGCAATGAATGTTATTCACAAGGGGATTATTCAGGCAGCTCTAGTTTTATTACTTTTCAACTTTAGCACTTCAGACCCAATCTAATTACAGAAGACTAGATTTTTTTCCTGCTTTGCCTGCATGTCATCAGTAGAATTGTTAATTAACATCCACTTACAGAATCGTTACCTGGATGTGTGGAGATGTGTCTGCCTCAAAAATATCACAGTACATTACAATGGGCTTGGGTTAGTGGTCCTGAAGGGTGAGTTAATGGTTATGAAGAAGCTGTTCTGACTTTCTGAACCATGGGTAGATTTGTAGAGTCAGCACGCCCAGATTCTCACTTAGACTAAGGGTATTTTATGCTGCCCTGAGAAAGGCATGCAGAATAGAAATGACCATTTCTATTAGCTGTACTCCCCAAACCACATGACATTTTAAGGCTAGGTAGAACACTAGCAAACGCTGACACAGTAGGATATTGCCTTATTCCACTTCCCCAAAATTTAAACTCATAATTGGATTATTCAAATATGAGCTCTCACAGATTTATTTTTCAAACAAACCCTTGTTAGAGATAAAAAGATTGCTTCATAGCTGATTGATTTGAATTTAAGTGTTACAGTCACCTTTACTGGGTATAACGTTGCTAGAAATATTTTTCTGTAATTAATCAATTAGGTTACAGCGATTATGAAAGTCTTAAGATATGTTAGTATTTTAAGAGCATATTATTTATGCATTTGTTTATTTGATTTATATGCAAGCCTTCCCAACAAAGGCTCAGGGTGGCTTACAATAGAAGAACAGAATAACTTTTAAAACATGAAAAATGCTTATAGAAGAAAACAAAGCAGAACCCTATTAATAATATCCCAGCCTAGCTTTGTTTGCTAAATGCCTGCCCAAACAACAAACAATCCCACTGTATTTTTTTTCTCCACATTACTTCATTAGATGCAGTGTTAGAAGTAAATTAAAAAAATTAGACTATTTAAAAAAAAAATCAAAGCAGTTTTTCATACTCAAAAGCTTTGTGGTTGGTAAAATAATGCAACCGATCATATTGCATTCTACCCTATTATTCTCAGTATTTGGACCAAAAGACAGATCCAAAACTTGCTAATGTGCTCAGCAAGTCTGCATATTTATCCAGACTTTATAATGCAAGATTCTAGACTAACACTCATTCAGGAACTAGATCTACTCTTGGAGGCAAAATCCAGAGCTGAGAAAATAGTATCAACAATCTTTTATGGGATTCGTTGTAAAACAGAGTCGGTATCTTTTATAATTGTCTTCCAAAAATATTTTAGCAAATGATATTTCAGGTACAATGATCATGGAAACAGTGGAATCTAACCAAGTATTAAAGATTATTTACAGCAGTCAATTTAGAAATCAGAAGTGTGAATTTTTACATCGATAGCCTGATCCCAAAATTCTGCTCCTTGGCTTGCAGAATGTGTCTGTGCAGAGATATAAGAATTCCATTAAATCTCTCTGGACTATGAATGTGGGAACATAGATAAGGTTTCATGAGCCTGCTGCTCCGCTATCCGCAGCAGAGGAATGAGCCCTGGCTCTGTACAAGCCCTGTGTCAGTCAGCACAGCTGAATCTGCAAGGATTCAAGGATAAGATCCTTAATTTGACACTAGTGCAAGCCAGTTGCAGACACTCTCCTTCCCCTGGTTTGCTGCCACTAAAGCATTGATCCTCAACCAGGGTGCCAGGGTGCTTGGGGGAGCCTCAAGATCCCTTGAAGGGCATGGCAGGAAGTGTGAGGAGATAAGCAGATAAGAGCAGGCTCAATCTTTTCCTGCCTAACTGCTCCTCCATCCCCACTGCCTGCTCCTCTGCAAGGAGATAAGCCCTGTAATGAATTAGTTTTCAAAATAAGGTGCTGCTCAGTTCACATAAATTATGGAGTGATGCCTCAAGTCTGATGAGGGGTGCCTCGAGAATAAAGAGATTGAGAGCCAGTGCACTAGAGCAAGTGGGAATTGAGGAAGTGATGCCTCAAGAGAGATCTCATGAAGTCTCCTGGGCTACCTTTGGTTCACAGACAGGATCTACCTGCCCATCCAAGGACAGAAGTATATAGTATAACCAATCAAAATGGCTCAAGCATTGAATATCAAATGCTTAGCTTACCCACAAACAAGCCACAGACTAAATTTATTTGCTGTGATTTTTTTTCCCTGCAAATGTTTAAATAACAGTTGGTAAACAAAGAAAAAGGGGTAAAATTAATAGGAGGCATGTTTGTGTTATGAATGATTAAGTCTTACCATACAAATCTTCAGATCACATTTTGGAGATCTTTCTCAATTCTAACAGACCCAAGCAATTCTGGAAGCTATACGCCCACATCATACAAATGTATTATTTCAGCAGCAGACTTGTGTGCTGCTGAGAAAATAGCTGTTAAGAAATAATATAACTGCCATTGCAGATCCCTAAAGGGGATTGCTTCTCCCACTGGCTATTATCTAAATTGGATGTTTTCTGGAAAGACTAGCTGAATAAATATAGTGCTAATAGTGCCAGTACTGTAGTGCTAAAGTTTTAAAGTAGCATTATGATCTTATTTATAGTATTTTTTGCAGGTGGAACTCCCCCAGGTTCAGTGGGGATATTCTGGATTTGCATATAATCCCTGGGGCCTAAAGCTGTAGAAGATTAAGGAGCGCTCTTCTCCCTTTTGCGGGCAAACAGGCAAAATTAGACCTACCTCAGCTTCATCAGCTACTTACCCAGCACACCAGATGAAGGGAAACTCCAGAAGGGAAAGAGCTCTTTGCCACATCTGTTGCTGAACACAAAAGTACTACTACAGAGAGGGCTTCATTTGTAGAAACTTGCTACTCTGGGTTTTCCCAATGACTTGTTGGGAGTCACCAAAACAGAACAAAATTTTACAAGTGGTAGGTTAGTGCCGCTTACTGTGGAGATGATGAAGAGGCTCTTAGTTAATTGTAAGACCTGTGTCCTTAGTGGTGAGAATTCTGTGATACGAATTATTCTACTAAAATGTATAATAAATCTGAGAAAGTAGTGGTAAGAATTCTGTTCAACAGCCCTATATGTTACTAGTTCTTCTCTCAGGACTGTCTACTATGGAAAAGGGTAATAGTAGAATTGAGAAGACTCTAGTAAGGCCATTATCATTCACTCACCAAATAAACCTCAAATGAACATGGTCAACTAGGAAATGGAGCTTCATAACCAGGCAGCAGTTCTCAAGAGACTGAATACAGGCATGCCCGCTTAAAGTCTCTGGAGCTATTTTACCTATTGGGTGTATCTATACATGAAACTAATGTGATGCAATAAACTCCAGAGCAGTTCAAGCTGGACTGAACTGATCCCGGGTGCAGCATCTACAAGCACCTGGTATAGCAGCAGTTTGAACCAGGGCAGAGCAAGGCCCTGGCTAGCTGCAATTTATACCCCCAGTCAGCATTTACACATGTGTTTCAGCACACTAAATGACCCTGCCATAAGATAATAGTGTCCCCAACAGTACTATCTTATGACAGAGTTAATTAGCTTACTGCACCCTAATACTGGCATATGTGTAGATGGTGATGCTTTACTCCAAAGCTAATTAGTCAAGTCCTCAGTAAAGCGTGTGTGTAGATGCACCCATTAACACCAAACTGTGGGTGGGATTTTGAGAATGGAGAAA
>JAGPOW010003685.1:14852404-14865654 GCA_030014935.1 Caiman crocodilus
CTGAATGTTCACATCTGTGGTTATGGTATTGTGTTGATATACTGCTGCCAAAATTACTGTGGAGGAGTGTCTTGTTTACTGTTCATATGGAACAGAAACAGTAATATGGTGCTGTGTTTGACAAAGCTGATGCTATATCACTTCATCTGAAATGAAGATTTCCTTGTATGAAGGAAGACTTATGAAGACTTATTGGTGTGATTGAGGGAGCACTATGTATTGAGGGTGCCCAAGGAAAGCATTCTGTGGTTTCAGAAAATCTGGACTGGACTTGGATTACTTTTAGGAGGTTTTATATTACTGTGACAATACCAGCATGAGATTAGCATGAACTCATTGATGGGTCAAATTCTGTTCTCAGTTCCTCCTTGATACTCCACTGAAATCACCCATCTCTGTTATTAAGATTGGTGTGGACATGCTGAAGCAAATGAGAAGAGGATTTGATGTGATGAATATAAAATACCTGGATCAGATGCTATGCTCTGTCATTAAGGCCACCTCTGCACAACAGACTTCTTCTGAGTGACCATACCAGTCAGCCGAATGAGTACCTTCCAAATGACCCTGCCTACAGCACTCCATAGGCCATGAATAGGTATTACATTTGTGCCAGGAGAAAAGTCTTTCTCCTGGCACAAAAGGAGCATACAGCCATTCAAAGGATTTCATACAGGAAATCTTTCATACAGGATTTCTTTTCCTAGAAAGTTAGATAGCAAGATCTCCCTCTTCCCAGAGAGAAAGGGAGGGAGAACACTGGCTCCCTGATAGCCTGCCTAGGGGCAAACAAGCTGTCAGGGAGCCCGGTGGGGACCCTGCCTTTGAAAATTCATAGATTTCATTGACATTAGGGCCGAAAGGGACCTTGGAAGATCATCAAATCCAGCGCCTTGCCCCAAGGGCAGGAAGTCAGCTAGGGTCAAAGGATCCCAGCAAGATAAGCATCCAAACGCTTCCTAAAGGAGTCTAGAGTAGGTGCTTGCACCACCTCTGGAGGGAGTCTATTCCAGGCCTTGGGGACTTCAACAGTAAGGAAGTTTTTTCTTATATCCAGCCTAAAACAGTTTTGGAGGAGTTTGTGACCACTGGACCTTGTCATCCCTTGGGGCACTCTGATGAACAGGCATTCCCGCAGATCCTGATGTATACTCCTGATGTACTTATAGGCAGCTACCAGGTCACCTCTGAGCCTGCACTTTTCCAGACTGAAAAGTCCCATGGCTCTCAGCCTCTATTAATAAGGCCTATTCTCTTGTCCTCTGATCATGCACGTGGCTCCTCTGGACTCTCTCAAGCTTCTCCACATCTTTCTTGAATTGTGAAGCCCAGAATTGGATGCAGTACTCCAGCTGTGACCACACCAAGGCCAAGTACAGTGGTAGGATGACATCTTGGGATTTACTTGAGAAGCATCTATGGATGCAAGCCAGAGTTTGGTTTGCTTTACCAGCTGCAGCATCACATTGGTGGCTTATGTTCATCTTGTAGTCAGTCATGACCCTTAAGTCTCTTTTAGCTGTGGTGCTAGCAAGCATAATAGCACTGCTAAACCTAAAAGCATTCTGCAGGGCTTTTTTCCCAAGGTGGAGTACATTATATTTGTCAGTATTGAGTGTCATCAGGTTTGTATCTGCCCACTTTTTGAACCTATCCAAGTCAACCTGGAACCAGCCTATCTTCAGGTGTGGACACTATGCCCCAAAGTTTAGTGTCATCAGCAAGCTTGGCCAGTCCACTTCTGACACCAGTATCCACATTGTTGATAAAGACATTAAAGAGAACAGCTCCAAGGATGGAGCCTTGGAGGACACCATTGGTCATGCAGTGCTATGATGGTTCACTTCCATTGACTACCACTCTCTGGGGATGGCCTCAGAGGTATGGACCAGTGCAGAGTACTTCTCCTTTGTGGTGATTCCTATCTTCTATCCCTAATTCCACCATCCCCCCACTTCTAAATATTTGCTCAGTGGGAGGAGGGCATTCTTCTACTGTCCTCCCAGACCCCCAGGAGGATTGCTTTTGGGAAGAACAGCTCTCAGTCATCCACCCCCTTCCCACACTTCTCTAGGTTGGCAGTCAGCAGCTGGCAGCTGCCCCATGACAACAATGAATGTGTCCCGTTCCCTCCGCCCCACACACGCCCCTCCAGGTTGATCAGAAGGAGTGTGCAGGGCAGCAGACTCCTGTGCCAGAGCAGCAAATCTCCTGGAGTCTTGCAGCTTAGGGAGAATTTGGCCTGGAGGAGTGCACAGAGTGGGACTATTCTCCCACAGTGGGAACCAGGGAGCTAATAGACGGGATGGAGAGCAGGGTATGCTTCTCAGGCTGGAATCCTCCCAGAACTGGCTGTAGCGGCTGTCCTTTCAACATCTGCCAAGTGCCTCCCTGCCCCCTCCCCAAGTAAGGGAGAGGGCAGGCTGTAAATGAATGGACTCCTCTAAGTGTAGGGGTAGCTCAGCGAATAGCCCTCTAGTCCTCCCTGGCTGGAGTGCTCACCTGTGTGACTGCAGCTCCCAGGCTTTTTTCTCATGTTAGGAATTTCAGAGACAGGTAAGCCATCAGTGCACCAGCCTGTGACACTCACTGGCCCATGGAAGTTCAAAGCCAGGTGCATCCTTTTAGTTTTCAGGAACAGGCTAAAGGATGAGCACTGATGAGGGAGTGCATGCCACCTCTGCATGGCTGACTTATGAACGGGCAAGGCTCAGGCAAAACCCCCTCTCTTTCCTCAAAACACACTGATGCCTGGAACCAGAGCCTGCTGAATAGACTGCCTGCTGTAGCAGATCAGTGGTTAGCTATATTGAAGAACAGGATACCAGAATGCCTAAGTAACGAGTGTACTTGAATGAAAATGAGAAACCACAACACACTGCCTCAGTGGAAAATGGAACAAAATGTGCATCTGAAATTCATGATGGTAATGTAAAATAATGTCAGTGTCATGTTCTGCCTCTGAGGGCTTTTTCAGGAACGAGCAATAAAGGATAAAAGTAGTTAGAAGCCTACTAAAATATGAGATACTTAGAGCGTATGTGCAATACAATATTTAGTTTTGTATTGATTTTACTTGCTTTGCTCCAATTACTGTTCCACTTAAATACCAATGTACTAAAAGAATTAACATTTATAATACATTTTCAAGGGGTGAGTGTATACTGCTGTATGAGGTACTAGTTAATAGAGAACTGCCAATAGAAGAGATGGCCAAGCATATCACTATGAAAAGGCTGTTTCTCTTTGCTTCACAGGCGACTGCCTACTGATTAGTGTCATGTTTCATTCACTATTTCATTTCTTGCTTGCCAGCAATTGTTTCATTGGTGATGTTCATAGACTGGGGGACTACAGCTGCTTTGTTAGCTTAAGAGTGGCATCCTCTATTGTATATCACTTTTAATATACTGGATTCAGAAAACTAGCCATTTACCATTTAACTTCCTTGCTCTCTTGTGTCATCTAAAAGAAACATTATCTGACCTGCTGCTGCTCTACATATGTATTTATGGGGATATACATAGGGACTTTTTGTCACTAGAAAATGCCACTATTACCTTCTGTCCTTGATGATGCAAGAACACACCAGTTTTCTCAAACAATTGTCCCTGTGTTACTATAGTTATACTGGGGAAACTATAGTTCATAATTTTTCAGTAAGAAATAATACAGAGCAACAGCAGCTAACTGTATAAACCTATGATGATACACTGAATTCTCATTGAGCAAGGGCAGGGTTGAGTCCTAAGTGTGTTGAAAATTACTAGAATACATAACGTAGAAACTATGTATATTTTTCATCCCTCTCCCCACCAACTACAGTGCCCATCCTTAAGAACTTCCCAATTGCCATGAGTAACGTAGCAGTTAAATAAGTAACTTTACCTCTATATTTGTATTTTTCAAGGAATTTTCTATAGTACTGTACAGGGAGTAGTACTGATTGATCGTTTTTATGTCAGCTAAAACTGTATGTTTTTAACAATGACTACTGTTGCTGAAAAAGTGTTTAGGGAAAAGGGAAGGAAATTTAAAAAAAATGCTATCAGCTGTAGTGGATGGACTGAGTTCCAGGAATATTCTGGGACACAGAATCTGAGTAATTTTACAAAAATATATGCATTTTATTCAGTTAAGTGTTAACAATCCATGTTTTTTGAATTTCAGTGACCCCAGAATGCCTGGAGTATTCAACCAAAACTTCATACTAGACAAAATAATCACAGAGTTTCAAAATAAGAGTAGCTGTAAGCAAAGTACATTGCTAAATGCTAAGAAGGTATTGTTCTTCCACTGTAGTGATTAATTTGTGGCACTGATTATTGAGAATGAATTATAGTTCAGTATATTATGATGCTCCTGTAGTGTGGTGCTGACCACATCACCTCCTTCTTGTGCTGAGGTTAAGAAACAGAGGAGCTCTATCTCCACTGCCTTGATGGGCCTTAATGGCTGTAATCAGGGCATATTTGCTTTTATACTACAGTACTCTGCTAGAACTTGACTGAGAATTTTTACCTTGAAACATGGAAATCTGCTTTATCTCAGTCATTTCTGGAGCCCCAGGTACAGTTCTTCAAATTTTGGTCCCTCTTTTATGTCTGATAGCAGACAAATTTCTTCAAAAAATGGCTGCCCCGTACAGCTTTCTGATTTACTTTTGTTCAGGTTTATAGTTTAAATTGTATAAACACTATTATGGCATCTGACGAGAGAAATAGTATTGAAAGAAATATTGCCATTTTAATTAATTTAAATGGAGCGGCCACTCTGAAGGACTGGTTCTTTACTAATCCTTTGGCATTACTGCAAATTACAACAATTAATTCCTTGTTTAGCTGTCTGTTACTATTTAGACCTATATGTTGACTGTCACAACATGACAGGACCCAGGTTTCATGCCTTTGGCACAGGAAATTCACCTGAGGGTGGCGAGGAAAAATGCCCATCACGCCTGTTCCTTCAGGGACAGCCCAGAAAGGAAACAAGGCTTACATAGCATTTGGGAAATACTCTGCCCAGTCCTTCACGTAGGCAGCATCTCTTGTGCAGGTCCTTCCAGGAAGCTTGGAGCTGCTCATCCCTTTTGGAATTCGGGGGAAGCTAACGGTGGAAAGACTTTCCTATGGCATTATTTCCTACGCAACTGCTCTGTGCTAGAAGTTGCTAGTAAGATCCAAATCTGTAACAGAATAAATACTGTTCCAGATATATGAACATTTATCTTTCTTACGATTATACATTTTGCATTTTAGTAAAGTATCCCTGTATAATTGTGTTCATATCAAAGTCGGTTTGGATTCTTGATTATTTTGGGGCTTTTAGGTATCGTAATGGAGTATAATACATTATTTAACTATTTGAAATAGAGATTATAGAGGGATCAAAGAACAAGTCAGCTTGGAAAATAACAATAGAAAACAAAGTGAAAGTTTGACTTTTATCAACCTTTCATTGAAGAAAATTAAATCATTTTAAAGGATATATGTTAAATAACAATATCAGCACATACCATGCAGAAGGCTTCAGTCTTCAGTCAAGCTCTCTGGATGCAGAAGCTCTTCATATTGTTGAAAGGACCGAGTTAAATAACAGGAATAAAATAGTAAAATGCCACAACTTATTTACCAGAAAGTGGTGCAGAATATACTAATGTGGCAGACATAATCACTTGGCTAAACATAGCAAATAGACTAGTAAATATAGTATAAATGAAAAGTATAAATGTGATCTGTATTTATTGTCTTTGAAACTTAATTTAGCAATGACACTGCAGTCTGCACTTCAATCAATGAGAAGAAGTCTGTGTTCATTGTCTGCTGGTCAGTGTACTTCAAGATTGCCTGTAAAACTTTTCTGCCAGTGACAATGCACTTAAGTCTCCATGTGTTTGGTTCTCAGAACTCAAATGATCCAAACCTTCTTCTGATCAGGAATCATTGCAGATAGGTTATCAAATTTAGATATTAATCTATGAATGTTGTAATCCTAAAATGTCATACAAAAGAAGAAGATTTCAGATAGGTGATAAGGGGAGTCTAGAGGTTTTCTATCAGAACAATTTACCAGTGGAGTGTAGGCTTCCAGACTCCTTGGCATTGATACAGCCTAGTGGGCAGACCATGTCTGACCTGGGAGGTCAGGAAGGATAGAGAGCCTCAAAAATAGTTTGCAAAGGTCAAAATAAAATGCTGTTTCAACTTTTTCAAAGTGAAAATTTGGGGTTTTTATCCTGTGGGTAACCGTGAAATTTTGATTTTTCATTTGTTTGACATTTCAGAATTTCTATAAAATGAGAATTCAGTTTCTGATTAGTTCTACACCAGACTTCCATGATTTCTCTACCAATTGTAAGATATATATGTAAGATAGTCATGTATTATCCACCACTAGTTCTATACAAGATGCCTATTAACATCTTTAAGTCCCTTTAGAAATCTGACTCTAAAAAAAAGTCACTTTTGAAAATATTATTTAGCCAAGACATTTAGACATCAAATTCTGGAGTCTGCAAGTGAGAGAGGAGCAGTGGAAAAAAAACCCTGGTCATACGAATTCATTTTCTTTTAGTATCTACTCTCTGCCACTCCATGATGCAGGATATCAAGCAAAATGGACCTAAGGTCTCATCCAGCTAATGGCAGTTTTAATGTGTAATTCTTCTTCCGGGGCAATGTTTGGCAGCAAAAAGGGGTGGGTTCAAATTTCGGGCCTCCACCCGGAAAATCTGGGAACACTAAATTCCCCTTTTCTTGCAAGCAGTATAAACACAAACACTCACATTATTATAGAAAATAAAAAAACCCAAAAGAAAACAAATATAATTTTAAAACACTACAAACTACAGAGCAACGTCTATATATAGAAGGCATGTTTTTGGGGAAGCTTCACCCATACTCAGGCAGGCTGGAATTTGGGGGTTCCCAATGGGTAGTTTGGGGGGCCCATACCCCTATACCTGCCCTTCAACAATTGGCTAGGGAGGAGGGCCTGCACCAGAGGGTCCTGAATTGCTCCCTGAGTTTACTACGCTGTGAGGTGCTGCTTGAGAGTGTGGGTCCTTCTGCATTACAAGGGGCCCCTCGTTGCTCTTGGAGAAATAGTAGACTGTCAATCTGTGCTCTCATGGAGAGGCTGAGTATATATGTGGGGGGTGACTACAGCTTCAGCCAGCATGCACATACCCCAAAACTTCTGGGCTGGAGTATATGGCCCACTGAAATGAAACTGCAGGACAAACTCCAAAAGAAGCCGGATTGATTAATGGCTATAACTGACCCAACTGCAGAGCTTGACTGGAGCAAAGGACCATCAAAAGAAACAAAGGGAAAAGCCAAGCCTACCTAGGCTGCAGGTAGTTTGGGTCATACCGCTCCACCGGGAGTAAAAAAGTTGCAAACCTCAATCCCAGTCCAAAGCTGCCAGGATCAGAAACTCTCAGGTTTTAACCATGTTTAAAACTGCCTGGCCTAATTCCTGGCTTGCCAATCCAAGGAACCAATACTCTCTTCCCCAATGTTAATCCCTTAACACCACCAAAAAGGGGGAAGAAAAAGAAAGAGGAGTTCCCAGACACTGGGACAATTCTCCCTCTCTCTCCTCTACCCAAGTTTCCATTTTTGCTATCTCCAAATTCCTTCTCCTTCAAAGGAGACTTTACTCTTCAGCAGCCCCTACCAGCTTCTCCCCTCCCCAAACCAGCCCAGTTCACTGTATACCCCCGTGCATGACATCACCCTGGCTTTGTCCAATCAAGGAATGCCACAGTCCAATCTTTCTTCCAACCAATCTGCCTGGAGCATTTTATGCTTCCTTCATCTAATGAGTCTAGTGGGTTTTACATACTTTGCTCAGATACAGCTCCCAGCTTGCCATGTGCTAAGCACATGGCCAGAACAGCAGGCGCTATCTTGCCCACATAAAAACACAACATACAACAACCAAAAACACATACTTTACCACACACCATCCCAAATGTGCGTGGGTGCTACATATGTGTGTAATTTGGAGGGGGTCTTGAGTTTCAATTTAACCAGTCAGTTTGACCCCTGCAATTTTCCTTAGTTGCACTACTTTCAGAGGCAGTATCCTGTGCAGACTATTTATGCCCCTAATCTTTACTTTCATACCAAAAGGAAAAAATACACACAAGTTTTCTCACCTCCTATTGTTTTGAGACCTAGATTTTAGTGGTAGTCAAGTTCACTGCAG
This sequence comes from Caiman crocodilus, assembly GCA_030014935.1. Classification (NCBI taxonomy): domain Eukaryota; kingdom Metazoa; phylum Chordata; order Crocodylia; family Alligatoridae; genus Caiman; species Caiman crocodilus. The sequence continues at coordinate 14,860,619 of JAGPOW010003685.1, forward strand.
CAATTTCCCTGTGGTCTGCTATTGATTTTATAGAATGTAGCTCAAGGAAATTTATGTTCAGATATTAAAAAACCTCAGAATTTGGTCTTTCGGGGTTTGGGGGGGACATGCCTTGGTAGAGGTCCTCCTATCAAACAGTGGGCAGCATTTGTACTCAGACTTTGAAACAAACTTTAACCTTAATAAAGTAGTAATAGGAGTGTAATTTGCCAATCAATGGAAGTGATTCTCCCACTCTAATTGGAACTGATGAGTGTCTGTGTTCAGTTTTGGGCCCCTCACTTCAAGGCAAATATGGACAAATTAGAAAAAGTCCATTGGAGAGCAACAAAATGATTAGGAAATAATTGTGAGGAAAGGCTGAAAGGACTAGGATAATTTTGTTTGGTGAAGAGAAGTCTGAGGAGGGATTTGATAACAGTCTTCAAATACCTGAAGGGTGATGATAAAAAGGATGAAGATGGGACCATTTTCTGTGGCTGCAGGGGACAAGACTAGGAGCAATAGTCCCAAATTGTAGCCTGGGCAATTTAGATTTCATGTTTGAAAGAACTTAATATCTCTCTGAGGGTGGAACATGTTACCTAAAGAAGTTCTGCAATTCTTGGATATATTTAAAAGCAGGTTAGACAAACAGTTGACTGAGATGGTTTGGATGATCCTGCCACAAGCAGGGGGTTGAACTGGGTGACCTCCTGAGGTCCCTTCCATCCTATTTTTCCATGATTCTACATTATCAATAAAATATATAATGCGGGCCTGATTGTGGACAGATGCACTGTGCCTAAAAGTAATATGCAACAACCTTAGGCCTCATTCAAGTCAACAGGAATTGACAAATGTGTAACCCTTGAAATCAGGAATCAAGTCCAAAATTATTTTCACTATATTTTGCAAGTAGATTTGCACAGATTAGTAATAAATAAAGAAGTGCTTGTTAACAAAACAAAAACCAAGACAATATGCCCTTTGGTGAACTGAATAAACTCCAAGATCTTTTGAATAATAAATTATGTGTTTGTAGTACATCTATATTGAGTTATTGGTTAAAAATAAGATTTTTTTTTTATTTTGTGTATTAGTTTCCCTTAAAAATAATTTCATTTAAATGTTTAATCTAAATTAGCTGTCCTCAGCAGTGATTTTACTAGTTACAGTTTGTTGTGTTTTTTTCAAACAGAACATGCATTTTCTAGCAGCTTATTTGGCCAATATTTGATTTACGATGATACAGTTCATATACAAGATGGCTTGTTGTTTTTAATGAACTGGATGTGTTGTATAATAGAAGTGCTAGGTTTGTGTTAAATTACAGCTTTGGGACTCATTATTGTGAGATGTTATCTACTTTGAACTAGCTTTTTTATCACAAAGGAAGAAATTGAATTTGCTTAAGATGGCAAATGCAGCAAATGGTTGGGAGCTGTTTATTTCAGGCGTCCTATTGAGCTAACTTCCCATTTTTACCTGATTTAATTCATATTCTGTTTGGGAGACTGAAACATGAAACATGCTCATTAAAAAAGCACCCCAAAAACCATGTAACTGCATTATTACCCATTTCTACTGCAGTAGGTTTGGAGTGTTGTAGCCAATAAAAAGGTATCACAAAAAATCTTGCTGCTTAACTGTTTCTTCTGTAAATTCATGGAATTCCCTTCCTTCAGACACTTTGGTGCCAGATTTTCAAATAGTGAGAGCAATGAAGTATTTATACACTTCTGTATATGTTGGCTGTTGGCAAGAAAATAAGCTATACAGCTTTGGCATATGAGCAAACTGTGCACAATCGTGCAAAAAGTCCTAAGTGTTTGTATAAGGGTTGTGGTTCACTTTGGTTGGATTAGTTGAAAAAACATGTGGCTTTTGTCAGTGAAGGCCTGAAAACTCAATTATTTGTGTGGTGTTTTAGGGCTTTTCTCCCCAGACATCGTTAATGGGTTTTTATCATGATAGGGTTGAAATAAAGAGACAAATTAAATAATAGCATGTTTACCCAAATTAATTCTGCTACTCTGTGCATACAGCAGCTAAACCCTGCTCCATATTGATGGAAATGTGATGCTCATTGTAGAACATCTTTGACATAATTGTCTTTAACGGAGAAGTTGTCTAATTAAAGTTAATTTAAGGAAACATGGTAGGCACATAAATTGATATAACATACACTTTTCACTTGCTCCCCTTGAAGTGCCAGCTGAACCAGCGTAGACTTTGGTAAACTTATTAGACTAACAGGAACAAAACCTTAAGTGATGAGTATGAGAGACCATGTGTGCTCAGATTCACGTGGACATATTTATATGCACTCTTGCAGTGTTTAAAGGAGCATAAATTAATGCCCATGCCAAGGAGCTGTATTAAAAAGAAAGTGAACACGCTAGGAATAAAAGCTACTCTTTTTTCACTTTCTCATCATTTCTTGCCATATAAATTCTTCTAAGTGACTTGAAGAATGCTGCTATCTCTAGACACGACAGTCCAACAGGTTTCATAGTAAAGTCGCTATCAGTCCAACATTTTCACAGTGAACTCACTGAAGATAGACACTTGGAACTGTCTTCAAAGTCTAGCTTGGTAAATAGGCATTGCATAGCAAAACTTTCTGGATTGAAAGGAATCAAATTCCCACAATCTGGGAGTAGGTTTTGGAGACTTTCAGTAGCTACGATCAGAAGTCAGTGTGCTCTTTCTAGAATACCTTCCTACAGACTTTAGCTAGTGCATGATGTGAGAAGAAGCCTGAGAACTCTGTAGTTAGGACCCGGGGTAGCTGGGTAGAGGCCAAATGCAAGGAGTAGACAGCCTGGAATCACTGCTGTCTAGGTAAGGATCTACACAGTAGGAAAAGAGGGACACCTGCAACCAATCAAGAGCCTACTACTTAGACTAAAGTGGCTGTAAGAGAGTGGCCAGCTGGGAAACCAGGTGACTGCTGGCAAATGGGCAGGCTGCTGAGCTAAGCCTTAGCTGAGCAAGCAGGTGGTTCATCAGGCACAAGAAACTTATGAGTGGCTGCAGAATCACATGACTGGATGGGGCAGGGCTAGAGAGGCTCATGAAACCAGGGTCTGCAGGCAGGTGGTCAGTCTGGCCCTCGAAGCTGCAGAGGAAAGAGACCCTCGCCAGAAAGCTGCAGAGAAGGGCCTGGCTGGCAGCCGAGTTGCCTAGGGAAGAGCTAGCAAGGTGCTGATGATTTACAGGGGAATACAGTCCAGGGTAGGAGGGAGCCTGATTGTACAACCTAAGGCCTGGGGCTTAGGTCGAACCCAGTGGCTGTGTCCACGAGCATAGACATTTGGTTCCCTGGGGACAACTGGCAGCAGGACACCTTGCACCGCTGCTACTTGTTCCCCAGCAATGCCTGTGCCCTGTGCACTCTGGCACGCACCAAGTTACCCTGAGTGGGGTAGAGGAGGCTGGGGCCAGCACTAGGCTGGTCCCAGCAGCCTTATCTAGTGTGCATGGGGTCTCCTGGGGCTGCAACTGCAGTGATCCTGTCCCTTGAAACCTAGTCAACAGCTGAAGCATGGCTGTAACTGGCCCAGCTCTGGTTTTGAGCAGCACATACTGCCCTTCCGTGCACCACTCCACTTTCCCCCCCTACTGTTATTTATTTATTTATTTATTCTTTCGACCCCTGAATATCCAGGGCTAGTGGGGTTTGGAACAGGAGCTTCTAATGAAGGTAGGACAAGGACATATTTTAGGATTGTGGGGCAGTTTTCCTTTGAAAAATCAAGGTGTGGCAGAAAAGTGTAAAGGAAGGTTATCTAGAGCTAGTGCAGGGCGGTAGTGTTTGGGCCACAAGGGGGCATCATGACCACCCTTGAGGCCTGGTTCTGCTACAGATCGCAACCAGAAAATCTATCAGAAATACCTTCAGTCATTTTTTACTGTGCTTAAAAGTAAGCCATCACAAAGCAGTACCTTGCATGTGTGTACATGTGTCTTACTACACAGAACAACATGTGTAGGATGCCCTCGTAATACAGCAGAACTACTGTTCTTCAAAATGCAAGCAAATATTTTTCTTTTGGTCATCCACATAATCCCTTTTATATAGTTCATCTACACCAACCATTACACAGCCTGACAAATACTATAGGTAGATGATATATTAACTACTTTCTATCATGAATATCTCAACATTTAGGGTTCATTGTAACACTGAAGCTAACACTGAACTCAGAACAGTTGACATGCCTTTAGTGAAATAACCTCTACATTTTCCTACACCTTAGGTTTTGTTTTTGTTTTTTTAGGGAAGGGGTGGAGGGGTGGCAAAGTTGTGTGCTGTGTGTCCTTTTTGCTGGGTTTTATATCTGCTCTCACCTTACCTCAGCTGCCATTACTCATCAAATAGTCTATGTAGTATGAGACAGATTTTCACTTGTTCCTTATTCTTCTTTAAGAAAGTTCCAATTTTTCCGTGACCTTGGTTTTGTAGGCCTTGATTTACACACATTAGCAGCTTTATGGGTTCCCTTTATAGGTTAGTTTGTTTTATTGCCAATAAAGAAGCTTTACTGATATAACTTACAATTCCTTTTTCCCTATTGTTTCCGGCATATGTTAATGTTTTCGATTCCAAATCATTGATACTAGTAATTAACTTGCTTCCATTATTTTTCCTTAATAGAGGATAAATGGCCTCACACTATTTCCTTCAGTAGGGATGGATTAGATATGAGATACCACTTACTATGGGGAAAGTACTGTAGGTATGATTAATAGCATCATCACTGCAACATAATTTAGTTAGAAGGACCCACACAACTGATAAAGTGTCATGCACTTCTACTAAACTGCAATCTAAGTGAACTGTATTTCAGATTTTTATATCCTCATTTCTGTCTACTGTAAAGGTATTACTGTAAGATTCATACAGATTTCTTTATAGTCAAGCACTACAAGCAGTGAAAGTTAAATCATTTCTTATTGCATTAAGAACATTTTTTCTGCATAAAAATGGATAATTATATTTCTGATAAAGTTAGAGTGATGTTGCAACTGCCATGGTCCTGGAATTATGA
>JAGPOW010003685.1:14872085-14888948 GCA_030014935.1 Caiman crocodilus
AAAAAAGGTGGCACGAATGTTTACCACCTATTGCTGTGGCCACAATTTTGGACATTTGTGGCATGACAAGGTACATGAAACATCTGTTTCCTTTAGGCTTTGTGTCAACATATAAACTTTTTTAGGGCAGCACAAAGGTGACCTGTTTATAGTCACAGTGCCATACAAATGCATCTTATTACTAAAGGCAGACAAGGTTCCTTGGGTGAATCTGATAGCTTTTATTAGACCAACCCAAATAGTTAGAAACTAATTATTAAGCAAGCTTTCGGATTCAAAAACCCTTCATCAGGCTAAAGACGTTTCAGCCGTTGGTGTGTGCTCTTCCTGGATGGAATGAAAAGTAAAGAAGCAAAAGGCTGGGCTGAGGAGTCAGATGTCAGGCAGGTTATAATGTGTCATAAATCCAATGTCTATGTTTAGTCCATGATTTTTCATATCCAGGAGGTTGATGAAGTGGAGTTCATAGTCTCGTCTCTGGGAAGTGTTGTGTAAGTTTCCCTCAAGGATCAGGACTGAGAGATTGGAGAGAGAGTGGTTTTCTTGTGAGAAATGTGCCCCCACCAGTAATTGGGTTTTTCTGTCTTTGATGGATTTCCAGTGTGCGTTCATTCTGGTGTGCAGTTGTTCTTTGATCTCTCCTGCGTATTTTTCATCAGGATATTTGGTGTATTGGATGAGATATATCACATTTCTGGAGGTGCAGCTGTAAGATCCTGGGATGCTGATGGCTCTGTTGTGGGGTGTAGTAGTAGTGTGGGTGGTGGAGATGTGTTGGGAGGTTTTGCATTTCTTATCCTGGCATGGTCTGGATCCTTTTGGTGTGTTCTGCACTTGAGGAAGTTTGCTTCTGGTGATGAGATTGGCAAGGTTTGGTGCTTGTTTGAAGGCTAGGATTCGTGGCTCTGGGAAGATCTTTTTAAGAATAGGGTCTCTTTCTAGTATGGGTTGCAATTGTTTGAGGATTTTTCATACAGGTTCATGGGAGGGGTGATATGTCATAACCAGCGGTGTGCGATTTGTGGGGGGGTGGCGGTGTCTGTACTGCAGCAGTTCTTCACATGGTATCTGGGTGGCTCTTTCAAACGTGTGATCTATGTCTCTGGACGAGTGTCCTTGTTGTTTGAAAGCCCTTTTAAGATTGGTGAGGTGGTAACCCGGGTGTTCTCTTCAGTACAAATGTGGTGGTGTCTGAGGGCTTGGCTGTATATCACAGCTTTTTTTGGTGTGTTTAGGGTGATTGCTGGTTCTGTGCAGACATGTATGTTGGTCTGTGGGATTTTGTATACTGTGGTCTGTATTTACCCTTCTGGATACTGGTGTTGGAGTATTCTAAAGAAAGTCGGATGGAGGGATGGTGATTGTTGAATTTCTAATGGAACCCAATTAGAGATTGCAGGTTTTCAGTCCAAACAATGAAGATGTCATCAATGTATCTTAAGTATAGCAAGGGTTTGATGGTGCAGTTCTTGAGGAAGTCTTCTTCCAGGTGGCTTATAAAAAGGTTGGCATACTGTGGGGCTATTTTAGTGTCTGTAGCTGTTCCCATTACCTGGAGGAAGTGTTGATTATTAAAAGTGAAATTGTGGTATGCGAGGTTGAAGTATATAAGGTCATTAATATCTTTGGGTCTGTATTCTGAGTTGTAATCTTGTTCCTGTAGATATATAAGGCAGACTTGGATGCCATCCTGGTGTGGGATGTTGGTATATAGGCTGGTCCATGGTGGCTAGGAGTCTGTTGCTGGGAAGGTAGTCTATGTTTTCAAGTTTCCATAGAAAATCTGTAGTGTCTTGTACAAAACTTGCTCTGTGGGAGACGACCGGTTTTAGGATGGATTCAACAAAACCTGATATTTCCTCAGTTAGGGTCCCATGGTTGGATATGATAGGTCCGCCAGGGTGCCCTTGTTTGTGGATTTTATGGAGCATGTAAAAAGTCCCCGGGTTAGGTAGTAGGGGGATCAAGGTCTGCAGTTTTTCTTGTAGTCTTGATGGAAATGATTTGATGGTATTGCTGATTTTTTTGGTGAAAAGGGGAGTAGGATCTTCTTTTACTTCTTTGTAGTAGGTAGTGTCAGACAGTTGTCTGTTGGCTTCCTTTATGTAATCTTCACAGTTTAGGATGATTATGGCTCCTCCTTTGTCTGCTGCTTTTATTACTGTTTGGTGGTTGGATCTTAGAAATTCTATGGCCTTTTTCCCTGGTAGAGAGAGGTTGTTGTGGTGGCGTGTGTTGCTGATTATTTCATTGTTCATTCTTTCCCTGAAGCAGTCAATGTAGCGGTCAAGGTTAAGGTTTCATCCACTGTGAGGTGTCCAATCTGATGTTTTTTTGGGCTTTGGCATCAATCTTTTCCTGAATGTTGTCAGAGGATGAGTTGTTGTTGGGAGTGGGTTCAGTTTGGTTGTGGAAATATTCTTTGAGGCGCAGGCATCGGAAGAATTTTTCTAGTTCTTCACATTAAAGTATTTTATTAGGGTATTTTTCTGGACAGGGTCTTATTACTAAATGCATAATTATGACTTGTAATATAAAGATATATAACAACATTTCTATGGTATGAGGAGGGAGGAGTAGAGATTTTTAGCTCCCTTTGTTGGAAGGAATTTCCAGGTTTGAATAATTTGTCACTGCTCGTCAGGCCAGGCTCTACAGTGCAAATCCTGTATCCTCCCTTTATGCTCCTTATCATCTCTGCCTGTCTTTGACCTCAACATTGAGCTTTGCCTTTTAAAGAGACCTACAAAAATCCTCATGCACTGAATCTGTCTGTCTGTCTCTGCTTTGCTGCCCCATTTCTAGCTACTAAACCCCATTTCTTGCTATGACAAATTTGAAAATCACATCGCCTTTCGGTCAGGGGAAAAGATCTCTTTTTTTTCACTAGCTTAGAGTAAGATACAAATAAAGGGTAATATACAGTAAAGGTGACTATATATTTTTTTATGAGAAAGCACTTATCTCATAATATGAATTCTAAATGCTAGGAATTATTACAAATACTAGCTTAGATTTAAGCTACTGGCTCGTGATTTTGATAGGAAATCATCTTTAAAGCAGTTGATTTTTAAGAGCATGTATCTGTTTATGTACAAGAGAGAAAGGACTGAATAGACTTTGACTTATAATAAGGAACAAAGTATAGGCGGTATAATTTTGAGCCTACAGTTATGTTTTCTTATGCCTTTTAGTAAAGCAGAAGGCTTCCATGAAAAATACTTGCTAGTCTAGTGGCTCAAGAAAAAACACCACATTAGCATGGGATGCTGTCAACCTCAGTCTTCAGCAAAGTCCATTGAAATGAAGTCATTTGTGGAGGAATGTCCTATTTAATACTAATTGATTATGGCTCTTGATTAGCATTAATGTCTTAAAGTTATTGTTAACCCAGAGAATGAAGGAAACATAAAAGGAATCCCCAGTACATAAATATTGATATCAGAGCTTCTATGAAAGGATAATTCATTTGAGAGGAGATCAAGATTCTGGAGCTGATCGATGACAAGTGAAATTCAGCCCAGATAATTGAATAAAGAATAAAAACAAAAGCAATCTGTAAACTGAGAAAAAGTGCTGATACACAAACAATTAAGCAATCTGAGGATTTCTGCATTAAAGTAATTCCCAAAGTATTCATTCCATCATGCAGTGGCACTGAAAAACAAATCAAACAAGAGAGCAGATTGTATTACTGGAGTGGGACATTATAAATCGAAGGAAGACATAGGCAGTTTTTATTGCTCCATATGGTACAGTTGGGCATTACCTAGAGCACTGTTTATACCACAACTCACAACAAAGTATAAAATTTATAATTGCCTTTGAGAATGTGGATCTCAAAGCACCCAGATGTACAGCATCCTAGTTTTGCTGAAAGAGTGGAAACTGGGATGGTGAGATGACCCCACTATAGCAAACTATGAATGGGGAAAAAAAAAAGAACTAAATTAATCCGAGCAAATCTACACCACACAGTCAGGAGATACAAATGGAAAAAAAAATCTAAGGAAACTGGAAAGCCAAAGGGGAAGTGTGACAAAACTATCTGATACAGTCAGATTAATTAACACTAGTCACTTCAATCAACAATAAGCATATGAAATATCAAGCAGCCATGCTCAGGATACTTGTGGCACCTTGAGAGGCTCCCAAGAAAAAAACTGTGTTGCCATGAACCATTCTAAAGTCTATACAGCAGTATATAATATTGCCCCAACTTCTCTGTAACTGCTATTAAACTACTGTATCACTGGGGTGGGTGAGAAGGGCTGACATAGAGAGGGTGCCAGTATGGCCCCCTCCCCTTAGGAGTCTTTACCATAGGAGTTGGGCAGGCACAGCCCCTGCCTGGGGGAATGACCACTCCCCCAGGAGGCTTTACCACAGTAGGTATACCTCTGCACCTGGGAGGAGGGAGGGAGCGAATGGGACACTAGGAGCGATCCTCAGGGAACCCATGACTGTCCACAGGTAGCAGCTGCCAAAGCCTGTGGTCCCACGGCTACAGCTGCAGAAATAGCAGCTGCCACTGAAGTGAAGACATTCAGTCAGTTTAAACTCCTCTTGCCCTCCCCTCTTTCTCTCCTCCCCCACTTGCCCCCTTCTCTCCACTGGTCAGCACAATTCCACCCCATCCCCATTTCTGCCTCTGATGCTGAAAGAGCTGGCCATGCCTTTGGTATTAATGAGTTGGTGAAGATTATAACAAGGTCACTCTTGATCATATCCTTAATACAGAAGTAGAATGCAGGTTAGATTTACATCTTATAGACTAAACAAAGTTGTGCATATGTGTGCGCGTGTATGTATTTATACACGCATTAATACAATATTCAGCTACAACTACATCTTACCTAGAAGTCTGGCAACAGTCAAGACATTCACTCAGTTTCTCGAGTATGGAAGTTAAGTTCAACTCTCCAACATTTCTGAGATTGCACGAACACATTTTCAAAGTTGAGGGTACTGGGACCAATTATAAGCTTTCAGAAATTGATTACATTGATGAAGTGAGCTTCCGCTCACAAAAGTTTATGATATATCATATTCATATCATATCATAATCTTTAGTGAGTGGAAGCTCACTTCATCTATTTAATCTATTTATGAACGTTTAAAATTGGTCTTAGTACCCTCCATTTTGAAAATGCATTTGTATAATCTCAGAAATCATAGAGAGTTGCACTTTACCTCTATACTGGAGAAACTGAGAGAATGTCTTGACTATTGCCAAACTTCTAGGCAAGATGTAGTTGTTGCTGAATATTGTATTTATTCTACTCAAGTTTCGGTGGGATGTTAATGAAAAGGTGGCAGCAAAACTAACACAGAAGGCCAGCAGAGAAAGGGATAAAAGCAGAGTAAATCACCGAACTACATAGCAGTATAGCTTCTACAGAGGTAAATTGTGCCTGTCAAGTTGTTACAGCTCTTACGGAGTCAACAGAATAGTAGATAAAAGGAAACCAGTGGTCCCTCACAAAGGCAATTAAGGAAACATAGGCCTTGCCCATTCCGTCATCTAATCTTGTTATCCATAAGTGTTCTTGGTAGCAAGGAGCTAACACAAGTGGCCTGTGAAGAGGGAGCTGAAGATGAACTGAAGAAAAGTAGGAGGCTTCTATATAACAGTTTACAAGACTATGCCATATAGGATATTCCACAGTACGTTTTTGTAAATTTAACCAAGCGGCACCAACATTAATCTCAGTCATTAGGTGCAAGGAGGAATTTCTTAGTTCTTAGCTATGGACTAATCAGAACATAAGTCTTCAAGACCCATTTTTCCCCCCCTTCATCTGTTTTTTTGCCCTCTTTATTCTGATGTCCTCAGTTCCCATTTCCCCTTTTCCATTCCTTTTGCTTTGGGGACTGATACATTTTTGCTGATGAAAGGCTTTTCTTTGTTGGTTTTTGAAACTCTGAATTTAATTAACTCATCACAGTGTACATACAGAGGGGAGGACAAGCACTCAAATATCAATAACATTTCCTTTCCCACCATGAAAAGTGAGTTGAAAATTGTGGAGTTGTCAGATCACAGACTTTCTCCTAGAAGGGGATGAGTTAGCCTTCTGTGAGCATCCTGGTGGAAAGAATAATTTTAAACACAATCCAAAGGAACATAATTAAAAATAGTGCATAAACAAAGTGCGTAATTTATGATGTGAAAGACACAGTCCTGTCCAAGACTAAATGCTAGGTGCAATACAGGAAATGAGTGGGTCTGTATTGCTGTTTGTCAGAGAAGGAGAAGCTAATAATGGGCACTTAGACTAAGTACAGACAATCCAAAAAGCCCTTGGTGGAAGCCCTTGAACTACTGCGCTTTAGTTAAAGCACTGTAAGTTAGAGCGTGAGTGAACCAAACAGACGTTCACTGCTTGATTTGTGGGGGGAGGCTCCAAGCCTGCCCACACTGGCCACTGGGAGCACTCCTGAACACCTCCCAGGAGGCTGCTGAAATGGCCTCTCTCCCCAGCCCTGCCTTCCCCCCAACCAGCTGGTGACTGTCAGCAGTAGCTAGTGGGAAGAGACCCTAGACCTCTTCCTGTGCAGCCTCCCCGCCTCCCCACCCCAACCCTGGGCAGACAGGAGCATGCCACAGGGTTGGGGCTGCTGTGGAGAGAGAGACCCCGGACTCCTTCTCCTGCAGATTCTCCAGCCGGACTGCGGCGAATTGCAGGAGTGGAGTGGTTGCAGGAAGAGAGGCCTCCCTCCCCCTTGCTGGCTGCAGCTCACAGCTGGCAGAGGGAGTAGGTAGTTCAGGGATCAGAGGCTGTTAGTGACTTGGGTCATGGACAGCTGAGGGGGTGGAACCAGCCCAGTACTTGGGCAAAGCAACAAGTTCTGGCCAAGCCTAGAGCACAACCCTGTGTGATGCTGCTTGGGATGGCAGGAACGGGTCTCTATGTTAACCCTCAGTGGGATCTGGCACAGGCAGTCAATAAAGCATTCTAACAAAAGAAACTTTAGTCTTATATCTCATCCATCACGAATTAGCTTAGTGCACAATCTTCCATTTTTAAAGCACCCTAAGAGCCATAAATATCTGTTCAGGTATAGCTTTAGACAAATTTCTGAGAGCTTAAAGTGTGATAGGTGTAACACCTGTACCTATCGTCAGGGACCCATTATAGTGACCGCAATTGTTAATACATTGAATGGTTGTCCAGAGATGATAAATGAAAGATCTTATTGGTTGAAATTAAAATATTCCAACGTTGCTGAGTGATCACAGTTAAGAAACCCATGAAATGTATCGCAGTTGTAACAGCAACACAGTGCTAATATGAGAATTAAAGTTCTCTCTTACATGTAAAACTATATGCATATATTGAAATACTGGAACTTATGTAGCCTAAGTGATAAATAGCAGCAAATACTTGTGTCCTATATTTGCAGCACCTTTGGTAAAATAACTGGCACTGAAGCTCAGCTCAGTGCAGTGGCTTGTATTCTCAAAAGTAATTTCTGTCTTTTGCATTGATAAACACATTCATCACAAGATAGAAAATAGAAAACATTATTCAATGATCCAATACAATATCATAAAATAAAGCTGGTAATGAACAAGAATTGATAGCAGAATGAGGCTCAAGATACCCAGAAAAAAACCTTCAGCCTTCAGGTCATTGACTAAATTATGGAGCTTGAAAGAACTATAGAAATTATGATAAAAAAGATTCTAACCTATCCGACCCTATCTTTAAGACATGTATCCTCTTACCTTATGCAAAGAGTTTCTTTCAGACATTGGGAAGATCCACTTTTCCCTAGCAGTAGGCATGGAACTCACAATTAGTGTAATCAGTAGTACCAAAAAAACAATTTAAATTCTTTAGGACAGGCCTAAAGCATCTGACTCCACTGGAATCTATACAATTTGTCTACATCTTCCTTGAAGTGTGGTGTTAAAATAGACACAGGACTCCCAATAGCCTGGAAGACTGTCTTTCTTGACTTACATGTGTCACTCCTGTTAAATCCATCCCAGTATGCTGTTGGCATTTTTGAAAAAATGGCATGCTGTTGACTTATATTCAGCTTGTAGTCCACTGTAAGCCCCAGGTCCTTCTCTGTAGTGCCACAGCCTAGCTAGTTGTTCCCTAATTTGTGTTTTTATCTTTGATTATTCTGTCTTAAGGGGAGGACTTTGCAGTTAACTGAATTTGATTACATTCCTTTTGGACCATTTCTCCTGCTTATCAAGGTCATTTTGATTGTAAAATACATTTTGAATATAATAGTGATTACAATTAATTGTCCGTATTGTACAGCAGAATACGATACTCCTCTTTTAGTCAGGCTTATTTCTTTTCTTTCACTTCCTCTATGGCACCTTATTATTTTCTTCCTTTTGTGCTTAGTTTTTCTCTGGGTTTTCACTCCACAGTTTGATAAGATGTTAACTTCAGTTAGTAGAACATGTTCTTCCTATGTTGTCAAAGACCTATCTTTTATTAAAATTAAAAACATGGAAACTTTCAGGAAAAATGCCTATTGGTATATTTTTTGCTGGCTAAAGACAAACCTGAAAAGTTCTCGGTTGCTAAATGTATTTCTTTGTATTTCAACAAAAAGACAGAATGCTTTCAATGAACAATTAGCACAATTATTTAATTGCTGGCCAGCTCTAGTGACAACTGAGTATGTTTTAAGCTGAAAGCCAGTCCCAGATGCTAACAGAGGTAAGGGAAACTAATTACTTACACGATCTGATTCAATACAATTGTAGTGCTTTGTTTCGTATATTTGGGTTAGTTTCTACTTTTTTTCCTAATTTGACATCATCACAATTTTCTATTTTGCTTTCTGCTCACCCTTCATTGTTCATAGGAAGTAAGGTTTATTAACATATTCTGTATTTTCATGAACAATATAATATAATATAATATATATGTTTTCATGAAGATTCAACAATATATCATCTTCATATTAAAAGCAGAAGACAAGGCAATGTTTTGCTAGGCACATTAAACTCAAGCCTGTCTGATCATGGGCATTTTCCAAGACCTTCCTGTCTATTTGCTATCATGAAAGCATGCTTAAAAATACCATCTGCTTGTTTTCCTAGTTCATTTGTCTATGTTTTCCTCACTTTTTGAGTAAACAAGTGACTCAGTGTAGACCAAGCCACCAAAAGATAGAGGCTACATCCTCAGCTGATGTAAAATCTGGGAAGCACCACTGAAGTCAATAGATTGCATTTCAAAACATGACAAATGCCCTTGGCACAAACACATGTTTAAACAACTGGTATATAAGATAATTTTGTGAACTTTGTTACCAACACACATTCTTACAGTACTGCACCTATCCCAAAATGCAGATGCAATGAATTTATACATCCTGGACAAGAACATCACAAAGCTACAGTTTTTAGTGTAACTCCCTTGACTTCAATGGAGTTTTATCTTGATTAATACAATAATATGAATAAACACACAAAGAATGCTGTAGAGTAGATAGTAGCTTACATGAGCTTAATTCAAATGCTCATCAGAAGTATTTTGCAAAATAATTTATATAACCATTTACTGACCATAGCTGTCTGTCAACATACTATGAAATACTCCTATTAGGGACAGTTCTGCATATTTCACTGAATAATATTTCAAATTTTTACTTATTGACTTTCTTTCCTCCTAAGTTTAGACTGAAGTTTACAATTAATATCTATAAAATATACAAGAGTTCCACTGAAAAAAAAACCAAACACACTTGTGATTGATTTTCTAATTTCACAACTCTAAGGGTAGAATTCAAATTTATTTTATGGACGGACCTAAGTGGTAGTTTTCTCCACATATAAATGGTGTTTTGGGCACTTTCACACAGGTGTGTTTCTGTTACCCCTGTACTACGGACACATTATTTTGCGGTAGACTGAACATATCCAGTAGGCAATGTAGATATGGAGCTACATATATGCATTGCATGCATATTTGAGCATAGGCCCTAGAAAAAATGGAGGAGGAAAAGGGCATGCCACCAGTGTTTTAGACCCAGTAGCTGGGTGATCAAGGCACGTGCCCAGGAGGCAGAACATCTGGGTTTTCAACTCCTATAATCCACAGTTAGTTTAAACCTGTCTTTTTGACTTCTCAGTACACTGCCTAACCACCACACTGCTGTTAAACATTATCCCAGCACCTCTCCAGAGCTCCTTTGGAAGCTTGAGTCACTTTCCCTTTTAATTAATTGGATAAAATAGGTGGTATGCAATGGGGAAGTTTCTGCCCCATTGGGAACAAGGGCCTCATGCCTATTGGGTGCAGACAGAAGTTACTTTTGCCATGCAATGGGCTGCTTAAAAGTGCTCTACAGCCATGCTGTGACACACATGCATGACTGCAGACCACTTTAAAAGTGGCTGATGATGCAACAAATTAATCCGTATCAAATGAGGGATCAGATGAAAGCACTCAATTTTGGAGTGCCTTCAGGAACTTCTGTGTCCTAGGATTAATTTATGCCACAATTGGGGCTGGGTTGAAGCAGGTCAGCCCTGCCCCAGGGTCTGTCTGTAGGAAGGAAGGGGAAGGGGGAGCGAGCTGTGGACTGAGGTTTGCTCAGACTGAGCTATAAGGAAGTGCAGGTGGATTGGAGCCTCACCCATGCAGCCCTCTCCCAAGTTTCCTCCTCCAGCTCAGGCTGGGCAAACCTCAGCCCGCAGCTCACTCCTCCTCCCCCACTGCCTTTCCTTCCTGCAGACAGTCACAGACCTGGAAGGGGAGGTGGGGCTGGTGGACAAGCATGGCTCCTCAGCTGGAGGCAGGTTGTTTGGGCTCCTCCAGGAAGGCTTGATCCCTTTCCCCCTGACCCAACAAGCAAATGTCTGTTGGGCTGGGGGAGGCACTCTAACTCATAGCACTTTATGCAAAGCATCGTGAGTTAGAACAGGGGGCTGTATGTCTGTCACATATATATCACTCTTTATTCTCAGAGCAGCATCCATCTCACTGAGTCACACACCCTCTAGCTGAGTGGTTCTTGATCTTTTCAGGGTCAGCGCACGTCTCCACCTCTTTTTTGAGTGTGGTTGCATCCCTGGTTGAAAACATCTGTAGGTGCTGCCTCCACCTATCTCAGTGCTTCTCAGCTGGGTGATACTGCCTCCAGATAAAACTGTCCTGCCCCTACTGGACAGCCTGCTTTGGAAGGGCTGTGGCATGTGTGTATCCTTCTCCCACGGTATCCTTCTCTCATCAGCCTAAAGCAGGCAGGAGATGCTGTGTAGCTGTTCCCAGTCCAGCCTCCCACCATGCTCCTCCCAGAAACAGAGGCACATGGGTGGAACTGTTACTTAGCCTCTGTTTCCGGGAAGAGCATTGGAGGGACCAGTCCGGAAAGGGCTACAGGCAAGCCAACTCTGTCTGCTTTAGGTTGAACACAGGCCTAATGCAGCAGGAGTGAGCATGGGACAGTTTTACTTAGCTGCAACAATGGCAGCCACTGCTCTAGGTTGTTCCCTTCCTCCTGGTCCCTCATATCTCCCTTTCTTTGCTGCTTAGTATTCTGCCTATGGTGTCTGTACTGTATAAGTAGGCTGGGGAAAGCATTTGGCCTGCCTTTCTCTGTCCTGTATGATTACTTATCCCCTGTCATGCATGTGAAGCAGAAATTACCTTTTTCTACAGCAGAAATACACATATTATAGAGCTGAAAGTCTGAGATAAAACTCTAATACTCATTAACAAATAACTATTATTTCATTAGGGAAAGCAATGAAGATTGCACAGAACAGAATACTGTTGCTGATTTAATATAGATTTCTATTTGGCATGTTACCGTACCTGTAGAATATTTTGGTAAATTACTAATGTCAGTTGTATTTCTCTTGGAGACTAGGGAAATAGGTTATTGGCTCAATAAAACATCTAGAGGCATTTAAAATGTCAGTCTAATAGCGAGAACCAGTAAGGCTTTTAATTACCTTCTGTGCAATTTTTTTAATTGCTTCGATGACTGCAGTGTTTAGTGAGTTTCTGACAGAGCAGCTGCAGCTGATTTAATTTAAACATTTTGTGAGCTTCTTAGGTAAAGTGTTAGGCGATGCCATGGAATGATGTGGTGCTATATGAAATATGTAGGCAGTACGTGGAGTCTCAGGTCATCTCCTGCTCGTTTGATAACACAAGCAAGACTTTTCTTCCCAAATCTCTTTGGTGTCTGTATAGATCATTCCATAGCTGCATCTCCCCCTGCCTGTGCAGAAAGTGGCATTAGCTGCCTCCTGTGTGAAGCCCCTTCTGTGCTTTGGAGCTTCACATCATTGGAAAGGAAAAATCTGTTCAACATAGTCCCAGCAGCACAAGGAAAATGGCAGTGGTTCATGATACAGAGCAGGGGTTAGAGATCTCCTCCAGGGTTGCACCTTTCCTGGGATTCACAGATTCTGGGATCAAGTTCTCTGTCTCACAGGAAACAAGTCTGATTCTCATCCTATGGTACCAATAGGAAACCATGAAAATCATCTTATGTAGCACTCTGTCTGAGACACGTCCAACAGAATGTGACAGAGATCTTATGATGGCAAAACATGCTTGAGCCAATCAGTACAGCTCTTCTCTAAGCAAACCAGTCATCACTATACTCTGATAGGAAAACTGCACCAAAGAAGAATGCACTAAAGGATGTCCAGTATCATTCAGCAAGCCAGTTGCAGACATGTGATAGAATCCAGCTTTCCCTCTCATGTGGCTTGTTTTGTTTAGGTCCCATTGAGATTTTATCAAATCAAATCTATATAGACCAGGTGTCACAAGTAGCATGGACAGATCAGGGAGGGGACAGTTAGCATAGCAGCACAGAGGGCAGAAACCAGAAAACAGAGCAGTAGTGCTGAGCATAAAGAAAGCAGAAAGCAGTGCAGCAAATCAAGACAAGCGTACAGGGCAGGAAGAAGAATGCAGAGCAGTAGATCAGGCAGACAAAGGGGATTGAAGTGGCACTCTGGGGGTGCTTTTACCCATGCTTTTATTGCTGCTTATGAATAACCTTAGGAGCATATTGGTCCCTGGTGTGCCATTTGAATGTGCACATGGGAGCAATAAACTCCAGAGCAATAAGTTCCAGAGTTTATTCATATGCAGCTGGTTTGGAGCATCCCTGGCTGGCAGAGGACCCTGGGGAGTCAGCCTGCCAACTCAGGGCTGCTCCCCCCAGCTCCACATGGTGGGGCACAAGGGTGCTTCAGTGCAGGGCTAGCTGGCAGACAGCCCCTGCAGTGAAGCACCCTTATGCCCCAGCCAAACAGACTCTACATGCACACCGCTGCAGAGTTTTTACAAGTACTCTCCTACAGCAGAATAAATTAGTTTAATCTGGCCCAATAGGGCACACGTGTAGACACTGAGATATTTACTGTGTAGCTAAGTAGTCAACAGCATGGTAAATGTCTTGTGTACACGTGCCCTGGGAGGGAGTAGCATGCCTGCCAAAAAGGTTGGCCCCCACTGGTATAGATGGTGAAACATATATAAGTATGGTTGCATCAGAAGTTTCATTGTGTTTGCAATACTCGTAAAGATGCGCTGAAATTATTTTAACACAGAAATGCAAAGATCAGGATTGTGGAAGAGCTTTCAGCTTTCACTCTCCTGTTTGAGGTGATTGATTTCTTAACTTTATTATTGCCTGAGCATAGAAGATTTGCAAGGAATTTCCGAATTTCACATACAGATAGCTACACACAGCATTCCATGGCCCATAAGAAAAGCAGGCTTAAACTGACACTGACATCTGTGATCCACTGAAGATTCACTGAAGATCCAGCTGATCCACTATAAGTATTACTGCAATTTAAAGCATAAGAATATAAACTGGCAAAAATCTCCAGGCAGATGTCCCTGAAACAAAGCCTAATTCTCTTTTTTTAATGAGGCACTGAATTATTCCATACACTGAGATTCCTTGTCAGTATTGCAGTGTAGTTTCTGTGCATGCAGTTACTTACCACTAGAGATAAGCAATCAGTAAGAATGATCAGACAGGCAATCAGTTAAATAAATCTGAGTATGAAACAACTTGCACCAGCACTTCCAGAAGTGAAGTATTTGGATGCTCTGATAAAGTTAGGTAATTAATAGAGCCAGGACTTTTGCTTACACTCCTGGTTAATTTAATTGATATTAAAAAAATTATAGGGAATGCTAAATTGCTAATTAGAGGTTAATCTGGCCCTTTGGAGACCCTTGCCATATATTTCTGTGTATGAACTCAAGCAAATTCCTTAGGCAACAGTCCTATTCCCCACCTGCCTACCCCCAAGACGATAGTGTCACTTGCCCAGTCTAGATATCTAAGGCCACCTCTACACGTACAGGTACAGGCACCATGGAATCAAATATGTGATCCACACAACTGCACCTCCTTCCATGCTGCACATGTGTGGCAGGAAGCATGCTTGTGGAGTAGCAAATTAGATCCCATTGCTCCCATGGCTGGGAGCCCCTTCCGCAGCCCCCTCAGCCTTTCCCTGCACTGGCATTAAGGCACCCCATGCACCATCCCTGCTGCCTTCTCCAGCCATCAGGGGCAAGCAGCCTGTTCCCAGACAGCCTCAAGCATCCTGCCAGCCACAGAAGCCCGCTGAAGGCAGAAGTGGTGAAGAGCCTGATCTGTTTTTTTTTTTTGAGGAGCCTGCCCACCTCTCCTGTGACTGGGGGATGAGCTGACAGATTAATGGCACAAATTACTGGCCCCCTGGCCACAGGACAGGCAGGCAAGCTCCACCAAAAAAAAAAAAAAAAAGGATCAGGTCCCATGCTGTTTCTTCCTTCAGCAGGTGCACGCAGCAGTCAGAACAGTAACATACATACATTGACAGAAAAATAAAACCCACTGTTTCTATTAAAAATTCACCATTTCAGTTTAGGGGGCATAGAATGCAACCCCAAGACCAACACCCCATCATGTGTATAAGCACCCTTGAACACTGAAAAAGCTGCTGCTTATATGCAGCTAGTGATGCCCAAGCAGGTAACAGGGCAAGCTAGAGATACACCACTGGCATCCAGGCCAAAGTAGGTAATTCATCTCAGGTGGAGGTTAGCCCTGACTTATGCCCTGACTCCTGACATTGTGATAGGGAGTCCTACCCTCCAAGCAATCTCTTTTCCATTTCTGAACTGGGCAGTTACATTTCAAGCAGGTCTGCTGATCTGAGCTGTAATGGTATCCCATGGCTGGAAGGCTCTTGGATAACTTGGTTTCAAATGGCTACGTTTCATAGCTGAAAATCAAGACCTTTCCTTCTACCCTGCATCTTATAGGCAGCCATAGCAGATCCCAGCACTTTAAGTGCAGATGCACATATGGTGGAGTCCAGGGAAGAGTTGACTTTGGTGGACAGCGAATCAGGGCTTTGATCAACAGGCTGCTGTGTTGTTTAACATTGTAAAGCCAAGTGATAAATTGGTGATCACAAGCCTCCAGTTCTCTTGTCTGAATGCCATGAAATAAACCATCTCCCCTGAGGCTTAGGCTCCCTTTCCATGCTCCTACACAGCTCCACACTGTTACTATTTTTCTGTAAATCTGACATAAAAATCTCTTTTTTTCTCCTATCAAGTACTGAAATTTCTTTTAAAAAGTACCCTGCTCCGATATTGGGGATGGAAGGTATTCTGTGAGGGACTTAAAGTCTATTATCTTATGACCCTAAACCAGGGCATCGGCACCACTGGAAAAAAAATACCTAGATTTTAGTGGGAAACACTGTGGATTTTCAGCTCTGGAAGGTCCTGTGATACTTGAATTCAAAGCACTGACATTTTTACAGAGAGGAAAGCTACATTAGGTCATTTTAGAGGTCATGGTTTCCTCTGAGCCGGGCACAGATGAAGAGGAACTAAGGCACCTTGCTCTGTAGGCAAAGAAAAACAGAAATCAGCCTTAATAAAGCTCTCCTAGAAGCTTCAAAAGTACCTCTCTAAGATACGTGACATGGATGCAAGACCTGGAAGTCTGGTATAATTTAAAACTTTTATTGTCTTTTCTTTGAGCCAGCCTGCATAGCTTCCATATGGCTTCACAAATCAGTTCTTTCAAACTCACAATGATTAAACCTTTTATACAATCAGATCATCATGTAGTTCTTTTGAAATCGTATGGTAGGCCATAGGATTCTTTGATAAGTCTGAAGTAGCAACTGCAGAAAAAAGTGGGCATGACTATAGGCATTTTTCTAGTTTCTTTCATTAAGAAATCTCACCCTTAGCTTTACTGGCGACACGCAGAAGACACTGTGCATTCGTGAAATTTCTGTCCTGTTGAAATCATTGGAATCCATGGATTTTAACAGAAATATCATAACTTTTTGTAATCGTTTAATTAGGAGACAAAACATATAGTTACTTAACTTTAATGGAGTAGCAGTTTAAAAACGTTTGAATGAAAAACTTAGCTGTTGGAATGGAAATGTAAAGTTGTGAGCTAATTTGCTGACGTGCAATGTAATTTGTGATTAAGGTTATCTGTAATATCTAACCTTTTAGTAAATGCCAACTGCATAATGACTGTCGGCTTTCCTCCTCAGATATTACATTGCAGAAGGTTCTGTCTGACCATAAGAATCTATTTAATAAGACTCTAATGGGAAATGACCAGTATCTGAATACTACAGATTAAAAGTGACAATACTAATTGACTGCAGAGGTATCTACATGAAGAGGGACCAGAAAAATCATTTAAGTCTAAATGAAATTGGACTGATTTGATATTTGAAAAAGCATTACATTCCTCTTGTGTTTGGCAGGGTGAATTAATTGCTTCATGTTTTGTACAGAATAGGTTTCAGAGTAACAATGAGCTAAAGTTTTTAGGGAATGAAGAACATTAACTCAAGGTTTTGGG
>JAGPOW010003685.1:14889349-14900085 GCA_030014935.1 Caiman crocodilus
TTTTTTTTACTAGAGTTACTACAAGTACAGACTGTTTTACTAAAATTACAAGTATATATGAAGGATTGGTATGCATTATTTTATAGTGAGAATATAAAAGGATGCTCTCTATATACCCTATGAATCAAACTATAGAAAGGTTTTAATAACTTGATTACAGTCATTTGTGATTTCAGTTGCTGAAAACTGCAAACAGAAACCATTGATTCTTCCTTTCCTCTTAAGATATACATTTATTCCATTCACTTTTATGTGATTCTGACTTTTAAATGAATTTTACAAAGAAATGAAGACAGGTAAAAAGATATCTGGCACCCTTGATGGTTGAGAATCACTGCTTTAGTTTCATGCAGAATACATACTGGTATTTCACCTACTGTGTGGTTGTTTGAGAGAATCACATGAAAAAAAAAGAAAACTGAGGAAAACAGCTTGTCAAACTGGAAAAATAATACCATGTGCTTGACTTCCAGTGTGTGAACAATTCCTTTGAAATCATAGTAACTTTTTACATGGTGCAAGTTAAATACATTCATAGTACTTTGCAGAACTATGCAGCCTAAGAGAGAGTGTCAGCTTTTGAGGGGAGAGAAATGCAACAATTTTTATTGCTAATTATTTCAAAATATTTATATAGCTTTTGACCAGCTCTACCAATACCCTGAGAAACCATGCAATTAAGAGAGAATATACTTTTAATCATACAAAGGTAATAAGTATGAAACAGAGATACATTTTTTTCTTTTCCACTAGTTGTCATGATCTTGTGACAGTAGGAGATAAAAAAAAAAATCAGGTAAGTGGTTATTTTGAGGTACTGCATTGCATTCAGCTTTTATAGTGCATAATTACAAATAAATTAACTGGATTTTCTATACTTTTTTCTATCTATACTGTATACAGACTACATTTACTAGTATACTAAACATGATAGATCTTTCTTATAGTTTTAGCAGTGTAAAATAATAATGTACAATTATTTGCACAGCATGAAACCGAACTTCAGGACAAGGTGTGGTTAAAAACATGGCCTGATTCTTTTTTCATGTTCTCATGTTAGCTTTAAACTATGTAAAGCTAATATAATACAAATACAACAACAGTAAGAGTGCAATGTCGCCAATTTTAGGGCAGCTAATTTACATCATAAAAATTCGTAGCTCTCTTCATTCTATTTTATTTGGTTTCAAAATACCTATAGCATGTTTCTTGGGTTTAGGTTTGAGTAATTGCAAATGAGTCAAAACAAATAAAGAAAATATAAAAAGCAAAAGTAGGTGAATTATTTTTATGAATACTGTGTCTGTGCTTAGAATGGACCATACTGGTGTTCATAGTTCAGTGAAATACTGATACAGATTATTTTATGATTAATGCTTGCAGTTATGATTCGCCTTGCATATTTGCAATCAAATAGATATGTTTAGTAGTTTGGATGAAAAGTTTTCAAGTGTAAATACCAAAAGCCAATATTGGAAGCTTCACACGTAAAATATTAATTGCCATTGGTTTTCTTACGAGATTTGGATACATTTTTTGAAACTGAATAGAGTTGCAAGAATTGGACTCGTGCATAAATACTCTGAAGAAGGCTTTAAAATGTCCATATTGTATTTAAAAGGCTAGTTGAACAGGCCCATATTTAATCTGTTAAATTTCCCCAAAATAGGTACAATGCACCTTGCTCTTAAAATCTGGTCTGAATAACAATGAAAGTGTAGTCCATCTACCCATCCTATGTAATGTTGATTCTGTGTCAAGCCATAAAGGGGCCAACTGTGTTTTGGACATCTCTCTGCTGGGCTAGCACCTCTGGTGACATTTGATTGCTACTGAACTGGCTGGAGTTGAACTGGTGATGTGGGATAAACATTGGTCATTACTCCCCGCAGAGGTCTCCCACCCTCCGAAATGTAGCGTATTTAGTGTTGGAACCAGTTCATGTTCGTAAATCAACAATAACTCCTTTAATATTATTCTATATTGATAATGTTATAAAATACTAAGTAAAATAAGTAGGAAAATATGATATTTTCTGCCCTTAACTGGTCACTGTGGTACTTTCTGTAATTCATATCCTGATGCCTGGCAGTTTGTCATAGTCTCTTCATTTTAAGGCTTCTTCTAGTGCCCTTCAGTTCAGATAGCTCCAGCCAAGACATTCAGTCTAGCTGCTATGAAAAACTTAGTCCCCTCTGAATCCCCAGCTGTTCATCTATCCAAATTTACAGTCCATTCATCTGAGTGACACAGACCTGCCTTGTAAGACAAATGAAAAAGGGCTTCTGCAGTTCTGCATATATCAGAGCATTGGTGGGAGAGGTCAAGTCTCAACACGACTCACCCCAAACCATAACAGGGAAGCAATCCTTTACAATTACATTCTTAACCCAATAGAAATGGACCCTAGAGTGCACCCTCATTTAATGTGATCTGTTTTTCCTGCAAAGTCTGATAGATACAAAATCTCTCAGGTTTCTGAAAGCAGAAAAGACCATGAAAGATCATAATATCCCTCACAAAAGGAAGAAAATAAAAGAAAAAAATATCTGTTAGGCAGGCAAATGACAGGGCAATCTGCCAGTAAGTGCAGGACATGGTCCATTGAAGCAGGATATAGTAGGTGATAAAGGAGAGGTTTTCAAGAATGAGTGAGAAAGTACAAGTCTTAAAAGACTATGATTTGAGGTCACCGAGCCACTTTGAAAATCTCTTCCTAAACTGAATATAAAGTAGGTGCCACACTTTTAACTTGGCCCTACAACCTGGAAAAAATATTTATAATGGGAGTGAGATAAACTGCTTTTTGGAATACATGGAGAAAAACCCATTTGGAAAGGCTTGCCACTTATGCAAAGTGCTGTATATATACATCTAACAGCCATCATAGAAATAACAGAAATAATTGTGTTAAAAGTGTTCTTTTTACCTTCTTTCCTTCTTTTTTAAAAAAAAAGGAAAAGTCACTTATCCATTAAAAAAATATTGTTTACTTTTCACTTTTAAAAAATGTTGATATCATGCCAGAACCATTTTTAACCTTACCAGAGAATCCATCACTGTCAATACATATAAAAATGACTTCAATTTTTTTCTTCCCACAAACTTACCATTCTGACATGTAAAGAAGAGTCGTTTTGTAAAATTCTAAACTTTTACAAAGGTAAGAAATGGCAAAATAATAACAACATTTGTCTTCTGTCAGGAAATATTGACATGGTATTACTATAGCAAAATTGGTTTGTGTTGTGAAGTGTGTCTCATAGATAAATCAGATTTGAGACTTTAAGTTAACTAAATTTTTCTTTAGTACCCTTATATATATATATATAAAAAAATCAGGACCTGTAGGTATGGTACTAAATTTCTTTTTTTTTTTCTTTTTGCTAAAGTCAGATAAGAGCACTTCAGTTTACAAGGAGCATTACTTTCTACTTAGATATTGTTTAGATTTCACTCTAATGTGATGTATAATGTCATAAACAGACAATGTGTGCATCAGTCTAATGGACAGATCAAGTAATTTTAAAACAAGTATTGCATAAAAATATGCAGAGATGCTCTTTCCTTTTCAGGCAATACCAAGGAAGATATTAAGAAAAGAACATATATGCAATTTAAAGGGTTGTATACTGTCAAGACATCGCTGGAGACAGACTGTTGAGCTGACTTGGTGAGTAAGAACATCTTTATATTCAAATATCAACCAAAATATTTCATTTATTGAATTACATTTATGTAAATGAACAGTCATTTCAAAATCTCTGCAGTGAATTTTTCCATCTTAGCTTTAGGACTTTGGTAAAGACCTTATGGAAGATTTTGAAAGTACCGCTGTTTGGAGTCATGCTTTACTAGTAGGTGTTAAAAAGGCATCTGCTGTATATTTTCTTGCTTCAGATTCTTTCCTATACTATCATAGAAGATGCCTGGTCACTTTGCCAAATGTACAGTTTGAACCAGTTCTTCATGTCTTGCTCTGAAAAACACCAATGTTTTTTTTTCCCCATGAACCTGAGAAAAACAGCATCAAACAATTAAGCAATTCTTTAATATTACACAATATCCATCTGCTCTTGGCAGAACTGTTTGTTAACATATAAATGGCTATGCTGTCAGCAAATGAAACAGGGTTCTACATCTGGAGAGCATTTCCACTCTTCACCATGCAAGCTGTATTTCGAAGGATGCAAAATAAATTAATCTAGTCACAGAAATGTACATTTTTACTACATCTTTTAAAAGCAAAGACTCAAGCAAACGAATGGGACAATGGATGTACCATATGCTTGTTTTGGGATAGGGATGGCATGGGGATATTTTATCTCATTTTCATTTTTTAAATAGGAGATATCAGACTATCATACACATGGGAGGTACCTTGTGGTATATCCCTATAGCTGCTGCAGTATTTTATTAATGATAAATACCACCTAAGGAAGTATAGGTAATTTAGGTCTATACTAGCCTTTGTCATCTCCCCAGCTAACTTTTTGCCATACTTGGAAAAAAACAATCAGAACTGATATTTTTAAACAAACTTGTTCAGGAAATCAGCTATGGTCAAATAGCAGAGGGAACTCTCAAAATCTGACAAGTTGCTGAACATGCCTGAAGAGATTTTAAAAACTGAGGTTGTTTAGCTTCAGAGATTGAAAATATGAATCCATATGTATAGTGCCCCATATTAAATGGAGAGAGAGTCAGATAACAAGATAGCAGATAATAAAAGTGAAGACAAATAATAGTTTGGTATTTATATTCTGATATCTATGTTCTGCTGCAGAGTGCTTTACAGGGAGCATTAATAGAAGTTTTATTCAGATTTACCTTTATATAATTATTAAGTGAAGAGAGACATCAACAAAGCACATACAGTGGTAACTATCAACAATCTACATTTGTCCTTGATATACACATTGAGCTTTCTGAAGAAGAGTTGCTATTTACTGTTTGGAGCAATAAGAAATATTCATTTCTCAATTATTACCATGCATTAGCAGAAGGAAAATGTTGCTCTTTCAAGGGCAACAACTGTAGTTGAGCAGAGGGATGATGTTATTTGTGATGTTTAACTTAGAAGAAACCTACATTATACAGAAAAGCCTGAACCAGTCTCTTCTTCAGAAGCTGAACTGGATGTGTCAAATTCAGGTCTCATAAGAAATTTAAGGTTGTTCCAGTCCTGCTGCTTTGCTGTTTGACAGTGGAATAAGCTGATGTACTGAGAGGTCTTTTTGTTTTCTGTCTTCCCATCAACTGCTGGAAGTACTTTTCTATGATAGTCATTGCAGATTCATGCCAAATACTAAGATCAGTAAAAAATTCAATTTAATGCGCATCATCTAATCAGTTTACAACATTCTTAAATCTGGACAAGACAACTCCACATTCTACTCCAGGCAGCATTTTAATCTGACTTAATCTGATGTGTCTCATTCTTTTGGCCCTGTGAGGCCCATCAATGGGCTGGATTGGGTCCAAAGGTCCAGCTTTAGAGTGGGCCTGAATGCCCTGAATGCTAGGATTGAGTCCTGGGGGCCTGTTGCTGCCCATCCTTCCCATCACATGCTGGGATTGAGTTCTGAAGGTCCAATGCTGCCCCCATGCAACTTGCACGTATCAGGATAGGGTGCCTGGGACAGGTCACTGCCAAATTTCTGGACCTGTGGGGAGCTTCACAGGCCAGATGACATGGGGCTAGGCCAGAGGTTGAGCACCCCTGTTGTATAGTAAAGTAAAAGTTGATTTCACTTACATCAGCTTAAATTTAGAGATCGCTGTTGATTGCTGTTGATTTCTATGTGCATTTCCAGGGCATAACTGAGATCCGAATCTGGTCACTGGGATCTGAGGAACTGACTGGGTGGGAGCACCAGGATTTACGCTCTTTCTTGGAAGCCTCTTATAATCAAGTTATAAACATCCTGATAGTGATCTATGGATGAAACCTTTTACAAATAATAAAATATGAAGAAGGGAGTCAGGTGGGCCCTCAGATTCCATTCCAAAGTCGAGTTAGAACATGAACTATTCTGAGTGGATGGGGAGGTTCTGCTTTCATCTATTCTGGCACAAATCCTAGCCAAGAGGCCCCTGTTCCCAATGAAGCGGGAACATTCCCAATGTTTGTACAATGAATATTTAATACAAGGTATGTTGGATCAGCTTCAACAGGAGATCCTGAGACGGTTCTGAGCAATCCCTGCCTATGGCCGCTAGCTGAAACACTTTGGTAAGAAGCAGGAGATGCAGGTTCAAATGCCCTTCGAGTACAAGAGGCCTAGAACTGGGATGACCATACATCCCAGTTTGGCTGGGACAGTCCCGGATTTCAAAGACCGGTCATGGCCAGATGGTCAAAATTAAACAAGCATCCCAGAATTGCAGTAGCATAGGGCACAGTCTGGCAGGAAGGCAGAGCAGCATGGTGTGCCAGGCAATTCTGCCTCCCTGCCAAATTGCACCTGTGCCTAAACCCCTGCTCACTGGGTTCTGCCACTGTCCACTGCAGTACCATAGATGTCCTGGATCTGGATTTCCTTGTGGTCTAACTAGAACCCCAGTTTCCTGCTCCCTGGATAGGATTAGGGTAAAGAATGGGAACTTCATCTTCCCTCAGCTCCATTATACTTGATTATGTATTACTCTGGGTGGCTATGTGTTACTATGAGAGGAAATACTGTGCATAAGTATCAAACCTTGTAGTTGCATAGGTAACACCATTTAAGGACATAAAGCAAAATAGGGTTTAGCTCTTACTCATTTGTAAAAGGACACATTGAAATAGCGAGGTCTGCTTCTTTGTGTCCCAAATCTGTGTCTCTTTAGTTAACAAGGTGGATGTGGGATGCTCTGGTTTTCAAGGAGCTGTAAAAATCTTAAGCTATTAAGAGCTGAAGGAAATTCCTTGCACTTGCAGGGAAGAGATTCCTTTTACTGGCCTCTAATCAATGTCTTTCTAAATTAGCCTCTTCCATCTAGTACATGAATAAAATAAATAAAATGTATTTCAGCTCTAACCAAAATATACACACCAGTTATCTGTCCTCTATTTATGTCAGTCTTCTCTAATTCCCAGGCTGGGGTCTAGATGGCTTGGGGTCTATTTAAATAAATCGGCAATTTATCAGTTCTACAAAAGAATAAAGAACAAAGTATGCATTTACCAGCTACACAAGGGTTTTGGCAAGTGGCCAATCTCCAAAAAAAAAAGCTAACTTTGTCTTAAATGCAGCAGCGGAGCTGAGTAGCCCTTTATCCCCCTAATTTTTTGAGAGTTTGGTACTCATAAGACAAGGGACTAAACATAAATCGGACACTATGCACACACAGTGTTGGCAGGCTTGATTTAACCTATCCTCACAGTTCTGCAAGAGCACTTCTTTCCTGACCTGTAACACTCCTGATGTTCCATTTCTGTGCCTCTCACAGACAGGCTGCCAATCATGTTCAATTGCATCCTAGCATTGTACTTTGGGGAGGCATGCACAGGAAGAGAGAATGAGATTTTTAAATTAATGGCTGCTTGGGTTAAGAATCTGAATTCAAACATCTAATCATAAAAAAATACTGCACTAATACACCATGCTTTCTCATGCTTCGGATGGTAGGGGAACCACCACAGGCAGTAGAAATGTGTCTGAACTACCTTAGAACCTAATAAACTTTAGGAGAATATAGTTTGCCTTGTTAAAAGATGTATTGCTAAAAAAATTTAGACTCAAATCTGGAGTCACATGGTACAGTTTGATTATGCTCATCTTTAGCCCAAAGCTTTAGTTCAAGAGCATCTCTAACAATATAGGGAAAAGTTACTCTTTCTCCTATAGATTTCTGCCACACACTGTAAGTCATGTGGCAACATTTCATGTGACAACATATTTGGAACAATAATTGATAATTATTTTACTATTGGGATATCTACAATATGTTTCACATATTTTCACAATGTGTTTTTAATGCGTTTGCCCTAATATACCAGCTAGATTTACCACAGAACCAGAATCTTTTAACTTACCCTTAAGCATACCATGTTAACCTCATCCACTACATGGATCACGTTAATCTGCACGCCTATTTCTATAAATTGTTCTTCGGCAATAAATGCACACCTTATTATTTCTTCATTCTCATGCCTCCTTTGATAAGCTGTTAAAAACTTGGAACTATATCCCGCAGACCACAGGGTCCCCCATGGCTTCATAAATTTGGCAGCTAAGGAGTGGTGAAAGCTTTAATTGGTACTCCCCTGCTTCCAAATTTCCAGATCTTTGGGGAGCCCAACAGGCCAGAAGATGCCCCGCTGGCCAGATGACGTGCCCTGCATGCTAGATCACCTGTCTCTGGTGGGACCAGTGCACAGGATTGTTCTGCAGCCAGATCCACCACATGAGGTCAGGCCAGCATGTGGCCAGATTCAGCATACAGGATCAGGACAAGCATGCCACTAGATTCAGCACACAAAATCAAGCTAGTGCACAAGATCACCCCTGCACACCAACACTGCCTGTGGACTCTACCCCATACACTGACCCCATATCACTCATTCAGTCTGTGGGGCCAAAAGAGTTGAGCAACACTGCATTATGGTGTTGGAGAGCCAAAATGTTGTTTTCTAGAACATGTTTCATTTGGCTCCATCTGTATATATGAACATTTTATATAATTTTAACTATATGTTAAAATATAGTTAATAGTATAAAATGATATAAAATATGATTAATAGTTAACATTATATAAAGTATATGCCTATGTGCTTCAAAGAGTTCATCTAATAAATAAAAATCCCTTTTGAAAACCTGCCCTTATAGCGACTTACATCTCTTTTGGTCTCAGTAAAATTTCTAATTGTTGCTATGAAATATGAGACATCATACAAGGGTTGAACTCAGGTATATAGCAAGTCTATCCATCATGTTCCCTGCCACCCAGTTAAAATGATTACTAAAGTGTTGGAGTAATAGTGATAGGACCTTGTCACATGGGACACTTAGAACATGTTATTACACTTCAGACATGAAGTCCATGTGTGCAAGCAGTAAAACACATTCTAAGTGTGATCCTAAGTGTGACTGTATCATAGCAGTTACGTGTTTTTGCGGGAGTACCTCCAGATTGTATTAAGTAACACATGTTCAGCTCTCAGATTGCTCCACAGAGATAAGGTGAGGTATTCTGGTGTGGTCCCGAGGTTGGGACTGACAATTATCTGATTGTCAGCTACAGCCTTGAGAGCACTCCAGAGCTGCCAACCAGCTCCATTGTGGCCCCAAGTCTGGGACCAACAATCAGTCTATAAGACTCATATCGAATTATTGATATGAAAAGATCAGTTTCTCTCTCTAATATAGTTGTCTTGGCAAAAGTAGAGATGAATTCTGGAAAAATTTCTGTGCTGTAGAGGGTTGCCACTATTTGTATCTTGAGTAAGCACCATAGTACATAGTACTTTGCCTCATAGTACAAAGTGAAAAAGACACTAAAGAAAAGGCTAAAGAAGCAGAGGTGATTATGAGTACATTTACATGGAAGAACTGTGATATGGTTAAAAAAAACAAACACCTTAGCTTTTCTCTTGCTGGATTTTGGGGATGTGTTGAATAGCCATTCAGCCCTTCTCAGAGAGCAGGTCAAACACAGATTCACAGAAAAGGTAATGGTAGCTTCTGGATGAAGAAAAGTAGATTTGATAAATACTAATCAACAGCAATGAAGGAGAACGCAGGAGATCAAATGCTTAAAAGCTTCCCTGACAATCCTCGCTCTTGTTCAGATTAGGCAGTGGCTGCAACATTGGTTCTAGTAGGGAGCTGGATGCTCAAAGATTAATGGAAAATTTCTTGCCTTTTCAGATGAATAGTTATGAACATGAAGATAACATCTTTCAGCACATGTTTCTCAGTACTGAAAGAAGGATGAAGCACAAAACTGTTTCTTGCTGGGCAGTAATTTAAAAGTCTACAAACTGTATGACTAAAGGTTCTAAAGCAAAACCTGGCCTGACTGCATGAAAAATGAGCAGTTGCTAATTAGTACAAACCTTTGTTGTAACCAGCACCATGTAGCCAGACCGAAAAGCAGGAATCTTTCCCCATTGCAATACTGAAGTCATCAAGTTTTCTGTCTTTCTAATTAAGTGCTTTTACAAATGCAAGATCTATAATAGTGATTCTCAACCAGGGTGCCATGGCACTTTGGGGTGCCTTGAAATCTTCTCAAGGGTGCTGTGGGGTGCCATACCATTGAGTGTAAAAACGTGATTTACAAGATAAACCCAGAGATTCTAAATAGGACTTGATGGTCATGTTCAGACGAGTGTGGCTGTGTGGTATGTGGTGTCGCAGACCCATCTGTGGTGCCACACACCATATTCAGGCATGGCAGCAGCTCCCTGAGGCCCCCAGGACTCCAGGTAAGGCACGGGGGCCAGCACAATTGCTGGTCCCTGCCTCCCCTACTGTACCTGGAGTTACCTGCTGCTTGCCAAGGTGTGCCACTGCTTCTTGACCCTGGGGTCATCATCTGTGCTTGTGTGGACTTGGCCAATATTGTCAAAATATTCAGACCTGTTGTGATCTTTGAGTTTTTCACAACCAATAATTTTTACTATCACTTATCTGTAGTCAAAGCAAAACAAAAAACAAATGAAGGCTAGGAGCTAGCATTTTCTGAGAGGTGCCTCAAGTCTATCAAAAGGTATCTTGAATCCACAGAAGTTGAGAACCACTATTCTA
>JAGPOW010003685.1:14905255-14920668 GCA_030014935.1 Caiman crocodilus
TATACCTCTTAAGTTCCATTTGGTTCTTGTTTCAGCATGCTCATGCTCACATTAGCTTTAGAGAAGACTCTATACCCAGAAAAAGAAGGAAGATGGTCCAATGGTTATAGGACCAGCCTCAGACTTGGTTCATATCCTTTCCCTCCCACAAACCTCCTATATCAAACTGGATAAGGCACTAGGGCCCAGATCTTCAAGGAAGTTTTAGGTGAATTTAATATCCCTAAATCCAAAATGAATGATCTATACTTACCCTCTTAGGTGTCTAAGATGCTCAAGGGGAAGAACAAACAAGCAAGAGCATGTCTCCATGGCCTAATGGTTTAGTAAATCCTTGGTTTTCAAACTTCCTAAAGTCACAGAATACTTTCATTTAATTTTTTTTGCTGTTGAATCCTACTTCTATCCCAGAGACTGATGAGTAACCAGGTGACTAGGGCCAGCAATGGTGGCATACCACCTCCTGGCCAGATCCACCATTACCAGCAATCTCTTTGTGGAGCCCCTAATGTCCTATCTCAGAACCGCAGGTTTCCACATAACATAGTAGAAAACCACGACTTTAGGGCTTCCATAACTAGAATTCTAGTGCCTGCTCCTATAATTCATTAAGCAATGACTCTGTAACACAGTCTATAAAAAAAACAGTAAGAAACAAACCTGGGAGAAGGGGCTGGTACCCAGGTCTCCCCCTCCCAGGGGAGTATTATAACTACTGCATGGTTCGTTCATGCTAAACGTCTCAGGATCTTAGTTTCAACAAAAATAGTGAGGGTGCCTCAACCAAGACTATCCCATAGTCTGGTTGTTAGGCCATCCTACCAAGGAACTGGAAGATGAGGTTTTGAGTCCCTACTGGCTGATGCAGAGGACCTAGAATCCCAGTATCCTGCTTCCTGGGCAAGTCCTCTAAACAGAAGTGCAAAAAGTGGGTGACACCAACAGGTACCTGTGATGTGCCCAGGATCATAAATGGCACCTGACTTTCTGAACAGCAAGCAAACAGCAGCATAAAGAGGCTGGAAGTGCTGGTATACCTCTCTGCTTGGCCACATCTGAGTACCTATGAATTTTCTGAATTGCTTTTTGAAGGTGCCTTAAGTCACCCAATTGGCCATATAGACATCTAGGCCAATCACTCTTCAGGGGACGATTCAGCCACTAGGTAAGCACATGGTCCACTGGAACTCACAAGCATATTGTGAGGATAGATGCCTTAACAACTGTGAGATGTTCATATTTTTTAGTAATGGGGACCATTAAGGTCCTAAATTAACTAGTACTTTCAGGTTCCAACCCCAAAGCTTTTATTTGGATAACTAAAACAGACTTGAAAATGGTACTTTTGAGTTATTTCCAGGTGGACTTGCCATAGTAAAAAAAAAAAAAAGGTACCACTTCTCAAGAAAGTGGCCATCAACACTAGTAGCCTGATAAATAAAAATTGTAATTAAAACCCTGAAAGAAAGCTACATCTCACAGTTTATTCTTCCTGCTAAGAGCTTTAAGGTTCTCAAGCCTTATCCAGTTGGGCAGCGCAATATAGGGACAGTTTCCTCATAAATTAAATTATATTCCATCAGAATCAATACAGCCAAGTGTGATACTGTGAATAACCTATTTCTGAGGGGTCACCTCTGTGTGTCACCCCTGCATTGGTGTCATCAAAATTAATGGGAAAAACTTGCCTTAAGCTTAATTGGTATTTTAATGCCTACATTTTTAAATTGGTTGAACCTTTTCTTAATTAAATTGGAACATTCAAAATCAGACTGCTTTTTATTTTGTGCTGTTTTCTTAATATTAAAATATTTCAAGGATAATTGCAACCAGTTTTGGAGGGGCTCTTTTTTTTAGATCTTTTGCTCAGTACAATATGTTAATTATGAGAAGGAAATAACAGTGAAAAAATTGCAGTTGGTATTACAAAGGCCAGCTATGATTTCACCAGAATGATTGAGAATAGAAATTGTTTCCCAGCTGCTTAGATTGTAATCTCATTATGGGTTTCACAGTGTGTATCTTTAATATCTACATGGACAGGTTTTGTTGGCATTGTTAAGATATTTTGGGAAACTAACATCTTCCATCACTATTGTCAGAGATCCTAAAGACCTTAAAATCAATATTTCAAGCTCATCTTGCTACTGAGATAGAGTAAAGAAATGCATCTGTTTGCCTTACTAGTGATTTTAAGGAAAATGAAGTCACTGACAGTATTTTTCACTGTCAGTAAGTCTTTCTCTTCCTCTACCTGTAACGTTTATAGGATGACTTCTAGCATGATTCTAATCTGTGAAACCCTTACAATAGCACATTTTTGGTGGATGCATATTATGAAAGTTAAGGTTGTGAAATATTTTCAAATTTTTCATTCAAATTATTGGAGTTTTATAAAAAAAAATATTTAAAAAAATTGACACCTCCCCTCCCCCCACCACCGAGTCACCTAGTCACATTTCTGACTTGCCCTTCCCTAAGGAACTGGGAAAGCTTCTTCCTCAGGCAAAATAATGACAGTGAAGAAAAGATTCCAAATTCAGAGACATGAGAAACGTCCATCAGCCATGGATGGTGAAAAACAGATTTAACACATAATGAAAGTAATGATGGAGGCAAAAGGAAAACCTCCAATGACTTTGGTCATCCATTTCCAATGCAATGTTTTTACTTCTCATCTGCTCACTCAGGAGGGGTTTTTTCTCTTTCTGTAAAGCTGAAAACACCAATTAATAGATTTTTCCTTTATAATCCCTGGTCATGAGGAGGAACTCTTTCCTTATGTGAGAGACAGGCTGGTGTGCTTTTCTAATAGAAGAACTATGGAAATGTCTTTTAGGTTAAGGACAGAAGTTGCATATAAACTGGTTTAAGTAAGCGGAAACTGGCTTAAAGCTGTAACAAAACCTAAGTTCACTGCACATAAACCAGTTTCAAAATGGCTGAAACTGGTTTTAGATAAAAGATTAAAGATGTAATGTAAGACTTAACTGGTTTGGGTCAAACTGGTTTATGGAACTTCTGTTAAATCAGAACCTCTAAGTTAAATCAGAGTCCCCCAGCATCCTAGTGTGCTCTGCAGCCCTGGGCTGTGCTCTGTGCTCCAGGGGAGCAGGGTTGGTCCCACCCCAAGCTGTTTCATCCCCAGTAGCCAGGAGCAGGGTGGATTTCCCCAGGCTGAGGAATCAACCCAGCTCCCAGCTGGGGCAGAGGAGTAAAGGCCCCACTGCCAGTTTCCCCACTCCACTAGACATGGGGTGGGCATCTCTCCCGCCCCACTTCCCACCTCAGCTGGAGGAGGCAAAGACCTGGGCTGCAGCTCTAGCCAGAAGGCATCGGGTAACCAATTCTCTGACCCCCTAAGTTACCTCCAGTGAAGCAGCAGCACCAGGAGCCATGGTCACTCAGCAGCTCCTGAGACAGCAGCAGAGGTCTGGAATGGCGGTGGGAGAGGGAGTGGAAGGAGGCTGCCATTTTTTCTCTCCACTCCCTTCTCAGCCAACTTGCCAGCCAGGGAGAAAATCTCCCTGGGTGATCAGCCTGACTCCTGGCTGCAGGGAAGCCCACAGTTCCACCTAAGCCGGAAACCAGGACGATCACCCAGCCACGACCCTTCCTGGGCCACTGGGCCAGCTGAGGAGGGAGTTGGGGGGCAGAATGGCCCCCATTATGGGCTTCCCACCCTCTGTGCTGGACAGTCTCTCTGGGGGCCCAAAGCCAGATGTGAGGGCAGTTTCACCCCCACTCCCTCCTCAGCCAGCCTGCCAGCTGAGCAGGGGGCATGGCTGGGTGATTGTGCCAGCTCCCAGCTCAAGTGGTAAACCTCTCACCATAGGCTTTTTCACAGATGGGAATTAGGTCAATCACACAGCCATGCTCTTTGCTTGGCTGGCAGGCTGACTGAGGAGGGAGTGGGGAAATGGTCTACCCCAACCTGACTTTGGACCCCAGCTGGGCTGTGCCCAGCACAGGGAGTGGGAAGCCCTCAATGGGGGCCATTTTTCCCCCACTTCCTCTTCAGCTGACCTACCAGTTGAGCAGGAGGCATGGTTAGGTGATCAGCCCGGCTCTCAGCTCTGGAGAAGCTGGCAGTGGAAGCTTTACTTCCCTACCTGAGTCAGGAGCCAGCCCAATCACTTGACCATGCCACCTGCTCAGCCAGCAGTCCCGCTGAGGAGGGAGTGGTGGGAAAAATGCCTCCCAGTGAACGCTTCCCACCCCCTGTGTCAGGCACAGCCCAGCTGGGGGTCCAAAGTGAGGTGGAGGGACTGTTTACCCCCCTCCCTTTTCAGCTGGACTGCCAGCTGAGTGGGGGGAGTGTGGCCTGGTTCTCCCTGCTCAGGTTGGGGAAGTAAAGCCTTCACTGTGGACTTCCCCACAGCTGGGAGCCGGGCCAATCATCTGGCCATGCCCTCTGCTTGGCTGGCAGGCTGGCTGAAGAAGGAATTGGGGAGAAAACAGCCCCTACTGAAGGATACCCCACCCCTGCACCTGGTACAGCCCAGCTGGGGGTCCAAAGCTGGATGGAGGGGCCATTCCTTCTCCCCCACTTCCTCCTCAGTTGGCCTGCTGGCCAAGGAGGGTGCATAGCCAGGTGATAAGCCCAGCTTCTGGCTTCAGGTGTGGAGTGGGGAGGAGAACTTCTTTGCTAGGGGTTCTCCCTTCCCCCCTTCACCAACACTGGGGAGACCCAAGCTGGGGCTCCAGTGCCAGGGGGAGGAGAAGGTTTTCCCCAGACTACTTCCTTAGCCAGCCCAGACTGATGAGGGGCTGTGGCTAGGAAGACGAGGTCTGGGCATGGGGAGAGAAGGGAAGAGGTGCCCTGATGGGGTTTCCCTCCTCCCCCCTTTCCTTTTCATGGGGGTGACCCTGGCTGCGGTCCAGGGGGAAAGGCAAGTTTCCCCCTAGGCCTGCTCCTCAGCTGGCCTGGACTGAGGATGGGGCATAGCTAGGGGGACCAGCTCTGGGCACAGGGAGGGAGGGAGAAACAACCAAATGGGAGCTTCCCTCTTCCTCCTTTCCCAGTGCTAGGGAGACCGTGGCTGGAGGTCTGGTGGTAGGGGGGGATTCCCCCCCATACACCATCCTCAGCTGGCTGGAGGCTAAAGAGAGGGCTTGTCTGGGGAAATCACCTATGTCCCTACTGACTGGCAGGCTGGGAGGTGAGTTCTAACACCCCCTGGTGCCTGGTATGGGACACTGCAGGGGTCTGGCTCCCTTTCACTTTTGAAAAGCAAACATGAGTTCACTTTCTCATCAGTTCAATCTAAACAGTTTACAGTTTACCTGCAGAGGTTGAATCAATTCAGCCTCAGGCCTTTTGACTGTCTGTCCCTAGCCTTGGGGGTAGGAGAATGGACAATAGAAGGGTTTGGAGTTTATGACTTATGGGAGGAGATGAGTGGAAAGGGCATTATCTCTGCTATTTATATCTAATCATCTAAAATGCTGGAGATTTTCTCATTCCAACTTGGATTGACTGCAGTGTGCCCGTTCTTAAAATTATATAAAATTTCCTGACTCGAAACAACAGATTATGTATGTGAGTCTGAGGATGGATTTAAGGCATTCTTTTACAAACTACAAGCCTGTGCTGCAAATTGTGGGTACCCATGAGGTTTTTCATGCAGCAGACACTGGAGACATCAAAACTGATACTAAACCACAAACTCTTTTGGGCTAGGCACAGAAGTTACACATAAACTGGTTTAATAATAAGAAACTGGTTTAAACCTGTAACAGACCAGAATCTCTGTGCACATAAATCAGTTTCAAAATGGCTGAAACTGGTTTAAGATAAAACCAGTTGAATGTAGTATCAGACATAACTGATTTGGGTCAAACCGGTTTATAAACCTTCTGCCCCAGACCCCTTCCAGGTTCAAGTTAAATCACAGTCCTGCGGCACACTTTCCAGCCTGGGAATGAGCTGTGCTGTCTGCTCCAGAGAGCAGGGCTGCACCAGCACCTCTGCCCCCTAGCTGGAGCAGCAAGGGCTGGCTCACAAGGGGTTGGGGGTGGGGAGAGACAAGCCCAGCTGGGGATGCAGCCCAATCTACAGGGAGGGCGGGACTGCCCTCCCCCTGCAAACCCTGGCTGGGGTTGGGGACCAAGGTGGGGGGTTAAAAACTCCTCCCCCTTGTTCAAACTTACTCACGGATACAACTGTGGACTATAAATCCCAGAGGCACCTGGAAGCAGGAAAAGGAAGAGTTGAGGAGTCCTGCTGCTGTGATTCTAGACTGTAAATCCCAGAGATCTTGGAGGCAGCAGGAAGAGGAAGTGAACACACAGCCAGAGAGCCATGCTCTGGTGCCCTCTGGCTTTTGGCCTGAGCCACTGCAGGCATGTGGCTGTATTTCCTGAATAAATGTAAATGTAAATTTCCTGGTAAATGTCTGTTCACTTCTGTTTCAACTGAAACTGCATAGCTTAGACTAACCTGCAAAGACTGTATTGATTAAGCCTCAGGCTTTTTGTCTGTCTGTACCTAGCCTTGAGATTTTCCCATTACTTAAACCTAGCATTTGCCTCAGCTAACACTTTCCTGTGGGGCAGAGTTCAACCTACAATAAGGTTGAACTCACACCTCCAGAGCTGTGGCAAGCTATCTCCAGACTTGTGCCAAAAGCTGCTCTTCTCTTCCCTATTAGCCTATGTGTGAATGGGCACATGCTCATTCAGTCTGAGGACACAAAGATAGTCCAATACATTCTTAGACACATCAGTCCCTTGTCGGCCATTAGCTACTCAAACTTTCAGGCCTCAACAATGCCAGCTCTATGGGCCTCTAGGGTTCAGAAAACATTTTCAATAACTTTTAGTAACATGTTTCTGTTGTTAGACAACAAAAGAAGTGTAAACTTAATTTACAGATGGGAATTTCAAGTTTTCCTTTGTAATATTGAGAAACTAAGTCCTGCAAACCCCAGCTCATGATAGAGCAGTTCACGTTAATGGGACTCTGTGTAAAATCAGCCTGAAATTATAGATACCATTTCTGTTTTTATGTAGCATATATTATTTTGTTGCTAGCTAGAGTAAATTGAATACCCAAATCCTCCTTTAAGATTCACCTCTAGGTAAATTCTGGGTCTAAAGAGTGAACCAGTCCTTTCACAGAAGACCTTAATAGCAGATTCTTGGATTTGAAAGCACTTCCATTTCTTACTTTGCTGTTAATAACTCTGAGGCTTAAGTTGTACTGTCAATCTAATTCAAAAATGACTGAACATATTTGATAAAATATACTGTACAATGGATTACATGAAAGTTTCAGTATATGGTGTGTAGGAAACCTAAATTACCTTTAAAACGCACAAGATTGGACACAGAATTCAGAAACTTATCAATATACAATTTCTAATAGGCTTTAGGAGATGAAGCTTAAGCATATATTCTGGAATGCTTTCATGTCAGGACACTCAATTCAAGTGTCTTCAGCAAAGTTTCTCACAGCTGTTAAAATGATAAAAGCCAGCTGCCAACTAGCTAGTCTATTACAGACTCATATTTCTTTCATTCACTTTTCAAAGCTCCTTTTTTTGTTCTCATAGACATAGTTCCCACAGAGGTCAAATCCTTTACATGTTCAGTTATGTTTTCAAGAGTTCACAGTGTCATTCTTATGTTAAAAAAGATTTGTGGAGCCTCCTCCCGGTAAAGCATGCTAGGCATACCTACTACCTGATGAAACACACATGCTATAGTATAACACTCAAGTATCATAAGCAGAAAAAGTTTCAGACCCAACTAGACAAAGCTTTGACTGGGATGGTCTAGTTAGGGATGGTCCTGCTTTGAGCAGGAGGTTGGACTACATGACCTCCTGAGGTCCTTTCCAACCCTAATTTTCTATTATTTTAACTCCAGGAGAGAGGGAACAAAATGGCTTTAAACAACCTTGCCATCTGTTGGATTTAGGAGATTTATAGTTACATTTTGCAGATTTAGAGCAGGCTATTCCCCAGCTGAATTTAGAGCAGACTTAACTGTGTTGACTGAGTGAGGGTTGTCTGGGTGCCTCTTGACAGTAGCCCAGAATCACATTATAGTGTTGAGTGCTGCAGGGGCTCCCACCTGTGATGGGATCTAGCTCACCATGGGCGATTGGTGCCTCCTGAGTCTGGGGAGGCACCAGATTGCCAGTGCGGGGGGAGTTCCCCAGCAGCCGATTGCCAGCCCGGGGTGGGGAGGCACAACCACCAAGTGGCCAATTGCCAAGCTAGAGGTGAAACCGGAAGTGCAGTTCATGTTTTGTGCCTTATGCCTTTAGGGAGTGCACAGCCGTTCTCAGGAGGTGCACATGCACCCCCTACACATCGCCAGTGTATCTCACCCACAACTGCCTTATTCCAATAAGCCCTCTAAGTCGGGGAATGAGAGGGACCAACACAGAGCTGTATCAGGTACCCTATGACTATGAGGGTGGTCCAGAATTGGAAAAGGCTACCTAGAGAAGTTGTGGAATCTCCCTTCCTGGATATTTTCTAGAGCAGGTTAAACTGACACTTGGCTGGTATGGTTCTAGTTAGGGATGATCCTGACCTGAGCAGGGAGCTAAACTAGATGACCCCATATAGTCCCATCCAGCCCCAGTTTCCTATGATCATTCTGGCTGAAGGAATTCTTCCTTGGGTTGCAGCAACTTTACAGTGCATGTGTACAGCTAGAGCATCATAAGAGGCCTGGCTCTTTGGTATCAAACAATGTCTACATGCAGTCATAGTTGCAGTACACTAAAACTATATGAAACTGCTGTGGTGGCCCAAGCTTAAGTAAAGGAGGTCTAATTTTTTTGATGGGAGCTCTGGTTTTTACTTCTTGCTCATCTTTGCTGATGCCTCTTCCTCTATTCTTTACAACTTTGGAGCTCTGAGCTTTCAGGAAACCACTCCCCTTTTTCTCTATTACTTATGCAATTAAGGCTCTGGTCTTTGATGTTGTTGCTGCAAACACTCTGATAAAACTTGAGGAGCTTTAATGCTTGAAGGTTGATACAACCAGCTTTGCTCATTGTTTGTGTGTCATTATCCTGCTGAATCTTACAGCTTAGTAGCTAATATTAAATTTGTTGCAAGTTAATGAGAATAATGGAAAACTTTTTTCACTGATCACCATTTTAAATCCTACCACCCAATAATATGCTCACACTGCCAGATTTCCATAACACCTTCGGATTATCATGGCAAACATTTCTTTACCGTTGCTTCAGGCTGTGGTAAAATGCCTGAATAACTTCAGGTGATAGAAAGGAAAAGGAATGGTCACACAGAAAAAATATATTAGTAGGAGTGATGTAGCACAATCAGTAGAGTTTTTCATTCTGCATGATAATTTACCTTTTCTGTGTTTGTAATAATATAGCTCTTTAACCCACTCTTCCATATTTTAAAATATATCATGTGAAGTCTGATAGAAAAACTGAAAGTAAGATCATAACCGTGAAGGGTAAAACCACTATATTTTTGGGTGGGAAGAGGGGTGGAAGGCGATGTGGAATTAAGATTCTTTTCACACGCTCTCTTTCTTCTCTAATCACAATGCAGGCACTATCAGTGAATGTCGTATCTTTGTATTATTTCCAAGTTTCCCCCTATTGTCAGTCATTGTGACAAAGTGCAGGACAATCTGACACAATGATGAATCACTCCAGACATTGAGTTTTCACATGGCTGTCAAATGATCTCAGTAGGCTGTATCACCTGAAAATGCCACAGGACTAAAGCTGTATTTTGCTTTAGAACAAAGGCAGAGTTTGCTGTAAACTCATAGATTCAAGATAGAAATATGAGAATTTAGAGAGGCGATTCAGATTCCTTTTCCCAGTGTAAATACATCAATGTGAATGAAATCAGAATCAGATCCAAAAGATGTAATAAATGCTCTGCATGCACGTCATGAAAATGTATTAACTCGATTTTTTTTTTTAATTCCATTTTGCATACCATTTTTGAGGAAATGCTTGCTGAATTATGAGACATTCTATCTTAATGGGGTTTGGTTTCACATATTAAAATTAGTTTGTCAGTTTCTTTGTTTTTCCATCACAGCAAGCTTTTTATCCAGCAAGCTTTTTATTTTTGCTGGGGACTAGGTAAGGTGCAACAGAACTGATAACTGATGGATATATAGTCAAATGCAAATATGCTTGTTTCAATCCATGCCTCAGTTTCATGTATATTTACTTATTGGTGCTACTGTAACTCCAGCTCATTTCTTCTGTAGGAAAATGTTGCGCTCTCCTACATTATTATTCACAGAAGCAGCTTTCTGAGTTATTTCTGTTCCTACACAATATTCATGATAGCAATTTGATACCTTAGCAGTTTCAAGGTTATCAAGTGATTGAAAATCCTACTGCTTACTTCAAGGTGTAACATATAAAACTGTACTGCCATCCATTCTAGTAGTATAATAGTTTTTCTTAATGCCTTTCATGAACTGCTGATTTAAAGTGTAAGCTAACTTCAGAAAGGGCTTATCAGTTCCAGACTTTGTAGGTACTGCTTAACTGTGGAAACAGTCCCTGGAGTTTTTATCGCACTATGTACCACTTAAACAAGCAATATTTATTCTCTTTCAGAGATATTGATAAATCAGTTGCAGAATGAAGACATTAAGCTATAGTTATAATGAGAAACAAAGAAGTGGTTATTTCTCATATGTTGAACAGCTAATGCTGGTTGCATATGAATCTTATGGGTTAGAATTGGATAGCATAGATCATAGAGATTAGCTGTATACCAGGGAGCAGCTACTGAGCCATATGATACAGTAGAGTTTGCTAACTACAAACAAATAAATGTCACTGAATGTTTAATGAGAACTTTGAAGAAAAGCCCATCATTTCCTAACTGTTTTTGAGACTCCCAGACACCCATTGAATTTTGGTTCCAGCTGTAATTTGGGCGGTCTCTGATTGGTGAATAGTGTTGCCTGATTGCATTTACGTGGTGGCATCTGCTTAAGTAACAGATGTCTGTGCCACTAAGGTACTATGCTCTCACTTTTTATATATGGGGAAATTGCTTCTGAAAGAGTTTTTATTGTCTTTATGCAAATGAAAATACAATATTCCTATCTTTAAAGGGTCCTCATTATAACAGGAATCTTAAATAATCATAAATACATATGCAACCCCATAAAATCTTTTGCTCTTTGGATATCAAGGAAATTTCTTATGCATTGCCAATTGTGCATGAAATTAGTTCTTATTTTAACGACCAATGTAAAGATATGGGCTTCTATTCAAAAAGGTCCCACTGGATTTCTAAATAAATAGTGCATAATAGTTGTTTGTGCCAAAGTACTTCGAGTAAGAAATTTTACAACTAGTTTCTTACACAATATTGAAGTGAAAGTTGTAGCTCTGTATTTATTCACTGAAAGCATAGTAGAAGGAATCTATTTTCTGTACTTTTTTGATACTCACAAAGTATTTTGGTAACCAACTGTGTTATTTCTTTAAGGATAGATACATTTCTCTGATCTCTGCTAATCAAGGTTCAGAGTACAATAACAGCAACTAGCTTAGAAGATGTATGTTCTTCCGGCTTAGTCACTCTGTAACTGATAGCTATGTGGCCAAGAAGAAAGATGGTTAAAGTATAACTCTGCGTGTTAGGATAGCTGGATTCTGTTCTCGGGTTTATCATCACGTGCAGCCTGTCTGAGGGGGTGCCAAGAGTGGGATCAGATTTTGCCTGACCTTACCTAAGTTTGCAGCGATAGGGAAGGCCCTTTGTGTATGCTGCATGTGAAGATGCTGACACACATAAAAGCAGAACCTTTTC
This sequence comes from Caiman crocodilus, assembly GCA_030014935.1. NCBI lineage: Eukaryota > Metazoa > Chordata > Crocodylia > Alligatoridae > Caiman > Caiman crocodilus. The sequence continues at coordinate 14,917,051 of JAGPOW010003685.1, forward strand.
CAACTGTCACTGATTTGGAAATGGTTCACAGTTGGTGCTGTTCAGAGGTGTTCACATGTATACTGCCCAAGAGCTCTCAATAGAACAGTGGCCTTTTAGGTGTTGAAATGCTGTGACTCCAACACTGGTGCCAGAGGAGTGAGCAACCAGCATGCCTCAGAGTGGGCAAGTGTCTGATGATTCCCTAGGCATGGAAGAAAATAGCAGTTGGCTGGCTACCAAGGCAGCCCCCAATACAATTCAAATTCATAATCCAAATTCTGAGTGTGACAGAGACCAGAAAAGATCCTCAATTAGATTTGAGAAGTAGCGCTGTAGGAATCCAAAGCTGACTTTTCCATTGGTTCAGATTTTCATTGGCAAAGCTTAATATGGTTAAATATGAAGGTATTAAGCTGCTTAAGTGATGCTGAGTATATTTATCCAGTAGACTAAGTAAGATGGTAACTGAAGTGCAAAGTATTATCAACCTGGTGGCAGCAACATTAATAACGGAGGAGTGTGCTTTATTCCACTGTTAGCATTCACTTCGGCTTCACAAACATTATCAAGATAATCACATTTTTCCTGCATCTGCTTTGCTTTGGCTCATGAAAATAATTCAAGGGTAATGCACCTTGTCTAAGTTAATTCCAAATACATGTCTCAAGCAAAACAAAAAGTGCATGGGGCATATTTGACCCAGTCCACTACATCAAAGATGCAAAATGAGCTGTGAATGATTGGGATAAATTTGGGCAAAAATTACTGTTTGCCAAATAATGTTTCTGAGCAGCTGGAGATTACCACTTTTGTTTATGCATGGATAAATATCAAGCTACATTGAGAGCTCTAACTGACTCATAAGATTCACTTATACAAGGTATATAATTATGCGAAATTGAGATGGTTTATGAATATCCTACCTGCTGCACAAGGAAACAGGGTCTTCTTAGAGCCACGAAGGTTGCTTCTCAAGTAGCCATACTTTTTCAAAAGAATTATTTATATGAAGTCACTCTTCTGAGATGATGCATATCGCAGTGATAAAGCTTGGGCCTCTGAACAGCAGTGTCCAGCAGAGCACTGAACTTGCTCCTTTAGGCTAGGGACAGAAGTTACACAGAAACTGGTTTAAGTGATCAGAAATTGGTTAAACCTGTAACAGAACGTAAGTTCAGTGCACAAAAAACAGTTTCAAAATTGCTGAAACATGTTTAAGATATACCTGGTTGAATGTAGTATCAGACTTAACTGATATGGGTCAAACTGGTTTATGAAACTTCTGTTCCAGACCCCTAGGCAGAGGGAGAAAAAAATATTTGACGGGGTTGAGCATGCACGCGTGTGCCTCCCAACAAGTAAATCTGTGGGAGGAGGGGAAAGGGCTGTGGGGGTGGGGCAGATCGAGGCTCTGCCCTGAACAGCCAGAGCAGGGTGTGGGACAGACCTGTGAGTGGCTTGTCCAGGGAACGCCCAGCTCGGGGAGGGGGTGGCAGCTCCCGCTGCTGCTGCATGCACCCCATAAGGCATGGGGGGCATGTACCCCCAGATCTGGTTGGGGCAAGAATAGTCAGCCACTGTGGGCTGAGTCTGGGGTTGAGCCAGACTGTTCCCGAGCGGGGGAGCCTTGGGGTGGGCAGTGGTGGCACTGAGAGGGGGCTACAGGGAATTTTGGAGTGGTAACACATCCTGCCCCGAACAGATCCAGAGGCAAATGCCCCCCCATGTCTCATAGGATGCATGTAGCAGCAGGAGCCACAACCCTCAGATGAGGCACTCACAGCTCACTCCCATGCCTCAGCAGCTGTGCAGCACCTGCCCCACCCCAGCCCCACTCCTGCTGTAGCTGCTGCAAGCCTGCACCCAGGCTGGCTTGCAGCCATACCACTGCCCCGTATTTGGGAGGGCTAAGTCCCATTAGCCCCTCCCCCTTCCGCTGCCTAGGCTCAGACCCCTTCCTAATTTAAGTTAAATCAGAGTCCCCCTGCATGGCCAGGCTCTGGGCTGAGCTGCCTGCTCCAGAGGGCAGGGCTGGCCCCACCCCTCTCCACCCCAACCTGTCACTGCTCTGGCTGCTGGAGGAGTTGTAGATTGTGATGCATCCACAGATGCATCACAAGCAGGTCCAAGGAGGTGATCCTCCCGCTCTATATGACATTGGTCAGGCTGCAGTTGGAGTACTACGTCCAGTTCTGGGCATCACACTTCAGGAGGGATGTGGACAACATCAAGAGGGTCCATAAGATGGCCACTCACATGATCAGGGGACAGGAGGATAGGCCCTATGAGGAGAGGCTACAAGACCTGAACCTGTTCAGCCTCCACAAGAGAAGATTGAGAGGGGATCTGGTGGCCATCTATAAACTGGCCAATGGAGACCAGTAGGCAATAGGAAAGTCCCTGTTTCCCCGAGCACTACTGGGAGTAACAAGGAATAGCGGCCATGAGTTGATAGAGAGTAGGTTCAGGCTAGATATCAGGAAGCACTACTTCATAGTCAAGGTGGCTAGGATCTGGAACCAACTTCCAAGGGAAGTGGTGCTTGCTCCTACTCTGGGGGTCTTTAAAAGGAGGTTAGGTAGACACATTGCCAGTGTCATTTGACCCCAGCATTCTTTCCTGCCCATGGCAAGGTGTCAGACTTGATGATCTGCTCAGGTTCCTTCTGATCCTACCAACTATGAAACTATGAAAATACGAGACAACAGGCACAGCAGAGTCTGCCTGACTTCCCCCTGCCCTACCTCCCTTGCTGCTCGCTGCTCAAGCAGGATCCCCCTCTCCCTTTCTCCCCTCTCCTACAGCATGGACCCTAGCCTGCATCTGGTCAAGATCACACCACCCCCATGCTAGCTAATGCTGAGAGGTGCCTATGTGTGTGTGTCTCCAGTTTCACTGGGACAAAAGCAGACAACACAGTGTTGGCTTAGGGCTTCTTGGAGGTAATCAACAGGTCAGCTGGTAATGTCCTTCTGTCCCTTCCTTAGAAAAAGGTGTTTAAGAAGAGCTTAAACTAATTAGAGAGGCATTTCTTTTCTTGATGGGCTGTGATAATCTTTGTTTTATCAGCTCCCTGCTAGCTTGCTTGCCTGTCAGGTTTGTTGCAGACATTAGGAAGAAGCAGAGAGAGGAAGATTGAAAAGCTTAGTATCATCAGCAGATGCATGCAGTCTACACCCCAACTTTGCTTCAGAGTGCAAGCCAGGGGCTGGGGGCTGGCAACGCTCCTGTCCCTTGAGGAGGGAGCTGGGAAAAGCCTAGGACTATGTAGGCAGGGTGAGGGTTTACACCATTCCCTAATCAGAGAGTCCTGCTAGGGCCTGGCACTCAGGAATGAAAGGGAGGGCTGCTCTAGCACTGCACTCCCCCCCACCCCATCCAGCTTCTAATGTTTCATAGTTCATAGTTTATTAGTAGCTAGGGTCAGGAGGAACCTGAACAGGTCATCTAGCCTGACACCTTGCCACAGGCAGGAATGAATGCTGGGTTCACAAGACCCCAGACAGGTGATCATCCAACCTCCTCCTGAATTTGCCTAAGGTAGGGGCAAGGACCACTTCCCTGGGAAGTTGGTTCCAGATTATGGCCACCCTAACTGTAAAATATTGCCTTCTGATCTCTAACCTAAACCTATTC
>JAGPOW010003685.1:14920768-14971609 GCA_030014935.1 Caiman crocodilus
CTAAATCTAGTTGCAGCCTCTCTCTCCCTTCAAGTGTGTCCACCTTGCCCCACATCTTAGTGTCATCAGCAAACTTGGACAGCATGCTTTCCACCCCCTCATCCAAGTTGCTGATGAAGATGTTAAACATTGCGGGCCCAAGGACCAAGCCCTGGGATACCCCACTGCTCACATCTCACCAGGTTGAGTACAACCCATCCACCAGCCACTGCAGGTATGTGCATGCATTTCTTGATTTAAAAGTGAATTTCAATCCACTTGCAAATCAGTTCAAGCTCTGCAGGTTAGACTAACCTGCAAAGATTGAATCAATTCTGGCTCAGGTTTTTTGAATGTCTATCCCGAGTCTTAGTGGTGTACATAAGGAAATTTAGCTCCCAAATGTCCTTCAGGTCCTTTCATGGAAAACAAAACCAAACCAAAGATTTTTTTAAGAGAAAAGAGAGTAGGAATGATGGATTATAATTAGGCAGAATTACAAATGAATTATAACAAATTATTTAACAAAATCAGTCATCTTACATTGTTCATGAGTAATCTACAAAAAGGCTATACTTTTACAGGAGTTGTTCATCAGAACATAAAATGGCTTTTTAAATAGTTGTCTGTTTGTTGATTATATATTTTTGTTTTATAGAGTCCTTTTGTTTTGTCCTTATATTCAGGGTATGTTTGTCAGTAATATCCAGAGTTCCTGTAAGAAGTGTCAGTCGGACAGAAATCTAAGTCTGGAAAGTACAAAATCACTTTCTTCTGCTGAAGAAAGCATGTTTTTTTTACAGAATCATTTTCAAATATTTTTTAAACCATGTTCAGGTTTTTTTGAAGAGCATTTATTAGGAATGTAATAGCACATATCAATACAGAAATATATTGACATTTAAAAGAAACAGGTTTTTTTTCCTTAGCAGAATTCTTTTTATATCGATACTGTACATATATAATACAGTATGCTTTCCTTATCATGCCAAAAACTATAGTGGCCATAATTTGTATATAGTATTTGTAGTAATAAAAGAATACTGCACTAAGACTGGTCTCAACCACCATATACCTTATAAGAATTATATAACCATTATTTAAGCAGATCCCATATTTCTCAAATTCTCAGTTCAACTAACCAGTTGGCCAACATTTTACAGACCACATTTGTGCCTCAGGTTCATTTTATCTATTTAATTTGAAAATCTTAAGTGGCTCAGCTATGTCAAAGAATGAGTCCAAGAGAAAAATCCTGGTTGTTCAGGCCATGTTAAGTACTTGGCAACCTTTTTAGTGAAAATCTAAAGTGCTTTGCTCAAGAAATTGAAATTTGGAAGTGGGCGGTCTGTATACCAGGTCATATTTTTTGTTTGGCCCAGAGAAAATGTACCTGAATGTAGTCAGATAATAAGCCTTTAAAATTACAGTTCATAAATGGTAACTAGAGACTGCTGAGGAGATTTTAAAATACAATCTAAGTTTGCATACTTCACTACTATGGTATGAGCCATCCTCACAGAGGAAGTAAGTATCCTTCATTCCCTCATGGCCACTACGTGTGACTAGACTGTACATGTGCTAGTCTTAGGCAGAAGACAGAAAATATGTTCTTGTTTTGCTTTAATTAAAAATAAGCACTGGGTACAAATTGTAAAAATTTGGCCTTTAGATAGTCCACACTAAAAATTAACATAGAGTCATAGAAAAGTAGGACTTGAAGGGACCTCAGGAGGTCATCTAGTCCAACCCCTAAGATCATCTCTATCTGAAACCATCCTATTCAAATGTTCATTGAATCTGTTTTTAAAACTGCATGATCAGCTTTCTTACAAAACTGCCGGGCCCAAAAAATCAAGAACACCCTAATTTGCCACAGGTAAAGGAAGGGGACCAGGGCAATGTCCTGTTGCTGCAAGGACAAGTAGTCATTTTTAAATATAGTGAAGAGATCCAAGGATGAGGACAATGCCTCCTGCTACAGAAGTAGGCAAAAAAACCAAACAAACCCTGCCGTCCATACAGATCCGATCATGAGTAAAAAAATGTTCTGCTCCCAAATGTGGTAATTGGTGTGACCCTGAGTAGCAAAGCAACATCCTCTAGACAGGTTTTAGTCTTAATAGTTAGGGACAGACATTACACATAAAATGACTTAAGTGATCAGAAACTGGTTTAAACCTGAAACAGAACAGATGTTCAGTGCACATCAGTCAGTTTGAAAATGGCTGAAACTGGTAAACTTAGTTGAATGTAGTATCAGGCTTAACTGATTTGGCTAAAACCAGTTTATGCAATGTCTGTCCCAGACCCCTTGCTGGTTTAAGTTAAATCAGAATCCCCCAGCATCCTGACATGCTCTCTGGCTGGGCTGGGCGGGGCTCTCTGCTCCCCATCAGGGCTGGCCCCTCCCCTCTGCCCCCTGGCTAGAGATTAGTACAGACTTGCAGGCACAGCAGGGTCTACTGGCTTCCCCATGCCCACTCATTGCTTAAGCAGAAATCCCTTCCACCTCTCTGCCACAGCACAGCCCATAACCAGCATATGGTATGCTAGCTAATGCCAAGAGATGCCTGCGTGTATCTCTCCAATTTCACTGGGACAGGCAGACAGAGCAGTGATCACTTAGGGCTTTTGGAGCTAATCAGGAGGTCAGCTGGTAAGCTGTTTAAAAAGTTTGAAGTGACATGAAGAGAAGATATTGTTTTGCTAATTGGGTGATAAAGACTGTTATCAGCCCACTGGCTGGCTTGCTCTCTTGTCAGTTTGCTGCAGACACTATGATGAAGCAGGGAGGGAGATTGAAAAGCTCTGTATCATCAACAGATGCATGCACTGCACACCCCTCCTTGCCTCAGAGTGCTAGATGGGGGCTGGGGGCTGGCAACACTTCCACCCCTTGACCAGCGAGAGCAGAAAAGCCTGGGACCATGAAGGCAGACATCCCTAACGAGAGAGTCATGCCGGAGCATGGCCCATCACATCAGCTCAGCTTCCTGCTGAAGGAAAGGGAGGGCTGCTCTAGCACCCCCTGGCTTCTAGCCTGAGCCATTGCAGGCATGTGCCTGAATTTCCTCAGTCCAGAGAGAATGCCTGTCCAGTTTCAAATCAGTTCAGCCTTGTCAGGTTAAACTAACCTGCAATGATTGAATCAATTCAGGCTTTTTGAATGTCTGTCCCTAGTCAAAGGGAGTATCAGCACAGCCCAGTTAAAATCACTAACCTTGGCAATAGCCAACACCCGATACTTCAGAGGATGGTGAGCCCCTCCCCCACCCCCCAAAGCCTATAGAAACTGGAAGGAGAAAAAATCGTTCCTAGCTCCAAGTGGCAAGCAGGAAAGTTCAGAAGTATGGGGGAAAAAAATCCCATCCTTTACTGTACACAGCTGCATGTTCACTTAGTACTGGAGAATATCCTTTAAATATATAAAAAGAGTAAGGATCATGGTCCAAGGTAAAGAACTATTTAAAGAAGCAGAAACATGAAGTCGGTTCTCTCAGATCTGTTTTACAACTCAATAACACTGTTGACTTCACTGGCATTATTCCTAATTTATACCAGTAGGCATGACAACTGAATTGAGCCTTTTATATCTTTCCTCCATTTCTGTTTGTTCTTCTCACTGCTCTTTCCTTTTCTGTCTTTCCCCTCCTTTCTGCCTCTCCTATTATTCTTCTTGTTATCCCTATACATTTTACTGACATGTTTTTTATTGTATTATAATTATTGTAATTCCTCTAAGAAAGACCATAAAATTTCAGTGCTAATTAATCTGCTAAATTAAAAATGGTGTGATTGGATATGTGCTGAATCTCTTTAGTGGTCTCTAGCTAAGATTTTAATGGTCCCTAATGATGTTTTGCCCCATTTGTAACATTAGTAAGCATCCTCTATGTCCAGGCTTTCCCAGGAGTTTGAACAAGATTTGGGGCTAGATTTTTGCAATTTGTAGGAGGGATATTTTATGTGTATCATTGAAGCAGGCACACAGCATACTGCCCTGTCACTGAGAACAATAGGGAATGAATTGATACAGTCATTAGGGAACTGAAAATGAGAAGTACAGTAAACAGCAATTAAACAATTTCAAGCCTAAATCATAACAGCAAAAGAGAAGCTCCCCAGATGCCTTTACAGCCTTTCAAATAATCACTGAATATGTATTGACAAGGAAAAAAACCAACAAAATCAATGACTGTGTTCAAGAAAACACAAACCTGCAAAACCAGATTAAGGTAAGAAAAATTTCTGCTGGGAAGGATATAGAGAAGAATCTGAGTGCTGCTGAACATACTTCTCACTGCACAATGCCTGAGTGAATTGGCTTTGCATAGGGGAGTAGCACAGGTACCACATGGGAGTGCATTTTATTCCAGACAGCGGAGTACCTGCAAGGCAGCTCTAGACCCATCTCTGCAGCCCTTGAACGGTGCTGGTGACCTTAGCTGCATCATTTCCTGCTGGCAATCAGATTTGTACATTTGTAGGACTCTGGGTGCGTAAATACTGCACACTGTGATGCAGAATCCTCCATGGAGCGGTGTTGTATAGAATATATGAATGTGTAAGGATCTCCACATGTGGACTGTATAACCAAACCAGCAAGCTCACCAGAATCGTGGAGAGCAGAATTAAGCAAAAAGTATGGTTGCAAGACTGAAGGTTCTTAAAAATTTGAGCTTGGGCCCCATAGTCAAGGTAGCCTATACTATCTCTACAATATACACCCTGAAAAGCTGTAGGAATTGGCAGGCTGAGAGGATGTCCCACAGCAGGAACCTTATTAAAACTGGCTCCATGGGTTGATGTTGCAGGTCTTTCAGGTGATTTCATATTTATGAGTTTTTCACATGTTGTTTGCCATAATATTCTTCATTCCTATCACCCTCTAACTGCATGAGGTTTACTAGTAGGAATTTTTTTCCTAGGTGACTGTGGGGGGGGATTAATAATCCATCATTAACAGAATGTCCTCTTTAGTATGATATACTAGTTCAGAGTACTACAGGTCTCCTTCACAAATAGCTCAAGTGCTGCAATTGGCTGTTTCATTTTCTCTTGATCTTTACTGGCTGAACAACCCAAATACAATTCATAATAATTATGGCTTGATTCAGGAAAGCACTTATACACGTGTTTTTTGAAAATAGGTCCTACTTCCCAAAGTCATAAAGAAGTGAATCAAACAAAAAAGAGCAAACATTTTGAAGCCATGTGTATTAACTTCAGGTAGTGTAATCATCTGAATCTCTGTTCCCTTTTCATTAGCATGATTAATTGGCATAATTAACTTCTCATAAGGATAGATATCACTGAACAAAATAAACCTGTTGCAAAGAGAGGAGGGTCTCTACTTGTGAATTATACTGAAGGCAAAACCAGTTCTTAAATATACATTTAAAGAGCAAACCTCTGCAGCTTCTGTTGTAAAGCAAAAGATGAAAAGCTGTTTTAAACACCTTTTTGTTAAGAGTGTGTATTTGTGTGTGTATGTGTGTACACATGTGCACATTACACTTAATGGAAGAATGTTCATTTCTTTGGAGTTCTAGTAAGTATGCATGTGTGTAATCAACAATACTGTTAAATCTATTATCAGACTTAACTGATCTGAATACTAAGATAGCATTACATTTACAGAATATTAGTTTAATATAAAGCATTTAGATTTGTAAGTAGGAACCTACCAAAATTGTGATTGTGTATTTTTCATGGAAAATGTGAAATCAGGCACGCGCTACAAAAAGTAACAAATAATAGGATCCAAAATTTTGGCAGGCTTGCTGCACAAAATAAAGAAAGAAACAAAAAAACCCTGACTGGCAAGTGGGGAAAAGGGTAGGAATCCCTGCATTCTTGGAGCACTGGGGTAGGGGGGTAGGAGGGAGTGGGGGGAGGGCAAGCTTGCTCACAGATGGAGATGGGGAGGCTATAAATGGTTGCACCAGGGTTCATGGAGCCCTGGCCTGGCTTGTTGCATGTGTGTACCTGCCACTGGCAACAAGCTGCGCTAGGGCTCCATGGGCCCCAGTACAGCTGTTTGCAACCTCCTGAACACCTGCCACAGCTGGCTGGGCCTCCAGTGCAGCTATGTGTAGTCTTCCCCCTTGGGGATGGCCTGAGACCATGGCTTCATTACCCTGATTAAGCGCAGGTTGTTTTAGGAAAAAAACTAATGGATATTGTTTAGGCATTGCTTTGGAGTAGATATTCCTGCTAGTTTTAACAGTACCTACACTAAGGACCACATCATATTTTGAGCTCCAGGGGTGTTTTTGGAATATGCAAGAAGCACCCAGCTCCCAAATATCTATGTTACTTCTCTAAGGCACAGTTGCAGTCCCTCACAGTTTCAGTCCCTCACAAGACAGGGATAGAGTGTGTGGATATAGGTCTGCCCTCTATGCATTGGTCCGCTACTGACATAAAGGAGTGAGCTGTAAGATGTAGGGTGTAATAGTTCCACTCCTCCCCCAGTGCAGGGAAATGCCTAAGAGTGGGACAGACACTTGGGGAACTTTGCCAGTGCAGCTATCTGTAAGACATGTAACAACTGGCTATTTCTTTCTGGCTATCCTTAGTGGCAGTAACATCTCTATATGGGTTTTTTTGCCCCCTGCTACAAACTGGCAAGTCTAGTGGGAATGTTCGGATAAAATGGCATTTTCTCTCTGTGTATCACAGTGTAATTTAATTTGTTTCCTTTCCTCCTTGCTTTGTATTGCTGCAGCAGGAAGGATGACATCCGATAAAGAAAGGGAGGAAGAAAGAAAAAGCCCCAGAAGTGATTTTTCCTTTTATTTATGATGACATCCTCTAGCAAAATATAAAAATAGATTTCTGTGGCTGACAGTTTTGTTGCTTCTTGATCTCAAGATGGTACTTAAGACACCACTTCAGTGTGGTGTTGCACAACAGTAGAGAGAAAGTGCACATGTAAAGGACAGAATCCCATGAACAGGGCAAATTTAAAGTAAACAGCTTAAAACAAGCCAAGAAACACAGAAGGCCAAATGGTGACATCGAAGCCATAAGGCCACCTACTATAAATGATGAGCAAGACCAGCAGGAACTTGGAGGCAAAGAAGGATCCTTCCAAAGCAGAATGTTTTGTAATTGGATTGAAAAGAAAAATTCCTGGTTTCATTCCAGCTCATCTGCTTGCCTAAGAAGCGAGTAGTAGGCATATCTACACATGCATTAATGCGCCTTAGTTAAGATGCATTAAATCTAGTACCTCTCGGCACTTTAACATTTTTCCACATACTCCAAGGGTGGGTGAGGTGCTTTAATTAGAGCAGTTCCAAGACCCACTATAATTAAAGTGCCGTAGTATCTTGTATATCAGCATCCCCGTGATTCAAAATGGTGGTGGGGTGCTTGAACTAAAGCTTGTATGATGAGCTTTAGTTCAAATGCCCCCATCACCATTTTGAAGCATAGGGAAACTGATACTCAAGACATGGGAGACTGCTGGAATGTGGTAATTATCATAATCTAGCTGACTCGATTAATTGAGTCTGCTCCGGCATGCTGTAATTACAGTCCATTGGAATAGCCTCTGCATTTGTGTACAGGCACCCTCCTTTGTGAAGTACTAGGAAAATGTGCATTAGTCTGTCTTAATACTCATTAGCTAAAGAGCATGGTTTTTAATGATGCTTCAATTTACATTAGCCTATTTTAATGAGTGAAAAGTGCACATTTTTTAGTCATGCTTATAGTTTCATAGTAACTAGGGTCAGAAGGGGCCTAGAGCAGGCCATCTAGTCTGACCCCCTGCCAATGGCAGGAACAAGTGCTGGGGTCACAGGACTTGACTTCTGCCAGGCGCAGCATCTACATGTTCACCTAAGACTGCAGCACTTTGAGCCAGAGAGGAGCAGGCCCGGGCTGGCAGCAGGCTTGGGGGGTCAGCCCGAGACTTTGGGAGGTGGTGTTGGGTGGTGGAGAGGCTGGCTGGGGCATGAGAGTGCTGAATGTGTGAAGCTGTGTGACTAGGCAGCAGGCAGGGGTCTGGCCCCCTGTTGCCTGGGCTGGCCAGGCAGAATTTATGCCCAGGTCAGTATTTACAGTGTGTTTCACCACAGTTAATAGCTCTGCCATAAGATAGTACTACTCCCGACAGTGCTATCTTATGGCAGAATTAATTTACTGCACCATAATACTGCTGCACATGTAAACTGTGATGTTTTACTGTGGAGCTAATGAGTTAACTCCATAGTAAAGCGCATGTGTAGATTCACCCACAGTGTATCAGTTGCCAATGATGAACCATTTAAAGAACAATCAACAATTAGTTTTCTTTCATTTTATTTTTAAGTATTGACATTGCTTTGCCCATATTTATTTCCTGCTTTCTTTCATCCCATCTCCTCTTATGGGGCTGGCATAGTATCCGTTTCTTTCCTGTGGGCTCCATTCGGAAAAAAATGCCTCACTATACCTTATATTTACTGATCTGTTGAGGAAAATAGGCAAATAAACTCTGTAAATCCCCTCAACTTGCTTCTTGATGCTTGATGAAAATAAAAGAGAGAGCACTGTTCTTTTTCATAACTCATGGGAGATACTTGGGTGCTATGTTGAGGAAGGCCATATACATATTTCTGTAGATGTAAGCTCCCCTGTTTAACAGCTCTGATATGTCTGACTTCCTCATATTTTGCTATGTTACACTGCCTCAGGGAGCATCTTAAACACCCTCTTTCGTTAAGACAGCAGGTGTGATGCAAGTCTTTCCATGGCTGGCTAAACTTTTGAAGTTCCTTAGGGAATGTACAGGAAATGACTTTGATGGATCACAGTTGCACTTGAAACAGAACTAGGAAAGATTAATATGTCTCAGGAACAGAGATTCCGTATACCTGATCTTTTTTTGTTCTGATGAGATAATTTTTCTAATTAACCTTGATAACATTTCTTAGGTACACAAGGCTATTCACACAGATAGAAATACATTTTCAAAAGGCAAGCTTTTACTCTTCTTTGATAGTTTTGGATGCTGAAAATTAACACCTACATCTGACTGTTGTAGGCATGTAGGAGATAGAAAGCTGAAATTCTGTAACATAGCATCATAGATCTGAATAGCTTATGCAAACACTTGGCACCTTTGGCACACTTGGTATATATGTAGCAACACACACACACACATAGATACAGATCTATATCTATGTATAGATCTAGATCTCTCTCTCTATATCCATATAGATATATGCAGCAACTTGTTGCAAACCTGTTCAGTGAGTAAGGAAAGAAGTGCATCCTATTTAAAATAAAACAGTTAAAATGTAAATAAATTATTTCACAAAGAGAGAAATTGAAAGAATAATCTTTAAACATAAAATATTCGATGAAAAGTATTTACTTTATCAGTAAATGATTGTACTGTATAAATAACGGTTGAATTATTTGCATTGTGTATGCAGATTTGCCTTATGACTGCAGAATGACACGGGCAAAATGTGCGCTGAAATGTCAGTTTAAAACACACTATATAAATGATGGGGCAAAATGTAAGATATTGCAGAAGTCTTATTTGTTAAATGTTGGCTGGGTTTGCACTGCTTGGTGCAAAGCCAGTATAAAGTCTCTGCCTCAAAGGTTCCTGGCCAACATCTAGTGGAAGGTGCTATGGGATCCAATGCATGATCCAGCAGTTATGCTCCTGGCATGCTACATGTGCATGGTAAGAGGTTTAGCTGTGGGAGTGGGGATCAGATCCCAATCACGCCATATTACTGATGCAGAAGGAGCCCAAGATCATGATCCCAGGCTCCCCCTGCATCAGCAAGTAGCAAACCATTCAGCTGATCCCTGCTCCCAGCCTTCAGAGTGCATGGGTATAAAGGGCTCTGATGTACCACATAGGCTGGGAACACCAATTAGCTAACTGCTGCTCCCAGCCTTGGGGATGCACCAGTGCCCTTGACCCCAATGTACACTGGAGGCTGGGAGTTGCAGTCAGCTGATCTGTGCTCTGGAGCTGGAAGCCCCAGTCAGCCAATGTCTGGTCATGTGCAATTAAAGACATGATGGGAACTAGCCACAAAGTTATTACATATATTTTGTTTAATAACTTTGGGGCTTATTCCTTGTTTTATCACACCATTAATTGCATTAGCGTGTGGCTAGGTTCCTACTTAAGATGTGATTAACTGGTTAATCACAGTATCACCAGTCTTTCCTTATTCAGGTCAGTTGATAGTATGTTTAATCAACTGACCAAAAAAAACATGACAGTAAATCTCCTTCCAGTTTGCATTTCTAGCACACGTGTGAAACAAGGATGGTAGACAGCCCCATGTGTAGACATACTTGGAATGCCTACTAGACATCAAACCACTGCATCCCTACAATGGACCATGGCATAGGAGCTTTGCAAGGAATGGAAAATCTGCTCCAGGCTGTACAATTAATTCATTGTAGAGCTCTCTGTTAAAATATATTTGTGTACAATCATTCAGGAATTTAAGAATTAGATAGTGACTAAGATGCCAGTACATTAGACAGTGTGACTGTGCTAATCACAGCTGCAGCTCACATTCTGTTAGTGAAATCAATACTTTTTTCATGCACTAAGTGGCAGATCTTACCTATTATGTTGCTCCTAGATGAGGAAGACAGCAGTGAATAGTTTCTTTGACAAGCAATCCTGTAGCAAATTAAGTATCACCACAGTCTGTGAGGGTAATTGTTTCTGAAGCAGGACAAGAGAACATTAGGTCTGAAAAGGAAAATTAGATTTTTTTGGTAAAGGCTTAGGTTTTTTTTAAGAAATGAAAGCAGGAAGAATGTGTAGGGAAAATACATTAGGTATCTAACTGTTTAACTGTGGGTACATCTACACAAGACAACTAAATGCGCAGTAGCCTAGTTTACTGTGCAGTAAGCACAGGCATCTACATGTGTGCTTACTGTGCAGTAAAAACCCTTAATCCTATGTACATTTGCTGTAGGTAGCAAATTTACGTGGGGTTAGTTACTGAATGGTAATGAATGTGTAAACACAACCAGGTAGGAAGTTTGCTTCTAAGTCTACCATGCCACTGGGGCTGGCCTCAGGCTATCCCCAGAGCTCTGGGCAAGGAGCCTCTTCTGTCCCTGGGCTGGGCTGCTTATATGGCAGCCCCTGCATCTGGCTTTAAAAAAAGCCTGCAGGCATTTTGAGCCCTAATCGGGCACATCACCAAGGAGCCTGAAGGCACTCCAGGCCCCAGTGTCCCCCCTGAGCTGACCACACCAGCCTGTCTGCATCCTAGTGCTACTGTCTCAGCCACTGGATGCTGAGAGCTGCCATCCAGACCAGAAGCATGCTGCAGGCTGCTGCAGCCTTCAGCCAGGCCTGTAAGCCCCCAGGCCCAGTTGTGCAGGCAGCTTCTGGTCAGCAGGACCAGCCCACCCTCAGCAGCCTGCCCTGTGCCTTCAGGTGCATTGCCTTTGCCATGCAGCTGCCAGCCATGTGTCATACCCCTGTGCTGGGTGCTGTAGGCAGCTGCCCAGGCGCAGCAGGACAAGAACAGCTGTTCGAGGGCCCAGAGAGCAGGAGCGAGACCCATGATTGTCCTCCTTACTGAGGCCCATGCCTACACCCATGCCCACATACATTCCCTCCGCCCAGGGATCCAGTTGGACCAAGGAAGAGACTGGTGACCTTGTGGTGCAATGGAGCAAGGTGGAGGTGCAGTGCCAGTCTGAGCAGGGCAGGTGCTCCAACACCCATATCTATGAGTCAGTGTCAGGCCGGATGTGGGAGCCTGGGCATTGCCGGTTGGCGCAGCAGTGCCACATAAAAGTCAAGGCCTTGCAGGCACAGTGGGTCACTACAATCAACCACAATAATCAGTCCAGCAGTGCCCATAAGTCCATGTGGTAACTGACAGATATCCTTGCACCTCAGAACCCAGGCCACAGCCATGCTGTCTACAGCAGCACTGGTGGCCTCAGGAGGACATGTCACCAGAGGAGGGCCCCCGAGGCATCCAGTGCCCCAGCTGCAGTCTCCACCAGCAGCTCAGGGAGCCCTGGCTAGAGCCTGACTCACCAACTTTGCAGTTCCAGGGTCAGCCATGAGGCATGGCCAGCCACGATACTGCCGGCTGCTGGCAGTGCCAGCTCCTCCCCAGGGGAGCTCCCAGCCGGGTGCATGCATACAGTGCCCTACCACCAGAAGACACTGTCCAGAGCTGCATGCTGTCACTGCCAGCTGGGACCAAGTGGAGCCACTGGCCATGCTAACCCCAGCCACGTGGTAAGGCCTACATGGGGGGAGGGCCCTCTCCACCTCTGCCCCTGCCTTCATCCCTGCTTCCCCTCCCTGCTCAACCCACCCGCAGTCTCCTGGCCCAGATTTCACCCCCGTGGCACACAGGGAGGTGGGAGACATTGCCAAACTCTATTGAGCAGGCCGTGGCCCCACAGCTAAGTGGGTACAGACCTCTCACACGCCAAGATACACGATGCCAGCAGCAGTGTCCTCCTCAGCAGCTGAGGGCAGAGACATGTGGTACAGCAATAGGTAGCCCTGCAGGAGGTGGCAGAGGTTGTGGGGCCTGCCCCCCATGCTGTTGTAGCTTACAGTTCCATACCAGGTGCACAGGTACACCCAGAGCACCATGGTGATTGGCAGCAGGAGGACATAGTGGGTTGGGCTCCCCTAGGTCCATGAAAACAGCTCCTCATGCACCACTTGTGATGTGCAGGAGGGAAACACTCAGGGGGTGCATCAGGGGACTGGTGGATCAGGTAGCTGGCTCTGGGGCACTTCCACAGAGTGGCACCCTGCAGGGAAAGTGAGGGCATAGGCAGCTCCTCAACCAGGAGTCCTGAGCCCAGGCACTGTAGCCTGGGCAGCAGCACAGAAGAGCAGCTGGCCTGCAAAAGGAGTGGGGGGAAAGTAGGGTCTGGAGCTCTGGCAGCAGGTGCTGTCAGAAGCCTGGCCTGTCCCACCCTGGGAATGGGGAAGGGGAGGCAGGCTGCCTGTGGTCAGCACTCAGTGACCCAGCCCCTGGGGAGTGAGTAGAGATGGGGGGGCTTGGCTTGTGACCACTTGGGCCTGGGCCTCCCCACCTGACTTACCATGGTCCCTGGGCACCAATGCACGTCTAACCCCCAATCTGAGGCCACACAATGCACAGCTCCTGCTACAGTACATCTTATCTCTGAAATGTGGCAAACTCTCACAAAAAGTTTCTGTCTCATGCCTCTACAGGGCCTGCAGCTACACATGGAGGAGAGGCTGCCTTTGGCAGATGGGATGCAGTCTCAGGGTCACTGCTGCCCACAGCTGGGGCCCTGTGGATGCATTGGCTGTCAGAGATGGGCACTGTCCTTGTGTACCACCTGGTAGTGACATTGCAGGACCAGCTGGAGGACTGATGGGCCTGGTGGGTGGAGAATGTCGTCTGCAAGGACGTGCAGAACTGGCACAAGGAGGTACAGGACAGGGCAGACTGGGAGTTCTGAGCAGAGCTTATGGCCCTGGAGCATGAGTGGCTCCAACTGCTGTGGGAACAGAATGCCATCCTGGGCTAGGCAGTGCAGGCCACCAACGGTAACTGCTGGTTCTGGCTCCGGCACTGGCCCAGGCACCCCAGGCACTAGCAAGGGTCCAGGTGGCTGGTGTAGGGCTGCATGGGCCATTGCAGGAGCTAGTAGGTGGGATCCCCAGTGACCAGGACCACAATGGTGCCCAGCTGCAGGTCCAGCAAAGTATTGTGGGTACTGCCTGTCCATCCAGCACTCACATGTGTGAAGGCTCCACAGTGCTCCATGATGGCCTGGAGCACCACAGAGTGAAATCCTCTCTAGCTGTAAATAGGGGTGATCTCTATGGGATGCGCAGATGACAGGGATGTGGTTCCTGTCCAGGGCCTTGATGCTGTGGGGGATCCCAGGGCATGGAACACTGTCACTGCTGCCAGCAGGTCATGCACACAGAACATGATGTCTCCCACCATGTCATGGAGAGTGCTGCACACCTCCAGGATGGCCTGCCTGGAGGTGTCCTTGCCCATGCCAAATACATGGCCACTGTACCGCAGGCTGATAGACATGGCCAGCTGGAACAGGGCAAGAGCCAGGTGGGTGTCCATGGGGAGGGCATGGCAGTGTACTGCCACCCCAGATGTGGCTAGAGCTGCTCCACGAGGTCCCAGAAGGTGGCCCAGGTTAGGTGGAAGGCCTCCAGCCACTACTCATTGTCCCAGGTTGCTGGATGACGTGCTGCCACCCATCCAGGCTGGCCCAGAACTGGTGGGACCATGAGGGAGACGGCAGCCCTGATGATGCCATTCAGAAGTCCCTAGTCAGTGTCTTTGCTAGTGGGAGCTGCTTGGCAGTGGCAGTGCCCATGGAATAGTGTGCTGCGGCCAGGCAGGTGGTCACTTTGCATGGGGGAGCAGTGTGGGGCAAGACAGCCATGGGCCAGGTGGTGGTTGGTGTAGTGAGCCAGCATAGCCAGCACAGCAGCCAGCAGGAGCCCAGGGCACTGGTTGTCACTGCCAGGGGCAAAGGCTGGAGCAGCCCAAGCAGGGGAGGCAGAGTGGGCAATGAGCAAGCTGCTGTGTGTGCCCCTGCTCTGGGCACAGTGCTCCTGGGCAGGGGAGTGGCTAGCCAGAGAGCAGCAAGCAGTGCTGGCTTTTGAAGAGGGCTGCTGGATGCTGAGAGCTGCAGCTGGAGCCTGGAGGTCCCTCTGATGGCAGAAGAGGCCCATTGCAGGGCTGCAGGAAGTTTGGTGCTAAGAGCAGCAAATCTGCTCCATAGTGTACATGTAGACGCCTGCCTGGGAATGCTTACTCCAGTGTAGTTTATATCCATCTAAATTGAGCCCAGTTCAAATGCATGTGTAGATGCGTACTATGAGCTCATCTACATGTGACGCTTATTGAGCTGTAGACTAATAACACTGTGCAGTAGCCTGGCAGTTAGAAACTATGCTAATAGCTTACTGCACAGTTTTAATAGGCTAATGCGCAGTAGGCATCACAAAATAACCATGAGCCAGCACTACTGCACAGTAACTCTAGTTAATGAGCTTTCAGTTGGCACTTTAGGGCATTTATACACATACATTTGTCTGCTCCAACGCACTGATAGATCTGACGTGTCAGAGAAAACTTGATTAATTGAGTCTACTCTGCATGCGAGCTGACGCACCCAGTGTTGCATCACATGCATTTGTTTAAATGGCAAAATGCATGTCAGCGCTGAGAAAATGGCAGCAGCGCACCTTTGAACTAAAACACCTCCAGTGTGTTTAATTCAAAAGTGCACCACTGACATTTTCTCACTGCTGACATGCATTTTGCTATTTATACAAATGTATGTGCTGCAGTGCTGGGCACTTTTAAAAGCACCCGGCGCTGTGGAACAAAGGTGTACAAATGCCCTTATTAAGCAAGTACTAAACTAAATGTGCAAGTACTAAACTAAATATCTAAGGCTCATTAATGAATGTGTAGATCACTCCTTATGTATCAGTGTAACTTCTGGGTTTCGAATATAATAAGGTACCCATAACAATAACACAAGCGTTAGCCTAAGGTTAAAGTGTATTGTATGCAGTGCTTATGACTAAGTACTGTATAAAAAAGTATGAAGGACTTAGCCATAAAGAATGAACCAGTGACGAAAACAAGGGAAATATAGAGTTAAAGAACATTAAAAAACATCTAAAAAGATTAACCTTCTGATAGGATTTAAACTGTGCATGTGATTCACAGAGTTTAATCAACAAAAGGAGCTTATTCCATCCATGTGGTGAGCAGTAAAAGAAAAGACATGATCACAGAACAACGCTGGAGAAAGAAACAATTTATTCGGTTTTAAAGTAAATGTTAAGAGAAATCTGAAACCTTTCCCATGTCTGATGACCATCTGGATGGACTTTTCCATGGAAATTTCACCAGGAACTTGAATTACATTGCAAGTCATTCGTAAGTGGAAAAAAAATGTAACGTGACATGGAAAAGCTACAAAAATGATGCTGCCAATATATTTTAGGATATCAAGATTAATTTGTCAGCCTGCTTTGTGCCATTTCTTTGACCTATCTTGCAAGTACTCCTTAGCAGGACTCTGCATTGTCAACCTATAGAAAGTATGCTTACCTTTTTCAATGCTATCTGTTTTTGTAATACATTTCTCACATCAAATACTGTTTTACCATTGTGCAGTGTAGTTCTACTTTGTATGACCAAATTAAACAGGAGATGATGGCCAAAAATGAACATGAGTCACCAGTGTGACAAGGTAATAAGTAAGGCTAACCGCGCTCTGTCTTGCATTAGCAAGTATATCATGAGCAGGACTAGGGAGGTGATACTTCCCCTCTATGCAGCATTGGTGAGGCTGCAGCTGGGGTACTGTGTCCAATTTTGTGCCCCATACTTCAAGAGGGATGTGGATAACCTAGAAAGTGTTCAGAGGAGGACTACATGTATGGTTGAGGGCCTGCAGGTAATATCCTATGAAGACAAACTGAGGAACCTGAATCTCTTCAGCCTCCGCAAGAGAAGGCTGAGAGGTGACCTCGTGGCTGTCTACAAACTTATCACAGGGGTCAGCAGGGAATAGGGGATACTCTATTTACCAGGGCTGCCCTCAGGGTTACTAGAAACAATGGTTATAAACTGAAGGAGAGTAGAGTTAGATTGGACATCAGGAAGAAATTCTTTCAAGTGAGGGTTGCCAAAATATGGAATGGACTTCCAAGGGAGGTGGTGCTACCTTGGAGGTGTTCCCCTGCCTTGGAGGTGGTCAAGAGGAGATCAGACAAGCACCTGGCTGGGGTTACTTGACCCCAGCGCTCTTTCTTGCCCAGAGCAGGGGATCAGACTCAATGATCTAATAGGTCTCTTCTTACCCTAGAAAGCTATGAAATTCTATTTACCCTATTGAATAATAGTATTAATGAAAGTTATGCTATGCTGGAAATCTTTATGTAAAAATCTCTTACATAAATCTCTTTATGTAAAAGCATATATGTAAAATCATATCCTCAGGTGCTGTAGACTCATGACATTCCAGGGCAGTTCAGTGTTTTGAATGGAGCTATATCACCTTGCGTTCATTGAGAAAATGGCCCCAAGACCCCAAACCATAGAGCACAGTGAGGTGGTGATGACCCTCTTCTGCGCGCCTGCACTCTGGGTTCATCAGTTCTGGAGCACAATTAAGACAACTCTGCCTAGTTTTAATGGAGCTGTACTCCAAGTAGCTTGCAGAGCCAGATGACATCCACATGATTGTGCCGTAAGGCTAAAGAGCTAGATCCCAGACATTTCAGACATCTGGCTCACTCACTGATCGACCAGACCCCACTTGACTAAAGATTTGTGTCGCTGTTCAGATAAAGAACTTTGCATTATGGTCCATAATTGGAGGAAATAAATATTAGGAGCCAGAATTGAGTTATTTTATTATTTTCCTGTGAATTTATTATTTGCTTTTATGATTTTAAGTAGCATTTTTTTGCTGGACTGTGAAGAGTTCTGTGTCCATCTTGTAAAATACTAACAAAACCACATTTAAAAGACTAGCAGTAAAGGTAGTTGCACTGTGCTTTAACTTGTTTAGTATCACGTACTCTTTCCATGATGCTGGCAGTATCTGGGGTCTTTCAGCCATAGAATCACTGCCTACTGCAATATGTATATTAAAAAAAAACAGATATAAAAAAATACCTTCTTAGACTTCACAATTGTCAGCACTTATTAGAACTCTGAACCTTTCTCTCCAAAAAAACCCAGGCTTTTTTCCAGACCACTTCAGCTGCTAAAGCCAAAATGATGGACAGAACATTTATGCATGTAGGGAGTCTAAAATGTAGCATAAATAACATTTTCTGTGAGGTCATTTACATGATTCTGCATTTTTTATGTACATAATTTACAGTCATGCTACTGTGAAACAGTGTTTGGGAGAAATGTTATATTTTAGAAGTGATTAGTATGTATAGCATAAATGACATTGTTACAAAAGTTAGGGCCACTAAATCTGTGCCAAATTTTGCATGCACAGTTAGTGTGCCCGCAGAAAGCAGCGTGTCTTATTCACATCACATAAATTAAAGCTTATTTTTCCATGGCACATTTTGAATATTAGTCTATGCTTGTGGGCAAAATTGTGGAGGAAAATTTAGAGGCCAAGATGAGATTACTTTTATTTCTTAATGCCAATTTTAACATTTCTTTTCTTTTTAAATTAGCTTCATACAAAGTACTAAAAACTCAGTGTTAAATAAAGGGCAGTGATTGAGAAAAGAAGTGTAAACTTGAAGATGCATTTGATTCTCATAAAACTGTCCTAAAAGTTTTAAAGCTGACTGAGGCAACCTATGCTGGCAAATAGTACCTCATGACTAACGTTTCATACTTTGGGGGACGGATTATTAGAAAATCTCTTTTACTGGCTCTCAGACTTTAATGTGCCAAAATGGATCTGGCATGAAATCATCAACTGAATCAACAGAATACTAATAATATTAAAGGCACAGACCAACATTTTCAGATCTAGATGCCTAGAGTTGATCTTATAAACCAATGTTTATGCTTTGCCAGCGCACTGGGTACCTGCTACTCCTCCCAAAGAGGCCAAGGTAATTTAGAGAGGGTGACCCTCAGCAAAAATCTTAGTTTACAGGCTTCTGACTGAGCAATGCAACCACTAGCTTCATCGCTATATATTTTAAGTGTGCCCTTTTACAAAACCATAATCCATGTCTTGACTTTGACCCCCCTTTCCACACCTCACTCTTGCAACCATTTTACAAAATTTTTAGGCGGGTGCAGTCTAGTGGCCCAAACCGAAAATTTTGTAGCCTTGCTTAAGTCTCAATTGACTCTTCAACTTTGGGGGGAAAAAAACCCCACATCTCAAGTTTCTGCTTTCTGAGTTACAAAATAGGAATAGTTTCTTGCTTGCATTCAGTTAAGATCTTGTGAAGCCTTTGCATTAAAGGTTATATAAAACTGTAGGGAATTTTCAACCAAAATGCTGCATTTAATTGGTTAAATTCCACATTATTTTTCTAAATATATATGAAAACAGCATATATGACCAATTCTTAAGGCAGTACAATACATGCTTTCTCTATCATGGGAAATTTGGTGCCAAATCCTCAGGTGTTAAAAATTGCTTTCATTTAACTTCAGTGAACTAAAATACACTGGCTTCATTGGAGTTGTACTAATTTACATTAGCTGAGCATCTGAACCTTAACCTTTTAGGGAGGAACGTTCAAACGTTAGGACAAGTATTCTCATGACAGAAATATGTTCAGTCAGGAGTCAACCCAAAAGACAAAAACCATCTTAACTGATTAACAAAAGTGGAAGCTGCTCAGAAGCGAAAATGAGTCTGAATCTGGAGCAGAAGAATTAATTGAGACAAGGATTCTCTTTAGAGTTTCTTTAGTAGGTCAAATAGTTTATCCACTAATGTGCCTCTGAAGCTGCAAACACCAAGTGAACAAAAATATCATCACTTTAATGACAGATGTACCAAGGAGTCAAGACATCTTTCTTCTTGTGCTCAGTGTATTTGATTGAAACTTATTTGACAAGAAGTAACAAAGCAGACTGAGTATCAATTACACCACAGGGCGGGAAGTTAGGAATCAGTTGAAAGTAATAGGAGGCTTAATACTTTATTAATACAGTAATATGGCTTACAGTAAAAGAGTGAAAAATCTGACAATTTGTTTGGGTGGCCAGTTTGGATTTCTGCCCTTTTCACTTATACATTTTGTATTTGTATGCCTATGACATACTGCATTCATTTGCATACCATATATGCATGAATAAGACATGCACCTTATAGGAAGGCAGAATGAAGAGAAAATGTTTTTTTCCAGAGTCTTTCCTCCCACTGCCCAGGCTTAGATAGGGCTGAACCCCAGGGCAGCATGGAGAAGGGGCAGAGTCCCATTGTCAGCATTACTCCCCACCCCACTACCAGTCTGGTGAGTAGCTGTGTTGGCCCTGCAGCAGAGGGAGGGAGAGTAACAATGATGATGGGACTCTGCCACTGCTCCATGGCATTCAAGAGTTCAAGCCTGCCTAAGAGAGTGCTGAGCCCAGCCTCCTGCCACCATCCCAGCATCCTCTTGCCTCCATTCCAGTATAGAAATCAGCTTCTATGCTTAAGACAGGCAGCCCAATGTCAGATGGCTAATTTTCAGGGAAAAGGTGCAAGTGGTATGTGAATAAAAGTGTATCCTATGAAAAATCCAAGACACGCTGAAAACAAATTCCATGCAACATACTCCTTCTCTGGATGGTAAAAACTGAATTAAGAGACAGGGCACATCTACATGAGACATTTAGTGGCTAATTAGATGCACACTAAACATCACACATCTACATGTGTTCTCCTATTGGGCCAGAATAAACTCATTTACTCCACAGCAGGATAGTACTTGTAAATGTAAATACAACTACGGTCCTGTTACAGAATAAAAAGCTCCACAACAGTACACATGTGAATGCTTCCCCAGCTGGCTGGGGCATGAGGGGCATCATTGTGGGGGATGCCAGCTAAAGCACCCTTGTGCCCCAGCGAACCCCTCTGCAGCAGATTGAGCCGGGGGAGACGGGGGCGGGGAAGCAGTTCTGGGCCAGCAGGCTGCCCCCCTCTCCCCGGGCCCTCTGCCAGCCGGGGCTGCTCTGACCCAGTTCAGCATGCTGTGCATGAATAAACTGAAGAGCTTATTGCTCTGGAGCTTATTCATGTGCATTAATTGTATGTGTAGATCTGCCCAGAGTGTATAAAGTTAAAATAGGATCCCAATGACTTTATAAAGGTCTGATCAAATTCTGCTGAAATAAATGAGAGTTTTTTACACTGATTTCAGGTAGTTTTGGATTAAGCCCTAAAACAAAAACTAGAAAGAAGACTTAAATAGAGACATTTAATCACATAATGGGGAAACACAACGGTTCTAGTTGAAGTCAACAAGAGGAACAGAATTCACTTTAATTGAGATCCAAGAAAGTTTTTGAGGGAAAGAAACTCAGGTCCAATGACAATAAAATGTCTGGTCTTTCTAGGCCTTGGCTGTTTGGATATATGACAATAGAGACATTTATATTTTATGTTGTCTCAGTTTTTGGTAATCTTCATGATGATTTTTCCTTAAAAAGAGACTAAGAATTAAAGTTGTATTAAGACTCCACACTTTTGCTTCTCATTAGAGGAGTAGCACGTTGTATAGTTCCCTTGCTTACAGCATGCTGTCTCTGAGATAAAGAATCACTTAACTTTCACTGATGATAAGCTATTGGAAACAGAAGAGAAGAAGCAGCTGTGGCAGAATATGGTATATTTAGAAAGTAACTTTTGGAAACAACACTTGCTTTGCCCATATTTTTCAGAACCTATAGCTCGGAAACCAATAAAGGAAGCATTTTGTTGTAAAGCTGTGTTATGTTGTATTTATTATTTTTTCCAACTTAAAGTGCTTTGTATGTAAGATTAAAAATCTGCAAGTCTCAGACCATCTGGCCAACCAAATGGATTTAGTGTACAGGATCATTGCCAGATGTATGCCAGTTGTAAGTTTAATTTTTGAACATATAAAGTGCCTGGGGCTCTGTGGCTGTTATTCAGGGGAAACCATGTTCCAGTTTTCCAAATGAATCTAGATGTAATTTAAATCTAGTTGTCTGGCCTTCTCTCCTTCACATGGTTTAAGGACATATTTTTTTCTCTCAGCAGCATTAGCTGAAAGAGGGGGTTCTATATATTTGACATGTTACTGCATGCTTGATCACTTCTGTCTGGCCTCACACAATGGTAGGAAACATAGTAGTCATTTTGGTTAAGTAATTTCACTAAAACTGCATAATTGAGAGAGAGAAATTCATGGAATCCTCTAGATTAATTCACACTTAGGTTTAAGTGCAGCAGCATTTATAATCAACTTAAGGGGTAAATGTGGCTATGGTGTTTTATAGCTTGTAAGATGTTACCAATGAAATCTAATTGAATTCATTTAGTCTGAAAGTGGAAGTAATGAAGGATGTGATTTATTGTTATTTTTGCAAATTATAAGGAAGATAAAGGGGTTTTTATTTTGCAAATGAATTTACATAGTAGTGATCTATGCTGCATCTGAGATACAGATAGGCATTATGAAATTCAGCTGTGCATACCCTATGATGCTCTGAGCATTGCAAATGGAAGATGATCTCAGCAGGATGATTTTTGTATTGCAAGAGGTGACAAACGGTGAGTTATTTTTTCACTTCTGGCAGGTGTGGCCAAAAGCTGTTGCCATCTACAACATGAGCTGCTTTGCGAGGGATTCTGTTGTCTTGTGTAGCTGTGCAGCATTACACAGCTTACTCGCACTCAGGAACTGGGATGTTGACTGGTGCTCTTGTGAAATGATGATTTATTGGTCTGGCTCTAGTTCCTAATGAATAGGTCTTCACATCATAACAATCAGTACATCTTGGCAGACCCATGATATGAAGAGTGGTTTACCTCAACCTGTAACTACTTAGAGGCCTAGTGAATCAGAAATAAGATATCTTGGAAAGGATATAAACACTCAAAATGCAGCTTCCTACAAGGTATATTGCTCCATTCTCTGGAGTACTAGTATTTGCCACCAGCCATGATCCTGCACAGAGCTGGCCTTAGAGAATATGGTGCCCTGGACAAACTTGTATTTTGGTGCCACCCCTCTGCCTCCATTGCCCTCCTCCCAAGTCAGCAGCACTGCTGCAGATAGATGCAGGCAGGCAGGGGTGTAAGGCACAGGGCACAGTCCAATGGGGAGGTGGAGTGCCATGGTGCACCAGGCAGGTGGGTGAGCAAGCACCACCTCTGCCACCCGCACTACTCAGACCGGCTCCTCCTAAGCAGCAGCTGGAGCTGGCCAAGGATAAATCACACATAAAATGAAGCTTGCCTTGGTTCAACAGATTTCATAACAACACTTCATAATTCCCATCAGAATGCATAGATTATACACTGACAGATTCCTAAAATCATTGCATCTTTCTTTTTCCAGGTAAAGAAGAGCAAAGATAGTGACTATAATAGGGAAGATTAGCTAGTGTTGTCCAAGACCACTGGCTCCTGTTATCTTTGACAGGCAGCCAGGAGCAGATAAGTATTTTCTAAATTTTTAGGGGTCCTGTGGACCAGATAGAATGGCCTGGTGAGCCAGATCCAGCCCGCTGGCCATATTTTGCCTGCCCCTGATTTCGGGATCCCATCACTGTTGCTGTGAGGGGTCTGATTCTTTTTTTATTTTTTCAATGGAGTCTGCCTGTGTCCAGGGGGCCAAGTGGCCCTTGAGCTTCAGGGGATGCCTGCCCTTCCCTCTGTGGTGGTGGTGCTCTCTGGGACTGCCTGAGAAGAATGCTAGTGGGCCGGGTGCTGCCCCAGGTAAGAGGCAGCACCCAGCCTGATCCAACTGTTCCCTGACCCCAGAGCTAGGGCAGCACCCAAACCACTAGCAGCTCAGCCGGGCAGCCCCAGGGGGTGCTGCCACCACAGAGGGAGGACTAGGATGCCCCAACTCTGGAGCCACTCGGCCTGCTGGCAGCTCAGCCCAACGGCTGCAGGAGAGACGGGCAGGCTCTGCCAGAAATATCCCCAAAGAATCAGGCTTCTTTCCACTTCTGCCTTCAGCAGGTGCCTGGTGGCAAGGGGCCAGATCCTTTTTTCTGCAGAGCCTTCCCACTTCTGCGGCCAGGGAGCAAGCTGGATGCAGTATGCAGTTTAGTTTGCAATGAGGAAAATTCATTTAAACCCCCCAACCTCTTACACAATATGTACAGTGTAATGCCATTAAGCCACACAACTTGACATTTTTGTCATGTGTACATGGTAATGGCACCATGTGTACAAGTGCCCGAAGTCTGCCAAGACTATGGAGATACTAATGGAGATATCAGACTAATGGAGATACCAGACCTTAGAATGTACAGTCTGTTCTTGAAGTGGTCAAAAAGCACAAGAAGGACATACCTCCTTTGTGATCCAGGAGGAATGAGAAGGACCATTGGAAGGGCCACATTTCTTCAGATTGTGGGAAAAGCTTTGTGGCTTGTGGCCAAATACACACACACAGCCTTATTTTCTAAGGTGCTGATCACAAAGAGCCCCACTTAAAGTTAATAGGAGCTTTACCACTAGGTATCTCTGGTAATAATGCTCTCACTGTGCATATTTAAAGGATAATTGAAAGGTTGGTACTGGAAGAATTTTGAGACAGAAGGGCTGGCAGGTACTTTCCTCTTTCAAACTAGCTTTAATTATCAGATCAGATGTTTTTTGTTAGATGGATGTACAATAACAGTTCAATAAGAATAACAAGAGCACAGCAAGAGCATGCAGATTATGCTGTGAAAAAGAATGCATGTGTTTTTGGCTGCTGATTTCCAAAGAGGAAGCTCTATGAGGGAGGAGAGCAAAGTAGAAATGATGGTCCTTGAAGCTCATTTGTCCTGATATCTCAGCAGTTTTTTTTTTCTCTTCAGAAAAAAAAAAAATCAAGAAAACTATACAAATAATTTAACATAGTATAAATGAGGAACAGCAAATTGAGCAAAAGGAGGATTATGAGAACTAAATCTTTTGTTCAAAGAGTGATTAAAAAGCATTAAGTTGGATGAAGTCAATCTAAGGCTTAACTGCCTGAACCTGCTGACCTGTTTTTCCTACCATTTGGTTTGTCATATATTGAGAACTGACAAGAGTAAAGCTTTTGAGGAGGCCTCAGGATGGGGAAGTTGCTCCACTTTAATCAGTTATGCATGGGCAGTTGCCTGGTCACACAGCGTTCACTGTCAGTGTTGTTATTTCTACCCATTCTGCCCATTAGTGACTGCAATGCTGGTTCTGTATACACACAAAAGAAGGCATTGTTTCTGTCTTACACTCTGTAATATCCACTATGTAAGATCATAGAAAGTAGGGCCAGAAAGGACCTAACAAAGTCACTTAGTCTAGCCTCCTGCTCAAGGCAGGATCATCCCTGACTAAACCATCCCAGCCAAGTGTCTGTCTAATGTGCTCCTGAAAACTTCCAGGGATAGAGATTCAACAATTTATCTAAGTAGGCTTATTCCTACCAATGTATCTAAGTAGGTAGCTTTGACCACCCTCATAGAAAGTTCTTCCTAATCTCCAGCCAAAATTTTCTCTGCTGCACCTTGACGCCAGTGCTCTTAGTCCTGCCTCCTGTATGAAACTGGTAAAGTACAGAGGCAGACAAGGTTCTCTGGCTGAATCTGATATCTTTTATTAGACCAATTTAAATAGTTGGAGACCAATTTGTAAGCAAGCTTTCAGGTTCAGAAACCCTTCATCAGGCTAAGGAAGTTTCAGCAGTTGATGCGTGCTCTTCCTAGATGGAATGACAAGTAAAAAAGCCAGAGGCTGGGCAGGTATGCATACAAGACAGGCAGTGAAAATGTAGGTTGAAGAGTCAGTGGGTGAGAGTAAAGTACATGACATTCTGTTTCTTGTGGCCAATCCAAACACTTCCCTTGTCTATACAAGAACAAAAACACCAGAGTTCACAGCTGAAATTATGGAAGTATGAAGTTGATTGCTGCTTGCCTTACATTTGGAATATTTTTCCTTGACCCTGTATTTAGATTAGATTTGGACATATGTGATTAATGCAAAGCAATAAACTCCAGAGTTTTTGCTCCAAAATGTATTGCTCCAGAGCATGACATTTCAATGTGCGCCTGGAAATACAGCGCATTGAGCTGTATCGGAGCAGCCCTGGCTGGCAGGAGACCCAGGGGGTCAGCCTGCCAGCCTGGGGCTGCTCCCCCCACCTCAAGATTCTACAAAGGGAGTGGTTGGGACATAAAGGTGCTCCAGTGCAGGGCTACCTAGCAGGCAGCCCCTGCACTCAAGCATCCTCATGCTCCAGCAAGCCACATCAGTGTCTACACATGTGCTGCTGTGAGCTAAAAAAATCTGCATCAGGATAGTACTTGTATTTGCTTGGGGTTCTACCCTGCTGCAGTTAATTAGTTTATTCCAACCTAATTGCCTTGCATATGTAGATGCAGAGACATTTATTGTGAAGCTAATTAGTCAGTGCCACAGTAAACATCTTGTGTAGACTTGCCCACTGAGGATTAGTACTCTGGGTCAGCAAGGGTTACTCATGTAAGCCTATCTGTTTAAATGATTATCCATGCATTATGGCAAAGAATAATGGTATGAAGGAAGAGTTGTCCATGGGCTTTACATCATATAAATAGGAATTGTAAATAAACTACCAGATAAATATATGCCCATGCTCTTTTTCATACTGCCCATTAACTCCGAGGAAAAGCTTAGGGAAAAGGATGTGATGTTATAAAACAGGTGTCTAACTCAGTTCCATCACTTTGTTGCTAATTACTGATTTTACTCGTGTTTAGTTTTCCTTTTTTATTTAAAAGTGTAAAGTGTGTAAAGTAAGAACATTTTGTGTGAATGGATGTTTTTCTGTCACTCTGTTAGTTCTTCCTAATTTGACCTGCTGACAGTTAATTGTGAATCTCCTGGCTTCTTTTGGCCTGTGTTACAGAGTCCCTTTATTCCCCACTGCATGGAAGAACGGGGAAAAAGTGGAAAGGCCCTGTAAGGGGGACACCACAGTGTAGCTGAGCTTAGCTATGCTGCTGTAAGAAAAGCCTGGATCTAGGAAGCAGGTGCTGTAAATAGTTCTGTAGACAGGCTGGACTGGACAAGAATCATACTAAGGCCAACTAGGTTGAAAGAAAGGTTGGTCTAGTAATTAGATGGATTATAGTGGGGCCTAAGGAGAGGCTAATTCTGGGAGAGGTCCAGCAGACTGAGTAGAGGGAATGCTACAAAACATTTTATCAAGACAAAGAGTTGTTCAGACGCCTGTATCTGTTGTCCTGGGACAAGCTCTAAAAACATTCACAAGACAAGAAGTGCTAAGTTCATCCTAGGACATCTCAAAGTGCGTGTGAATGGTTGTTCCAGGACTGGATCACAAAACCAGTGGCAGAAAAGGGCAGGGCATTCAACCACTCACAACACCCTGATTAGAAGGAGAATGTGTGTAAATGCCAATCCCATGATATTAGTGTTGCAGGATAAGCACAAGCACAATTTGTCCCAGGACAAATGCCACATCTGTTCCTAGCCTAACAGATTGGAATGAGTCCTGGGAGAACTGATAACAAATCTAAAGGACATTGCAAGGGGCAGGCCAGCTGTGTAGAGGCAATAGGAGACCATGCAAAAAGGGACCCAGAGGAGGTTGGTCAAAAAAAGGTATGGCACCGCTATAAGCAAGGTTTACTCTCCTCTGGTAACCTGCTCACTAAGGACTTTGTCACATGTTAAACTTAGGACGTGTTTTATTTAGATTGTGGTAAGGATAGTTAGAAAAATTCGGAGCAGTTGCCTGGTGATGTTTACTACAGTCTAACTACAGGTGTTAGGACCTGTTTTTCAGTTCCAGCCCTCGCACTAGACAGAAGCCCACTCCAGGGCAGTGGGGAGAAGGGGCTGGACTGACAAGTCGTTGTTTGTGGGATCCCCCCTCCCCCCAACACACTAGAGTTCCCTGATATTACCTCCATTGAGCAGTTGGAGATTGGTCCAACACATGCTAGGTAATACTGCTTGGAAATACTCCTACCTGGAAAAGCCCTACTTTGCTATACTGTGATTTACTGCTTGAATGCTCAGATGCTAGCCTTACTGCAGCTAACATATGCTAAGTGTAACATGTGACAAAGCCCTAAATTAGCATCATGTTGTGGCAGGTAGGCCAAATGAGGAAACTGAGAGAAAAAGAGACCTGGTTTGTGTCGGGACCATAAGGACTGTGTGGTAGCCAGAAAATGGGGCATCTGTGAGTGGTCACACCTGTTACAAATTGGTAAAATGCTCATTGGCAATGTCAGAAAATATCTTCAATCTGCTTATCTAAGGTGTCACTTTCACTTTTGTTTCACCTCCTAATTATCAGCAACAGTCAACTATAGTGATTTCGCTTGCATTCGTGTTACAGGGAGTGTAAACAATACATTAAAGCAACATAAAACTTTACTGACTTTGGTATATAAAGCTTTATCTTTATCTTTAATCTTTATCTTCCTCACTGACTCACATTTCCCTTTGAACTGAAAGCTTTGCACAGAGCAACATGAGCAAAATCAGGTAGGAAATGGTTTTCCTGTCCCATAGAAGTTTTTGAGATTTCCCAAATGTTCTCATTCTGCATTAGCTTGATCTGGATAACTTATGAAATGGAAAATGAAAAACTCCTTTCCATACTCCAAAACAGCCAATCAAAACCCAATTATTACAACACTCACTTGGGAAATTAAAAAAAAGCAAGGTTCAGGTCCCTCCTTTCCCCAATTTAAACTAGGGATTTGAATTTCAGTCTCCTACCTCCAAGCCAGGTTCTTGGGCATTCTGAGGTGGGCCCTTCTGTCTAGTTTTGATCACCAATTGCACCAAATAAAAGAAAATGTAGGAAATACAAAATCTACATTTTCCAGTGTAAAATTCATATGTTTCAGATTAATGCTATATAGCAAAATAATTCCCAACCAGCTCTAACCATTGCTTGAAATGTTTTTGAAGAAATCTTGAAGAACTCAAACTAGTTTTAGATGAAAATGTTCTGAAAAGTGGGATATCTCAATCCTCGGGAATAGGTTTATCCTCATATACTTTTGCTTGTCTTGTGTAAACTGGGTAATAATTCAATAATCCAAGATAGTAATATATAAATCATAAAAACTAGATATAGGAAAACTAGGTCATCTACCTTATCCATTCACTAGTGAATTATTTATTATCGGAGATTATCTATAACAGACTATATGAGTGATACTCGTTTATCTGTAATAGTTTTAGACCTATCTACCATTCTATAAAACTCAAAATTTTTACTTAAGGGGAATACATATATGTTACCATACCCTATAATATCGCTTCATCCAAAAATTCACAGATAAGACCATTCAACAAATATATATGGTCCCAAAGTAATACATGTAAAAGTTACATAATTTCATCATAATAGTACTATCATGATGGGGTGCAAGCAAAGAAGCAGGACATTTTTTTCTGTATGTGATGATTAGAAATCACTTACTGAATAGACTATTACTGCAAATATGCTGTGCCTTAAAATAAAGAAGGAGAATTTCATTACCAAATCATCTTCGCCAGAAGCCAGCAGACAATAGAATGGAGAAGAGAGATATAGCTCATGGTGTCTGTTGGCCAAAGTAGCCTTGGGTTCAATATGGGCTGTTATAAATATTGTATAAGGAGTATTAGTGGGATCAGATTGGATTGCATCTGGTCCAGAATGATTCAAGCCTAAGGCCTGTAATAAAAATTGAAGAAACAAAACAGTTTGGCGTAAGTCTTCCTTTGTCTGCAGCATGAGAAGCAAAAAAGAAAAGGAAAAAGCTGCCTTCCTTGGCACAAGCAACCTTTTATAAAATGTACCTGTTCCCTTTATAAGAGGCTAGTCATTTATGAATGAAGATAGGAAGGAAAAGCACTCTGACAAACAAATTAAGTTGGATGATTAAAGGGATATGATCAAGTTAAAATCAGGTTAACTACACATGTCCATTTTGCATTACAGTCATGCAGGGAGACCCATTTTAAAAATATTTCTCATGTAACTGAGATGAAGAATCACCTAGTGGTTAGAGGACTTAAAATATTAGGTTGAACTCCTAATCCACAGCGCACTGCAAACAATGCTGAGAAAACAACAAAGGGCCAGATTTTTAAAATGTCTAAAGATGCAGATAAACATCTACTTTCCACTGACTTATGCCTTGACAAATCCTACTTGACCTGGGGCCTATACCTTCAGCATTAAACAATGAAATAATTTTTAAAAACTATCCCAAATTTGTCTCCATTCCCTATCTGTAAAGTAAGAATAGTATCTCTAGCTCACAGAGGTATAAGCACAGATACATTAAAGATTGTGTAGTGCTAAGAAACTAAACAGCAGCCATTTAAGACCCTACGATGGGAAAATTGACTCTACATGTTGGAATACACACAAATCAAACTGAGAAAGCAGGGGAATCTATTTTTTATTTTCCTTCTGTCTTTCTCATTACAGTAATCCTGTGAGTTACATATAGATAAAAACTGTTCAGACAAAACTTTGATTTTTATATTGACAGTGTCACTTAAAAATCTTTAGCAATCTTTCTCTAGCTAAGAGAGGACAAAAAGAACACAAATCATTGAGGAGGTGGATATTCCTAAGCTATTACATGAATCCTCGACTACAGTGTGCCTGGGGATTATGGAAGACAGATGCCAGAAACAGCCTAGAATACAGTACATTTCCCCAGAGGTACTGGGAAATACTGAGAGAATTTGGGCTCATCCCAGAACACATGATTAGGAAACTAGGATTTTTTTAGGTCTTAAAGAGTCAAGAGGATGGGATACAGAAGAAAGCTGGAGGAAAAAGATATATGTTTCTAATCATATATCTGAAGTGTTAACTCTTGCTGGCTTTGTTTATGATTGAGCCTTTTTTTATCATTTTTGGAGCTTCTGCTGGGGTAAAAGTATTTCCTTGACGCTTTAAAATTACTGTTTAAAAATTGTCCCACATTTGCTTCCTACAGGGCCCCTCCTTTTCTTCTGCACTGGAAGTAGGCATGGGCAACTCACTTGGGCTAGAGAGCCTGAATTGATTCATCCTTTGGCCTAGGAAGAGACATTACACATAAACCAGTTCAAGTGATCAGAAATTGGTTTAAACCTGGAACAGAACAGACATTCAGTGCATATAAACCAGTTTGAAAATGGCTGAAATCAGTTTGACATAAACCTGGTGGATGGTACTATCAGAATTAACTGATTTGGGTCAAACTGGTTTATGCACTGTCTGTCCCATACCCCTTCCTGGTTTAACTTAAACCAGAGTCACCCAGTATCACGGCAAGCTTTCTGGGCTGGGCTGTTCTCTAGCCCAGCAGGACTGGCCCCTCTCCTCTGCTCCCTTGCTGCAGCTCTGACACAGACTTGCAGGCACAGCAGGGTCTGTCTGGCTTCCCCTGCCCCATCTCTCTCCTTACAACTTGTTGCTCCCTCCTCTTTCCCACAGCATGGACCTTAGCCAGCATGTGGTATGCTAGCTAATGCTAAGAGGTATCTGTGAAGGGCAGACAGGACAAAGGCAGACAGGACTGTGTCTGCTAAGGGCTTTTTGGAGCTAATCAACAAGTCAACTGGTAATGTCCTTCCCTGGAAAAAGTTGTTTAAGATAAGCTAATGAGACAAGCTAATGAGACAAGCTTTTGTTTTGCTGATGGGCTGATAAATGCTGTGTAACTCCCTGCTGTATAAGTGAATGCTGTGTAACTTCCTGCTGACTCCATTGCTGCTCAGCAGCAGGGATGGGTGGAGGGAGGCCTCCCAAATCAGAGCTTCCTTCAGGGGCCTGTCCATGCCTCCCCTTCAGCTCAGCACTATGGAATGGAAAGGAGGGCTGTTCTGCCACTCCCCGGCTAAGCCTGAGCCACTGCAGGCATGTGCCTGCATTTCTGCAATGAAAAGGGAATGTCTATCCACCTCAAAATTGGTTCAAGCTTTACAAGTTAGACTAACCTGCCAGAGGACTGGAAAAGGGCCAATGTGGTTCCCATTTTCAAAAAAGGAAGGAAGGAGAACCCAGGAAACTGTCAGTCTATTAGTCTTACCTCGGTCCTGGGGAAGCTTTTTGAGAAAGTTATCCTGGTGCATGTCCACAAGGGACCAGCAGGGGAGATTAAGCTTAGAAGCAACCAACATAGGTTCATTAGAGGCAGGTCCTGTCAGACCAACCTGGTGGCCTTCTATGACCAGGTCACCAAATCCCTGGATGCAGGTGTCGCAGTGGATATAGGACTTTCTGAACTTTAGGAAGGCCTTCAACACAGTTTTCCGCCCCATTCGCATTAAAAAACTAGGAGACTGTGGTGTCTATGCCTACACAGTCAGATGGGTCACTAGCTGGCTGGAGAGCCACGCCCAGAGAGTGGTGGTGGAGGGGTCTTATTCGACCTGGAAGGATGTGGGCACTGGGGTTCTGCAGGGCTTAGTCCTCAGG
Organism: Caiman crocodilus; assembly: GCA_030014935.1. Taxonomy (NCBI): domain Eukaryota; kingdom Metazoa; phylum Chordata; order Crocodylia; family Alligatoridae; genus Caiman; species Caiman crocodilus. Next base: position 14,952,855 of record JAGPOW010003685.1, read on the forward strand.
CCTGCACTGTTCAACATCTTCATCAGTGACTTGGACAAAGGGATAAAATGCACCCTGTTCAAATTTGCAGATGACACTAAGATATGGGGAGAAGTAGGCATGCTAGAAGGGAGGTATAGACTGCAATCAGATCTGGAAAGGCTACACGGGTGGCCAGAAGAAAACAGGATGGGTTTCAACCCTGACAAGTGCAAGGTACTGCACCTGGGGAGGAAGAACTAGCAGCATACCTACATGCTGGGTAACTCCCTTCCCATCAGTGCAGAGGCAGAGAAAGCTCATTATCATTATCATTGAGGCCAATATGAACATGGGCTGACAGTGTGGGGATGCAGTCAGGAAGGCCAACCATATCTTGTCATGCATCCACAGATGCATCTCAAGCAGGTCTAAGGAGGTGATCATCCCCCACTATGTGACACTGGTTAACTGGTCAGGCTACAGTTGGAGTACTGCATCCAGTTCTGGGTGCTGCACTTCAGAAGGGATGTAGACAGCATGGAGAGGTCCAAAGGAGGGCCACCCACATGATCAGGGGTCAGTAGGGCAGGCCCTACGAGGAGGGGCTAAGGGACCTGAACCTGTTCAGCCTCCACAAGATAAGAATTAGGGGGGATCTAGTGGCCATTTACAGACTAGCTGGGGGGACCAGCAGGCATTGGGAGAGTCCCTGTTCCCCTGAGCACTATCAGGAGTGACAAGAAATAACAATCACAAGCTGGCAGAAGGTAGATTCGGGCTAGATATCAGGAGGCGCTACTTCACAGTCAGGGTGAAGGGAAGTGGTGCTGGCTTCTACCCTGAGGGTCTTTAAAAAGAGGCTGGATGAATACCTGGCCAGGGTCATTTGACCCCAGTACTCTTCCCTGCTACAGCAGGGAATCAGACTATGATCTGCTCAGGTCCCTTCCAACCCTACCAACTATGAAACTCTGAAATTCAGGCTCAGCCTTTTTAAATGTCTGTCCCTAGCCTGGCAGGTTTGTCTAACCTACCTAGGTTGAACCAGTTTGTAACAGTACATACATGCAGGCACATGCCTGCAGTTTCTTTGGCCAGGAGCTAGGAGCATTAGACCAGCATGGCCAGCCCAGACTGAAGCCTTCCACCCAGGAGCCTTCCATCTTCCAAGGGGTTCAGGAGCTGGAGCTGGAGTTCCACGTGTGGGGCAGAAGTTCCCCCTTCCCCACCCCCCACCCAGAGCAGTGTGGTGTGGCCATGGCAGTGGCAGCTGGGGACTGAACAGCCCCTGGCCCAGCCATCACATAGCTGCTTGTGCAGCTGCAGTCTCAGGTGCTGTACAGGATGAGGGGTGCAGTAGCAGCATGTGGTTGGAGTGGGCAGACCTGGTGTGGTCCCCAAGGAGCAATGGGGGTAGAGGGGAGAATAAGCCCCCTCTGCCTCAGGGGACACACTGGCCTGCCACTGCAGCAGCAAGGGGAGAGTGCTTAGCAGACCCCAGCCCATCCCTGCCAGTGGGACAGGGAGTGGGGAATTAAACCCCTTTCTGGCCAGACCCTGCCCCTGGCTGTCCCTGCTCTGGCTGGGGAGCAGAGTGGTGGGGCCAACCCTGCAGAGCTAGAGCAGGGAGCCCTGCCCAGCCCAGAAAGCATGTTGGTATGCTGTGGGACTCTGGTTTAAGTTAAACTAGGAAGGGGTTTGGGATAAACATTGCATAAACCAGTTTGAGCCAAATCAGTTACGTCTGATACTACATTCAACCAGAGACCGGTTGCAGCCATTTCCAAACCAGTTTTGGCCACTTTCAAACTGGTTTATGTGCACTGAATGTCTGTTCTGTTACAAGTTTAAACCAGTTTCTGATCACTTAAACTGGTTGATGTGTAATGTCGTTCCCTAGCCTTGAAGTGCTCTGTAAGTAGACATGACATGGAAGAGCCTCTTTAAAAATAAATACTTTGATTTTTAGAAGTAAAGAATCTGGGTAACTATTTGAATGTTTCTTTTCACTTATCAGGTGGGAACTCTCTGACCTCAGTAGGATCAGAACTGTTGGGCTTTTAGGCAAACTGCAGTATAGTTTCTCCATGTCAGCCATGTCTAGTACTAAGATCAGAATATAAAATAGACAGGGTAAGTTCATTCTCTAGTACTATAACTTCAGTATAAAAACACTCAACTGTTGTATTAGGACCTGGATTGGGACCTCCTATTTCATCTTCTTTGCTGAACTTTCTTATCCTACTTTCCAAAATCCTTTTGCTTCCCTCTAAATTTTAATTTACTGTGACTCCTGCAATTTATTAATCCCCAGATATATTTACACATCACCAATCTCAAAAGAGAGCTGATCACTTTTCCTACAGGTCTTCTAAAGTGACTTAAGTTTGTAGTTTCATACTTAAGGAGTCTTGATGTATTGATAGATTGTCAGCTTGAAACCCTGCTCATCTCCTGCATGGTCTATTGAAAGATTTGCCATCCTGTGTTCTGCCTATGTCACCCACATGGAAAGGATATAAGACACGTGAATAAGAGTCAAACATTCACTTGGGAGAACTATTCTGGCAATGCCACACTAACTCTTATGGTCAAGGGCCTCTGATCAGGTATGTCCAACTGGGCCAAGCACTAGAGTCCTTACATCTGGCCCTGTTGCCTGGCTTAAATGACTGCCCCAGTTCTCTAAATCCACAGCTGGACTGGCTGCTAAAAGCACTGCTCGTATCTTGTAAGCAACCTGCAGGCTCAAGCTGCAGGTGTACAGGCTTAGTTTGTTCTAGCAAGCTTTGTGTTCACTCCTTTCTGGTTAACCTGGCTCCTGACTGGGATTTGGCTTTCCCTGACCCTGGTCTTGATCTTCCCTGAACCTCAGCACTGGCCCAGCTCTCTCTGGTTTTCCGGCCATCCTGACTTGGCCAGGTTCTCTGACCCCTGACCTGGCACTGGTTCTCTGACTGGATCCTGACATCACCTTATGTCTTGGATTACATCTCTTGGATCTTCCTTCTCAGCTCTGGTAACTTGTGTCTCTGCCCCGCTGACCATCAGGTTACTCCTAATGGCCTACTGCAGGCCCATGCATTGACCAAACCCTCACACTTACCATACATATCTTCTGTTTGGGGGCTGCTCATCTATCTTTTTTTTGAGATTGGGCTCCTACAGCTCAGAGCATTCAGCTTCTTTGACTTTCCTTTTACACTGGGCATCTGCAATTTCTGCTTTGGCTCGATTCCTAATTACTATATTATTAGCTCTATTTTCATCTGTTCTCAGCTGTTTAGTTTGTAAAGACTTATTTTGGCTGCTCTACATAAAACAAATTGGGCAGCTGAATCAAGTCCACAAACACTAAAAGAAGAACCACATTGAATGGCATGTTATCTGACCAGCATAATTTTAACCCTCCCACATGTTCTGCCTGTTTTCATCCAACTGGAGCCCTAATACATTTTTGAATATACAGTAGCACAACAATTAACAGAGTAGCCATATGGCTTATGGCAGCTAGACCATATGAGCCTCCATTTGCAAAACCTAGACTGCACATTTTAAGATACAGAAGGTATTTAATATGTTATGTGTCACTTTATAGGCTATTCCAGTCTTAATTATAAAGTACAAAATGGCACATACAAAGCTATTATATTATGTTCATTACTTGAACAGAAATTATTTTTTCTCATTTATGATATTTATTCATTTTTAATCCAAAGCCATTTGGCCAGTATAGATCATGATATTCTCCGCATTCAGGCTGGCCTGCCCTACTGCTCTCATTATAATTGCTTAGGCAACCAATCAGGAGTTCTACTTTGGTTTCAGTTTCCTGCCTCTTCTGAAGGCTCCAGAGAACAGCAAAGTAAAGAACAGAAATTAAATTAAGGAAGGGACACTGGTTTCCAAAACTAATTGTTTCTGGCCTTTGTTAGGTTGTGGTAATGTCTTACATAGGTGCAGGTTTCCCACTCTTTATGTGGGTCTTGTATGTGTGAAGTCACTCTTATGTAATGACCCTTTTTACACCAAAATAATCGTTATATGCAAGGTAAATTCACTTGTATGAGATCAGTGTGTTGCAAGCCCAAAGTCAGCAGCTTTGTGTGGTGCATTGTGGGAGTGACACATGCCAAAATATAGTTTCCTGTGTGGATCTGTGTTCCTCGCTCATTGTCTGCAGCACATGTTTCTGTAGTTGCCATCTCCATTATGATAGTGCCTCGTGCTTGTGTGCAGTGTCTGCTGTTGGTGAGTACCAAAATTGTCTTATAAAAGTGATAGAAATGGGTCTAGGGGTCAGTACAGTTGGGGTCTTGGAACCTATCCCTATTTGTTACATTTTAAGGTGGGTTCCCTTTATGCGAAAATGAGTTGTGTGCTGTTTTCCTGGAGTGCGTGTACAGCATAAAGTGAGGGAAACCTGTACCTGCAACAGTATACATGGGGGCGTGGAGGGGCGCCATTGAATGTAATGATAAAGTGAGAGCAGTGCGTTCTGGAATGGGAAAGCACTTTCTTTCCCCTCCCACTCACCTAGAAAGTGGGTAAATACAGATAAAATGAGAGTTTAATTTGCATAACATTTCTTCCCAGAATCTTACAGGTAGAGTTGTGAAATCACCAGGACCATACTGAGAAGTGAATGTGTAATGGAAGTGAAGAGAGAGAGGCAAAAGTGTTTCTGATCTTACAGCAGTGGTTCTGTTCCATTTCAGACTGAAGGAGCCTCTCGTTAGACTGAAATCACCCATGGTTTTAATCAAGGCACCCTGCAAAAAATGCCAGCTCTCAGCTTCCATTCATTTTATGACTATAGAAAAACAACAGAGCACTTCTCCTGTTGCAAATAACTTAGATCACAACAAGTCAGGATGTTTTTGACACTATGGATTCCTGCTTAAAATCTCAGGTTTATCTTGTGAATCATATGTTGATGTTTGCACACCTGGAAGTGTTATTATTATGCAGCAGCCCTTTAAAGGATCTCATGGCACCCCAGGATACCATAACACTTCATTGCATGGCGATGAAGTTGCCAGCAGCGCAGAGAGAACTCATGTGCATCAACTGATGTGTTGCCAACAGATCCACAGAAGTGCTTCTCCTGCTCTACTCAGCATTGGTGAGGCCACAACGGGAGTACTGTGCCCAGCTCTGGGCACCGCACTTTGAGAAGGATGTGGACATGCTCAAGAGGTTGCAGAGAAGGGCCACCCACATGATCAAGAGCTTGAAGCATAGGCCATATGAGGAGAGGCTCTGGGAACTGGGTTTGCTTAGTGTGAGCAAAGGAGGCTGAGAGGTGACTTGATAGCCACCTACAAGTATGTCACGGGGAGCACCAAGATCTGGGGAAGCAACTCTTCAGGAAGACACCCCTTGAAAAGACAAGGACCAATGGACCAGTGGTCAAACACTAACAGAGGGAACATTTAGACTGGACATAAGAAATTATTTCTTCTCCGTAAGGGTAACCAGAACCTGGAACACACTCCTGGCAGAGGTGGTATAGTCGCCATACCTGATCTGGCTTCATAAGGGGCAAGCCTCTGACTTTGAGAGCCTAGCTCTTCTCCATACCTGGCTGCCCCAGTGATATGTGGTGATCTGTATCTTTTTGACCACCAGTGTAAGCATGTGTTGTTCTAAAGAGTGCTGTAAATAGTTTCAGAAGTAGGACATCTAGGTTCCATTTTTACCTCAGGGAGATGGCAGTCTGGTCCTGCTCCCAGCATGCTCCCTGCCTGGTTCCCCATTGCCTGGTTCCCCATTGCACAATGACATTCTATTTAATTTAATGAATTGAGTGTTAGGAATACATTTCTAACCACTTGGAGGAGGAGAAAGTGCTTAGGGACAGACAGCATGGATTCATCAAGGGCAAGTCTTGCTTGTCCAGCCTGATTGCCTTCTCCAATCTGTGGTTCTGTGGATGCAGAGACCTTGACTTTAGCAAGTCTTTTGATATGATCTCCCACAACATTCTTGCAAGCAAGCTGAGGAAGCACAGGTTAGATGAAGGGCAATAGAAAGGTGGATAGAAAACTGGATAGATCATCAGGCTGAAAGGGTAGTCAAGCCATAAATGGCTTGATGTCAAGTTGACAATTGGTATCAAGTGGCGGGGAGAGAGGGCATCAATCCGGTGGCTGATTTTATTCAATATCTTCATCAGCAACCTGAAAGATGGCATAGAGTGCACCCTAAGCAAGTTCACAGATGACACCAAGCTGGAGAGAGTAGTAGATACATTGGAGGATAAGGCTAGGATTCAGAGAGAGCTGAACAAATTGGAGGATTGGACCCAAAGACATCTCACAAGGTTCAATAAGGACAAGTGCAAATTCCTGCACTTAGGACGGAATAATCCCATGTACCATATGCACTGGGGGCTGACTGGCTGAGCAGCAGCTCTGCAGAAAAGGACCTGGGGATTACAGTAGACAGTAAGATGAATATGATCCTACATTGTGCTCTTGTTGAAAAGAAAGCTAATAGCATACTGGGCTGCATTAGTAGGAGTGTTGCCAGCAGACTGAGGAAAGGGATACTTCCCCTTTATTTGGCACTGGTGAGGCCACTTCTGGAGTACCGTGTCCAGTTTTGGGCACCCCACTGCGAAAAGGATGTTGACAAATTGGAGAGAAGCCAGTGAAAATGGTTAGGGGGCTGAGGCACATGATTTATGAGGACAGGCTGAGGGAAATGGGATTATTTAGTGTGAAGAAGAGAAGACTGAGGCGGGATTTATTAGCAGCCTTCAACTACCAGAAGGGTAGTTCTGATGAGGATGGAGCTGGACTGTTCTCAAGTTGCATCATGGAAGGTTTAGGTAAGATATCAGGAAAAAACTCTCACCAGGAGGATGGTAAAGCACTGAAACAGGTTACCAAGAGAGATTTGGGATCTCCATCCTTGGAGGTTTCTATGACCTGGCTAGATAAAGCTTTGGCTGGAATCATATAATTGGGGATGGTCCTCCTTTCGAGCAGGGGATTGGATTAGATGACCTCCTGAGGTCCCTTCCAAATCTAATTTTCTCTGATTCTGTGATTTTAGTGGGCTCCATGGAAGGCCTAGATAGCTATTAAGCACCACCTGGAATCTGTACTCTATCTTGCTTGTTGGCCTTTTTACTATTAAAAAGACCCTAGTGAAGTGACCTTATTTTTTTCCCCCTGCAAATAGAGACATTGTGCTGTCTTCTGCAAGTTGGTGCATATGGAGAAATCATCTCCTTTGGTAGCTTAATATGATACAAGCTGCTGATTTAAATTTTCCAGGTTCTCTCCATGACTCCAGCTAAGTGAAGGCATGGCTTGTAATGCACAATTTAATCTGTGAATTTTTAGATCTTGAGAGGAGTGCTTAATTTAATATTGTTTCTAATGGCTATTGTCTTCATGCTTGCCTGTTTTCTTGGTTTTTTTCTCTTTTGTAATTACTTCAATGGGCATCTCCAGGTGCACTGCATACATTAGCTGGTGCATGCATTTTACTAATGAGTTAGATGCTTTTGTCTTTCCTTCCTTGCTGCTTTTGTAGTTTTTAAAAAGGCCCTTAATTATGGCAAGGAAAAGCAAAGTTTTCCATGACTTTTTGCTTCCTTTTTCTTCCTTACTACACTCTTTCAAACTAAAGGGGTTAAAATGTTTGCCTGAAAAGAATGGGCTGGAATTGGCAGATGTAGAAGAGAGGAAATAAAAACTATTCAGGGGACTTTGGATATAGATTTCAGTTATTAGTTTAAACTCAAAACTTCCCCCGACCATCTGAGCATCAGAAGTACTTTAAACTGTGCCAGGCTGGTGATGGTCTCTACTGCAATCCCGTGCACTCCAGTTGTGATCCCTTGCTTCCCAAAATCCCTAGGTCATGTACTTAGGGGCCACAAGGAAAATGCTGAACATTAAAGGGACTATAGCAAGGCTTAGGAGTTAGCTGACAACATTATATCACACTGGTATACTCTATCATATCTACATAATATTGCATTAAAACATGCTAGTTTAATTTTCTAATTTCTAATTTCTTATTTCTTAGCATTATCCGAAATACAGCTCTCCATCAACTACTAAAGTCGGTCTCCTCAATAATAATCTTGCACAAAGCCCATAAGGAAATACCTCTTTTACCAAATTGCATAGCAAATGTCAAAATGCCTTGGTATTATTAGATGTACATCATCTTACATTCTCCTTATTAGCATTCAGTTTCTTGAGGGTGCCCTAAAAGTATGGCATGTAGATTTTTTAGGTGGAAACTAGTGCCATTTGACTATTTAAAGGAACATTTAATTAAACTGGATTCATTGTCTGCACATGGCAAGGTAAATAAAAACTAAATAGATGGGGTATGATTACATATTATTAAGAAGAGAGATGACTCTAGAGACCAAACTCTTTTAACACAACATTAAGCTGAACACATTTCATATGCACAGGTTAGCACTGGCCTATAAGGAGAACATATTTTGAGACAATCAGCAGAATGGTTATGGGCACTAAACAGCATTTAACAAAATGTGATGTTTCAGGGAAGAAATGATTTCCAAGCTACACTTAAATATGCTAATTAAAGAAACCAAAGTTTCCCCCTTATGCTAAGTAACCTTTTCTAATTAGTCACCCTTTCTGTATAGTCAAAATAGTATAAGTTCCATTCTATTCCTTATATGAGGTTTACTTATTATATACTTATAAGGTTAGAATTTAAGATCCCCCATTCACACCACTGTAGCAAATAGCAGGATTTGTAAGGTTTTATACAAATATAAAGGTATATGATAGTATGCTACCTTCTCTTTAATTTTTAAGAAAATGTAAGATAAATGAACAGTCATAATTAATAATGTCATTATACATATTCTTTCTCCATGGGAATTAAAAAAAAAAGGCCCATCCCTTCAGTATAACATTTTTGGTACCGTTAGGAATACTTGTGAGTTACTTTGCGCTTTTCATTAGATCTCCTGAGACACTTGTGGAAACATCTCATTGCCCAAGTATCTCCATAAAACTTGTCACTGCCATGGTAAAACTCATTGAATAATGACTCAACACTCAATGACTCACTAAACGATGGTTACGTTTGTTCTCTCTGTCACTTCTTACAACAATCATAATCATCTGCTGTTTCCTTGTTCTCTAGCTGTTGACTTTCACCTTATATCTAGGAAGCCTTAAATGATTTAGACCTTCATTTGGAGCTTTCTGTCATGTATATATATGGGCATGTTCTTCAATTGAACACTAGAGACTTGAGGTCTATCAAGGGACCTAATTTGGCCACCTACATTTCTGGTGCAAGGAATGCCCACACCTACCCAAGTAATGACATTGCTGACCTGTACCACAAGCTTCTGCAGGATCTTTGACTATGCGATACTATGCATCACTCACTTGTGCCCTTTTTGGTATGTGGAGTTATAGAAGATGTCACCACATTATACTCACCAGCCCACTTGTTAGAACACTCTGCTTGAACGTGAGGAAATGAGGTTCAAATCCCTCTTGTGCCACATATCTGCTTTAAACCCAGATAACCTGCTTTCAAGGACAGAGCAGTAGGGTATTAGTTACTCAGATTGGTGAACACCCCAGTCTTTCTCACTTCAGCTGTTCCACTTGGTATAAAAACTTTCTATTCAAAAGTGGAACAGTTTGAGTAAAAGACCTTGAAAGAGACTTACCTAAGAATATCCAATGATTAAGGTTCTCTTTTGGCAGTGGAGAGGTTTGGATTCAAATTCCTATTCCAAATTAGGTAGAGCTGGGAGTGAAATGGACACCAAGGGAGTATTCTGTTACAGAGGATAACAAGGCCTCACTTCCTCCTTCTACTTCTGGGAGAGAGGACTGATTGGGTCTAGCTGCTGGTTCCAGAGGATAGTTCATGACTGTAAAGACTAAGTGAAGGAGAGTGCTTTACTCCAGTCCAGCTTTAGTTGTCTCAGTCCTTTGGAAGGGTGGGTCTTGGTCCCAGACCCACCCCTCAGAACTTCCTACTGTCTTACTAAAACAGTGCAAAGTGCTGGCTTTGTAACTCATGTTCTTGGGCACCTGTCTGTCCCCAGGCATTGTGTTAGGCTAATAACATAAGGCAATGATTCCCAACCTTTTTTTTTTTGCAATCCTAAATTGACCACCAGTAGGACCTCCTGACCTGGTGCCACAGGGTCTGCTGGGAGCGGAGTGCAGCTGTGGTGGCAGCTTAGGGTCGGGGGAGCCACAATTGTCCCCTTTGTGCACAGCAGCCCCACCCTGCCTGCCCACCGCTCCCAGGCCGTGCATGTGAGTTTGTGTGTGCATGTTTGTGCAGGCCCTTTTCAACCCTACTGTGGACCCCAATGACCCTGATTTGGGTCGTGCCACGAGACTGGGAACCAATGCGGGCCTAGGTTGAGGATTTCACTAGAAAGCAGGTTACCAAAATGTTAGATATCACACTAAGCTTATACTTAGCACAATCCACATAAACCTAGCTCTTGAAATACTACTGCAATACAGATTACTGCTAATAAGAATGAGAATGATGGTCAGCTTTGCTACTAAGATAGACTTAGTTGTTTAGCACCTTCTGTGTGAGTGGCACTCCTTTGGTGGTCAAGTCAATGGCTGTTCCATGGTGATGGAGGGATGTATTCAGGCAGACCTTCGGTTTGAATCTGCTTCCCTCTAGGTGAGCAAGAACATGGAAACAGTGCTCTAAAAAAGGGGAAGATCCCTTTTATTCTAAGGATCCTCAGCTTCTTTTTCATAGTACAGATAATATCTAAGAAGAAGCTGGTCTTGGGAGTGCTCAGTTGCATCTTTAATGCTTTCGTTCCTCTGACATAAAGGCCATGAATATAACACTGCATAAACTTATATGTTGGTAGAGAGCAAGGTTTCCTCGGCTTTAACTTCCTATCTAATTTACATCTTTCTTCCAGCAGTTCCCATCTTCTAATTTAGACCGTGAAAGGAAGAGACTACTTTTATGTGTTGTTAATCATTGAGCCCCCACACAAAGACAAACAATAAATAATGTCACAGCATTAATTTTCCATCTTTAAAACTAAAACTTGACATTAATGGCTTGGCTTCAAATAATATATTCCTTTCAGATGGATATTAAAGTTTTCAAAGATGTACCTTAAGTAGTAGTAACATCTGGACATCGAAGCTGGTCTTTAAATTGATTCCCCATCTCTTTCTACAGAACGAGACATTGTTTGTTAACACATTCCATCTTTGGAGTTCATAAATGCATCTACAGCTTTGAAGAGAGCTGCAGCCAATACAGTAATGCACAGGGAGGTAATTAGCAAACATTGGAAGGGTTGATATATACAGATGGGAAATGAAAAGACCGTGATTGTTTCAATATAAACTTTTACATTATTTGGACTGAAAATCTAAAACGATGTATGATGAATGACCTTACATTACACATCAATAAGCCATTTGAACAGTAAACCATGACATCTGTGTTCCCTTGTTTTGTCACAATGCAGTTTACTGTCTCCTATAAATCACAACAGAATGAGATTTCCTTAATAATATGTGGATAAATCTGTCCACTCTAATCCATGTTTACTTATTGCAGTGAACCACAGTGAAGAAGACAGCGGAGAGCTGTGAAATGTGTTGATTTCAGTCTGCAGTGGAATTGTAATGTTTTCCATTGATCTGTTCAGCTTGAGTTTTAACTTTGAGAAACTAATTTGCAGGTTGTTTAACTTGGCATAGTTCAATGTAGACTTGGTCTTGAGTTCAAACAAACCAGAACTTGAAGGAGGAACTAAATTTGAATTGGAGCATTCTCTGGATTCGGGGTTTAGACTAGTTCTCCTTACATGCCAAGATATTTCCTCATAACAGACCATAGTCTCTTCTGTACAGATTTAGACCGCCCCATCTGAAAGCCAGAACCCAAGTCACTGGGTTACACCTGGTAAGGCTTGGGATGAGGGACAAGGGGAAAGTCCTAAGACATCTTCATCTCTAATGCAGATACAAATAGTGTATAGAAATGATTTAGGATTTACACAAGTTTTAGGGGCTTTAGGACATACCTGTATGGAAGTACCATAACACATTTAATAGGAGGTAAACCAATAGGGTTCTACAAAAATAATATTTGTATTTTATATCTGTCATTTTGAAATCTATGGTGGGATATAATTCCCCATAAAATTTTGTAGCATGATCTAAAAAGTTGCAACAAAATAATTATCTTCTATTTGTTGTCAGCAATCCCTCAATATGTGGATGCCAATCTTCCTACTGGGAACAGGGAGGTCCAAAGATGACTGAGAGGCTGATTGGAAATCTACATGTTTGACTGCAGATGTGGCAAATAAATCTGGGCGGAAGATTTTGGTGATGTCAGATCATAGCTCTTTCCCTTTGTCTAGTGTATCCACCTCCATAATGAGGTGAGTTTGCTTGAAATGACTGATGCCTTGCACATCATGGTGCCGCTGGTGAGTCTTGAGACTATTGATGGTACAGATAGTACAGATTGGCCTTCAAGCTGTCCTTGAATCTCCCCATTAACCACCTCTAAGCTGCTGTGTAATCCCATATACATCCTGAGTTAGGAGAACAGGACCTGTTTTGGGAGCTGGTTGTCAGTATCTTTGTGACATATTCTGGAGTGGAGCTGGTGTTATATAAACATGATGTTGCATGGTGCTAAGGTGCCTGCTTCTTTAAAGGAAGAAACTGCCTAGAGAGAGGACCCTAGGAGTGAAGCAGAATCCCTATAGGTGCAGGTTGCTGTGGCAGCATGCTAATGAGAGCATTAGCTAGCACCCGCACCTGATCAGCTGACCAGAAGAAGACAGGACCCTGGGCACATATAAACCCCAGGGCTGGCACTGGAGGCAGTTAGTGCTCTGGCAACAGCCAGGGGGGAAAGGAGTTTGTGCAGAAAAGCTCCATGGAGATGACTGGTTGCCTGCTCTGCTGTGGAACTAAGACTAATGGGTCATAGTTCCTAAAGTACCTGGGAGTAGGAGGCACACACTGCTGAGGGAGAAACTGGCCTTCCTAAAGGTGCAGAGTGTGGTCTCCAGTGTCATTGTTGTTATTAGGTTGTAGCCCAAGGGCTCATATTTATGTTGGTGTTTAATGTGCTGGACTAGACTGAGGATATTGGGGAGGGGGAGACCTCATTGGGGCACGCTACAGTGTAGAGAGCCCAGCACCAGTGAAGGTGCGCAGACAGGGGCCAAGGGCCCACCGATGGCAGGAGACTGAGCTAGCCTAAGGCTTCAGAGGGACAATGTTTGACTACCATCTGCAAGACATGGGGCATGGTAAAGGGATGGTTTAGGAGCCATGCATCTAGCCCATAAGGCTTGGGGTGTCCCCACAAAGCACTTACTTAGAACAAGACCCAGCAAGGGGTTTAAGAACCCACAGGGTTTGGTGAGGTCCATCAGGACCATAACTGCATAGCAACTTGAGGGCAGCCTCCCTGTCTACTATTTATTACCTTAACCATGAAGATGTGGCAGGAGAGTCTAGAAGACACCTGCAGGGTGAAGCTGGCACAGTCACAGGGCTCTAGGGGCAGCATGGCCAGCTCCAGGGACCCCCCACAATGTGACACATGGCCTCAATGCTGGTGATATTTGCTTGAGCCAGAATGCTGGCATTCATTCTAACTGAGAAAATTTCACATCTTCATTCACACAGCTCAAGTGTAAACTATGTAGTCTGAAGTCCTGGAAAGTAGGATGCTCACTACCAGAATTAGGAACTAATTACCATTCACATTTATGCATCCAAGTGTCACAGCATAGTCATGTAACTACAAAGTTCAACAGTCAAGCACAGTTTGGAGCCTGTTTGCATGTGTGTAATCATGCTTACCCTGCACTTCCTCTCTAAGCAAGCTCACAAGGCTGCACTGTGGCTTTATAGGCAATGGGGTAGAATAGAATTAACTGGGCTGTTGTGTAATGCCACATACATCCTGAAACTTTAATAGCAGAAAAATATAACCAACAAGTGTTTGACACCATATGGCTACGTCCTGACAAGCACTCAGAACTAATGTGTGGCACAGGCATTCCCTGGGGACAAATAGCAGTGGCACAGAGTGTGACACTGATTTTTGTTCACAGGGCAACAAACGTCCACACCCATGTGGATATGGCCTATGAGGTATTTTTAACTTAAGATGAGCCTCTCCCTTTGCCCTGAAGGGGTTTAAACTTAGATCTCTCATAGCTCAGGAGGAGTACTCAAGCCACCAGGCCATGGGAGAGGTACTGCACTTAGTATTCTCTGGCTATCCTCTTGAAGCTGGCCCACTGGAAAGGCAGAAGACAAGGATAAGAGGGGCCAAGGGAAAAACTAAAAGTCAGAGGAAGAGTGTGTCAATAACATAGCAGCTTCCTTAGGAGGAGGAGGCACTGGTTTTTGGCTCTCTACCCCCCCCACCCCAATTTGTTCTTTATCTCACAACTATTAAATGCGAAGTGCCAAAATGAGGTAAAGCCATCCTCCATCTTCTCCTAATGGCTCCCTGGTAGGCCAGCTCTAAGACAAGGAATAGAGAACGTTCTGGATAATGTATAACTCATGACCTAGTAGTTAAAGCACAGTGTTCTAACCATGAGGAGGCAAAATGGGGTAGATCTTGTATGCATTTCCAGTATATAGTGATAAATGTTACAATTTAGAAGCACTCCCTTCATTTAGAAGAGTTGGGAATTGAGAGATGGTACTTTAGTTAAGTAGTAGCTGTTAAGTGATTCAAATCAGTCCAAGGGTCAGAAGTTGCCTACTGGTCCACAAATATAGCTTGTTTTTCTGCATACTCATATAAAAGTGCTATCCAGGGAATTAGCCTGAATTAGGGAATTTCAAAACACGGAGAAAGCATCTGAGATGGTGAAATGAACATGGCAATAGAGAGTATGCTATTATTAATTATATAAATGCTTTACATATCCATGGGTTTGGTTGTTGGTGAATGGCTAACTTTGGGTCAAGATAATCAACTTGGGTTAGCAGGAAGCTAACCCAAGTTAGCTTGGGTTAGCACTTCCTGTAGACAGCATCATTTGCTAGTACTGAAACAATGTAGGTGTTAATTTCATTGAAGTTTGTTCCCACAAATGTGAAATCAGGAGTATTGCTGATCTGAGGGATGGAGGAGGAAAATCCCAGTTTGAAACCTTATGGAAAGGTCTGAGTGAGAAGTCTTAAATAGAGACCTAGAAAAGTGGTACTCAGTGGAGACAGAGGCTGTGTACAGACATTTGGAGAGGTTACAGGGAGGTTAGATCTATTAAAAATGGCCGCCCAATCTAACTTAGTTCTCCCAGGTGCAGACCTTACACTAGTTAGGTGGATCTACATACGAACTATAAAAAATTCAAGACAGTTAGATCAATTTTAAAATAGCTGACCCAGTTGAAGTTAAGTGCATCTCCAAGGCAGTCTAACTTAGCTTGTGTCTGGTGAGATTGATCTAACTGAACTTCTGTACAGTTCCCAGTACAGCCCCAGTCCTAGGAAAGCCCAGCCACTGGACCCAGCCCCAGGGCTGCAATTCTCATATTCCTTCCTGGAACCAGGCTATTTTTAGGCCCTTCTTGCCCCACTCCAAGAATGACAACCCCCCATCCATGGACTAGCCAGCCCCCACTCATCCCACCAACTCCCCCACCCCATCCTACAAGAGATTCCTGATGCGAGTTTTATCAGCGTTTGTTGACCCCAGGAGCCAAGGAAGTAAGTCAGGATGGGGAGAAGAGAAGGAGGGATGAGGAATAGCATTTGGTCCTGGGTCAGTGCGAGGAGAGAGCTCTCCCCCACCCCCCAAGCTCCCTTGTGGACGCTGGAAGGCCCCCTAATCCTGCTAAACCCTTCTGGACCCCAGCAACCACCTGTGGACTCCATCAGTCCCCCCTAATTCTCCCCACAGACATTTTCTGTCCCCCCAATCCCTCTGCAGACTCCTCAGTCCCTGCTCCGAGCCTGCTTTCACCCCTGATCCTCCCCAACTCCTCCACCAGCCCCCCCATCCCAATTTACCTTGGATTGGGTGACTATTTTTAACTCAATCTAACATTCCCCTAACCTCCCTGAATGTCTGTACACAGCCAGAGAGATCCTGACTGTGGATCAAAGGCGGAGAGTACTAGAGCACATTCTGCTTATCCAGCTGCAATACTGGGGTAATGCAGGGGAGAAGAGGAGCCTCCCTAAATTTGCAAGGAATCACTTGTGTAAAATAATCCAAGTGTGGGATTTGTGTTGGTTTTCACCATTTTCTTCTATATCCTCCTATGACCAAATGCATTATTATTTCTTTTCAATAGTCACCTCTCCATTACTGCATTTCCCCGTAGTCACCGTCCTGGCAGAAGGCAGGGTAGATATGCACATAGCTAACTACCTTTTATGTGGTACATCTACACGTGCCCCATGGTGCAGTTGTTACTGTGTCATCATTTAGTACTTTCTTTTGGAAGTACTAAATGATGGCATGGTAACAGCTACTATCGTGCTGTCCCAGCGGCGCACAGTTATTTTTAGCTGCTACATCATCATAGTGATGCGCTATACCAAGGGAGCTCATCACTACGGTGACTTAGTGGCTGCATCATGGTTTGTGCCTGCTAATGCTACATTGCTATAGCGCATCGATAATGCAATGTAGTGTCTCGTGTAGATGTGCCCACAGCTTCTGAAACAAAGTGTATAATAGAAGCCAGCATCCTGTTTGTTTTGCAGCTGGGGAAATGGGTATTGGGACGTGGGGATGCAGCTTGAGGATGGGATGAATTGCAGGATGACTTGCCTGATGAAATTTCAGCTGCAGGCCTGTAACTTGGAATAAGTGCCACTGCAAAATGTGAGTACAGCATTGATTATTTATGATTCCAGCATATTCTGGAATCATAACAGAGGGGATGCAATGTTCTTGGGGTTTTTTTTTACCAAAAGTATTGCTTTTATAGTTGCTGCTATTTGGCCTAAGTGAAGAGTAATTCTCAATTCTCCAAGTGCATTTCAACCTCCTAGAGATATAAGCACTGCACCTTTGTCAAACTGCAGGCTTTTATTGTATTTTTTAAAGATGCACACTCTGCATTTTATCCCCCTTTTTAATATTACCTGATTCCAGTCATATAGTGTTACAGAATAGCTAGAAATATTACAGCAGTCCAGCAGGAGATATTTGCATATTTATGACAGTAGTTTACCTTCTGCCATGACAGTAACAAATGTTAGTCTGAGAGGCTATTTGTTCACTTCATTTCTGAAAAGACCTCAGTCATATTAACAATTCCAATGGATTTTTTTGACTTATGAATATAAATCCTACTCAGGTTATAGTGTCCTAAAAGTTGTTATTTCAAGATTTCTTAACTATTCAGGTTCCTGGCTGGAAAATAAATGAATAAGTTCATAAAACCTGAGAGAATCAGTGATTTAAGAAAAAAAAAGCCACTCACATTTTGTTTGTCGTTAGTATACATGAACTACAGTGCCCCTGCTTGGTTCATTTCTGGGGAGCGAATGTGGAGCTTCTTCAACAAAAAGCACCAAGAAGTCTATTAGTGTGGGTTAAGAAAAATTTAAGCAGAATATCAGGAAAAAAGGCTTTCTTCTTGACACTAGGTTATGTTAGATAGCTACCTCATTGATTAGCCATTTCAGTGTGGCCCAAACCAAACTCTAAATTGTCATAGAGAATATTTTATTACATTGACAGGAAAGAAGATTGAATGACTTAATAGTACTTGTTCACTTCAAATGTGTATGATATGATAATTGAATAAAGATGGTTAGAAACGAGGCACTTTTCCTCCTGAAAAATTTGACTTTTCAACAAAAATGGACTTTTCTGGTTGGAAGTGACAAGTAATTGGAAAAAAGGATGAAAACCAATTAAAGGAAAAATAAACTGATTTGTTATTTTTTTAAAGTAAGGTCTCTTGTTAGCACATGTAAAATTAAAGTTTTCCTGAAGGAACCTGGCAATCTCTTCAAAATTTCTGTTGAATCAAATGTGGCTTTCCATTAAGTGTTTCAAAAGAGAAATATATGCCAGCCCTGTACGTGAAGTTGTTTTCCTGCTTTGCAAGCCTCTGGCAAATGATTTATCATACTGTTTCACACCAAACACCCATCCTTGATTTTCTTCCTCATTTTCTTCTGAAATGCTAGATATCTGCACATTCGTTAAAAGGTGTAACAGAGATATCGGGAAGAATATAGGTCTAAGGTAAATATGAAAAATGGACCAAAAGAAGACAATCTTAAATTTAGAAGGAGGTTAATTACAGTTTAAAATGTTTGGTGCAAATAAGTATAGATATAACAAATTAACATGCAAGGGGGGCCTAAACAATATATAATAGAAACAAGTTCTAGATGTCAAATGCTTTCCTATTCTAAATGTCTGTATATTCTAATTGATCGCATCAGCATCTTTAGTGAACATTGTGTTTCTTTCCTTCATACTATTGCTATTTTTGACCCAACCACAGCAAAATCAGACTTGAGTCACTTCTTATTGACAGTCTGTTGTATTTTTCAGATACTTGTAAGGAGTAAGATGTTTTCAAGTTCTACAACTAGCACAACTGAAAAGGCACAGCTTCAGTAAAACTCCTTGGGTTAAATTTCCACAAATGGGACCTACATTGTGCAAGCAGTTCAAGCAATTTGAAAAGCAGTAACCACCATTGGGAGAGAAGTTGTCTCCCTTACTTGTCCATATAAACACACAAGCAATATGCATTAAGAATGTAGATTTTTGAATTCCTGGTAGTT
>JAGPOW010003685.1:14977569-15000315 GCA_030014935.1 Caiman crocodilus
GGGCACGTTAGCAGGGAGGGAAAGACTGCAGAAAGACCTGGATAGGTTGCAGGGGTGGGCTAACAAAAACAGGATGCGTTTCAATACTGACAAGTGCAGTGTGCTGCACTTGGGCAGTAGTAACTGGCAGCACACTTATAAGATGGGAAACTCCCTTTTTAAAAGCAGGGAGGCAGAAAGGGATTTTGGAGTCATCATTGATTCCAAGATGAACATGGGCTGACAATGTGAGGTCACGGTCAGCAGGGCTAACCAGACCTTATCATGCATCCACAGGTGCATCTCAGGTAGGACCACCAAGGAGGTGATTCTCCCCCTCTATGCGACACTGGTCAGGCCGCAGCTGGAGTACTGTGTCTAGTTCTGGGCACCCCACTTCAAGAGGGATGTGGACAACACTGAGAGGGTCCAGACGAGGGCCACCTGCATGATCCGGGGACAGCAGGGCAGTCCCTACAATGAGAGGCTACAGGACCTGAACCTGTTCAGCCTTCACAAGAGAAGACTGAGGGGGGACCTGTGGTGACCATCTACAAACTCACTAGGGGGGACCAGAAGGGTTTAGGGGAGACCTTGTTTCTCCTAGTGCCCCCTGGGATAACAAGGAATAACAGCCACAAGTTGTTGGAGACTAGGTTTACATTAGACATCCGTAGGAACTACTTCACAGTCAGGGCGGCTAGGATCTGGAACTGACTTCCAAGGGAAGTGGTGCTGGCTCTTACCCTGGGGGGGGTCTTTAAGAAGCGGCTTGATGCCTACCTGGCTGGGGTCGTTTGAGCTCAGTTTTCTTCCTGCCCAGGCAGGGGGTCAGATCTGAAGTTCTACAAGGTCTCGTCTGACCCTACTTCTATGATTCTATGATATGATTCTATGAAATCACAGAAAATTAGGGGTGGAAGGGACCTCAGGAGGCCATCTAATCCAACCCCCTGCTCAAAGCAGGATCATCCCCTACTAGATCATCCCAGCCAAGATTTGGTCTACCTGGGTTTTAAAAACTCTAAGGTTGGAGATTCCACAGCCTTTTTGGGTCGCCTGTTCCAGAACTTCACTAGTGAGAGTTTATCCTAATATCTAACCTAAATTTGCCATACTTCAATGTGAGACTCTTGCTCCTTGCACTGTCATCTGCCACCACTGAGAACAATCTAGCTCCATCTTCTTTGGAACCACCTTTCAGGTAGTTAAAGGCTATTATTAAACCCCCTCGCAGTCTTGTCGTCTCCAGACAAAATAAGCCCAGCTCCCTCAGCCTGTCCTCAGAAGTCATGTCCCCCAGTCCCTAACCATTTTCATTGCCTTCTGCTGGACTTGCTCCAATTTGTCCCCATCCTTTCTGTCGTGGTGGCCCAAAACTGGACACAGTACTCCAGATTTGGCCTCACCAGTACTGAATAGAGGTGAAGAATCACTTCCCTTGATCCGCTGGCAATGCTCCTACCAATGCAGCCTAGTATGCTGTTAGCCTTCTTTGCAACAAGGGCACACTAGTGGCTCATATTCAGCTAATTGTCCACTGTAACCTGAAGGTGATCCTCAGCCAGTCAGTCCCCAGCATGGAATTATTCCATTCTAAATTCAGGACTTTGCATTTGATCTAATTGAATCTTGTGATGTTTCTTTTGGTCCAATCCTCTAATTTGTCAAGGTCTCTCTGAATCCTAGCCCTGCCCTCCAGTGTATCTAATACTTGCCCCGCCTCGCCCCCGCCCCCAGCTTAGTGTCATCCGTAAATGTTATATTAAAGATAGGAACCTTCAACAAAGGCCTCACAGGCTTCTAGGGGTTAGAACATGCCTAATCCTGGTGATAATTAATCAGGACCACCTTTTTATACTGTTATTATTTTTAATTCTGGTAAAAGCTTAAAAATCAATATAGGCTAATTGCTTGTCAGATGTTCATGCTTTTCAACAAAATCAATTATGAGTTACACAGATACAATAGAAAAAAGTGCATCTTGAAATACAGCCTCTCATAAAATTTCAGCATAAGTGAACCACATATCCATCTGTTAAAAGAAAAGAAAGAGAAAGGTAAAATAATCCCTTCTTGGGCTGAAACCTTGTAAGTTAAATTCAGCTCATTGTAGATTTTATGGTCAAGTTTTAACTCCCTGAAAAATGGGGATTTACAATGGAAGTGCTGACAAAACTTTTAAACTACAGCAGAGGAAATGGCGCCGCAATAATTTATAATCTACAGGCAGCTCTTGGGTTTATTATCACAATGACAAATGCACTGTCATTGTTAATAGGATATTTCCCAGCAAGGACTTCTTGTTATGCAAGCCAGGTTCAGTATGTCATGCAGCATGATAGCAATAAAGTCTACAAGAATTTGTAATGAACTTCAATTACTAATAGATTATGGTTAATGGGAAATATGTGCAGTAAAGATATGGGTTTTTATATGCACCTTCTGGTACTCTACAAGGCAATGATTTATGCTACAATTTATGTTAACATCCTCCAGTATGAAAATAGCCTAAATTGGTGTAAGGCTGTTTCATCCATAACAAATTTTTAAGATAATTTTGCACATCATGTAAATGAAGATGTAAAATTAGATATTAATCCATTTCATTTTAGCATTGGTATTTTTATTAAAAATGAAGACTTTGCCCTACTGTGTAATGACATTAAAAAAATCCTAGCATGGGCTCCAAGTATAAATTAAATTGATATAAAGATGGTGATAGCATTTGAGATCTGAGTGCATTATTTCAATTTCCTATTATAATTAATAGCATGATTATATTTTTTGTATATGTACAATTTAAAGTGACAGACCTAAGGCTGAGACCTTTTGACTGAAATTCAGTGGCATCCTCATGGAGAAGGGCACTTCTGGCCACAGTCATATCACATTGCATAAGAGCCATAAGTCAACCGCTTTTTGCAGCAAAGGCCGATACTTAGCTATTATTTTAACAGAAAGTTCCCATGAACTTTTTTTCCTTCTTTACCTATAAGCAGTCCGTGTATGCTAGATTATGTTCTCATCAGGTAAGCAGCATCTACCATTTAAACTGACATGCTGCTTCATTAGTGTAGTCAGGGAGCAAAGCAATGCCAATTGTTAACTTTATATCACGTTGCACTTTGCTACCTTCTGAAAAATATATTGAGTTAAAAAATGGGACATCCATATTGGCAAGATTGCATCTTCTACACATATAGACACAACACTAAAGGCCAGACTTTTGTTTTATTTCAGTCAGTTTCACTGGTGCAACTACATTGACATCAGTGGACTTGTTTATAATGTACACCTATGTGAATGACAAAAAGAGAAGGCCCTGCAGGTTCAAGGACTTGTTTACTGTGAAAGGGCTGGGGTCAAAAAGACCTTATAGGAAAGTATAGGTATAGTCTTTCTTTGAGAAGCTCTTCTAGTAGTTTTGGTCTATTCCAAAGGCAAAATAAAGTAAAACAGAACAATTGAAAAAGGATCTGGGAAAGCTTTCAATTGTGAATCTGTTGGGTGATGTGGATTTTCCTTACCTGTTCTAAAGTAGTATTTTCCCACTGCACAATTGAGGCTTATACTCACCTAGAAATTGTTTTTTTTAATCCATCCTTTGGTAGATATGGGATGCAGTTTGGGACGTGTGAACAATCTCTTATAACTTCTGTGGATCAAGAAGAAAACTAGACCATTCCGCACTGCCTCCAGACCATAGTTGTAACACTGGTTTCATGGAAATGGGCTTATCTGTATTTAAAATTAGAAGTATTTTCTATCCTTTTAATTTTCCCCGGTCTAAAACTCATTTTGTCTCCGCTAACTTGAAGTGGCTGGACATACAGAATGCAGCTTGATTTGATATGCTTTTCTCAGTTTTTAAATAAAGATCTCAGAGCTCAGACACAATAGGAACAAACCAGACTTCCCCTCATTTTTCTGTATTCAGATAAGGAATTCTCTTTCAGGTTGAGGTTAAGTGCCCCTTTTTATAACAACTTCTGTTTTTAAGGCAGGAACCATGGGAATTGGTGGTTAGATTATACAAAGCAATTTTCTTTTTTTTTTTTTTACCTGTTAGAGAAAAATTTATAATTAAATGGGAAAGCAAGCTGTCATGTCCTCCAAAGCCAGAGTAATAGGGCTCCGTAGCATCGTTCACAGGTGCTTTGTTCTAGTTCAACAAGTCTGTTAGTGCTGCAATATAAAATCATAATACCATTGAACCAGGCACTAGTGGAAATGAATGTTCCAGATGCTGGAAGCACTGCAGTCCACCCGGGAATATGCTGTGGTCCTGTCTAAATTAAATCCTTATCAGTTCTGTATCACATCAAAAATATCATCACCTTTTTGGTGCCCAGTAATCCAGAAGTTTCTGTCTTGGGATACTTGTTCCTTGAATGTGTGAAAGAGAGACAAGGATACTAATTTAGCCTTTGCTACTGGCTCTTCAGTCAATTACTTGAGAGACATAAAGAGAGAGAGAGACAGAAACCCTGACTCTCTCCATGCTGAAATGGGCTCAGCAAAACTGGAACTTGTGCCTCTGTACAAATTCATGCACCCCTACTTCAAAAAGACAGAGGTTTCTGGTTGTGTTATTAAAGGCATTACAGGAACACACAATGCAATGGCAAAAAGCCTAGTTCCTTATTTTCTCATCTCTTTTTTTTTCATATTTTTTCATATTTGACCAGATTCCTGTCTTGCATTTCCATTTTTCTTTGTACATATTTTTTTCTATTGAGCAGTTCTGTGTCCCAAGGATACACCTTTTCAGGTCAAGGTAGTGTGGCAGTATCCAAACGAGGTGATCTTTTTAACAAGTAGTGAAATCATGCAACCTTTTCTTTAATTTAGTGGCCGTATTATAACAAGGGATTCTCAACAGCCCCCAAGTGTCACTGAAGGGGCAGTGCCACAGGCAATGGATGACAGATAGCTGAATCCTTTATTTGCCATACATTAAAAATGCATACAGCATTCCATGCTAATAGGACGTATCTTTCCCAGCCCCTTCTCATAATAAAGTACTATGTCACAGTAAGGACTCAGAGAATATATTAAGGTCAGCTAATATATGACATTATATATACTGATGTTTAAAAATGACATTAGATTTTGTTCAGCTCAACAGCTGGGAAATAGTGTGGCTACATTTTAAAGTACACTGGAATTAATTGCATTTCAAATAATTCTGTCCCAAATTAATACAAATAGCTATTAATGCCTGATCCATTCCCTACTAAACAGCCTGTTATCTCAAATCTTTAATATATTTATATTGCATCAGAGATATATATGCAAAGTAAAGCAGTTTCCCTTGCATTAATGCATTATCTAAAATAGACAATTTCTATATAGAATCAAAGTCTTTCAAAGGCGTGTGACACACCAACTTCACCAGAAAAACTGAACATTTCACTATAAAAGTCACTGAAGCAACTATATTGTACTCCACTAATAACCGTAACTTATATATAGCACAACAGTTTCTAAACCCATAAAATAATTTAGCAAAACAAATTCATCAACCACTGAACTGAAGACAGCAGTTCAGAGGGAAGGGATTTGGGATTAAATCATTTCACCAGTACTGAAAAGCATGAAAAACTTTTCCTGAGTAAGGCATGTCTTACTGTTCACAGGAAAAAGAAGTAAAAAAAATAATCCTTATCAAATGTCTGACACTGTACATGACACCAAGGCCAATACACCCCAGTGTAACTCCATTGAAAACAAGAACTCAACTGAAGCCAGATCAGTTTTGTACTCTAAATTTTATTTTATATCTTGTACATTATAGCACTTACAAACCTTATTCAGTGTTTGCTACACAAAGCTTCAGAGATAGAAAACTGGGAGAGTGCATATGTATCTAACTAAAAACACCAACACAGGAAACCATGTTACGCTAAACATGGACATCAACTCATCCTGACCAGAGGATTTGCTTTCTAACTACATCACCCAATCCACATCAGAAATCTGGGGTCTGAAGTGAATGGCTGATGTGTGTTTGTTTGTATGGGAGTAGCACTTGCCATTGTTGAGGATCATCTACAGTAATGTACCAAGCTGAGTATGGTACTAGTGGTTCTGAGAATTGGCTATGTTAGTTGATCTGGTATTTATATGTGCATAACACAGTAAGATCCCTGTTATTCGGCACGAGTAAGGAATGAGAGTGCCTGTAAGCTAAAAGTGATGGTTACCTGAGGTACAGGGTTTCTGACCAGACACGGCACAAGTGGGGAAGGGGTTGGGGGCGGCTATACGCAGAGCGGTGGTCATGCAGGGTGAGTGTTGGCAGCGGCGGCCGCCGCATGTGAGCTTTCCTTTTCCTGCTCCCTGAAAGAGGCAAAGTGGCATGGTGCGGTGCCATATGTATCCTGCCACTTGTGGCACAGCACCATGCTGTGTGCATCCTGCCGCTTGCAGTGCAGGGGCATGATGCCAAAATTCCAGTTAATAAGGTAGTCCAGTTGGTGAAGTACTGAATAACAGAGATTTTACTGTATAGAAGTACTGACTATGAAACAATATAAGAAGATACAAGAAGATAAGAAGAAGAGAAGTATGAGAAGGTAAGTAGTAGGTAAAACAATATAAATTAAAGCTGAAAATATGGAAACAGTAAAGTAGTACTATTAAGTGATGTTGACAAATAGGGCAAGTGGTGTTTGCACAAGATGAAGGGGTACTAGAACAATAACTGGAGGTTATGTCATTTTGATGGTAGTGTCATAATAACTTCAAAAACTATTAGCAGCTGAGGAGCCAGTCGCAAGATCAGTACTTTTGGAATGAGAGTTTATAAGCTATAAGAGGGAGAAGGGAAGTTTCCAGACGTATTTCTTTTAAGAAAAATATTTTGACTATACACTGCATTTCAATCACAGTGTTCAAATGTCTTCAAGGTCATTATTAAAAATTAGGCTGAAGATTATATTTTGGTCCTTGCTGGGTTTTAATTAACAGTCCCACTTACAGGCATTTTGATTATAAAGCTATTGTATAATAAAGGAAGTTTACTATTCAGCAAGTTATTCATTCATATATTAGTAAAGAATTAGCAATACATAGATATGCATTTGTAAAACAACTACTGTTTTCATACCCTCTAATATTTCTAATATGTTTATCAGTACCCCAGTAAATTTACCAGTCTACAAAATATGCAGAGCTTTTACAGTGCTTATAGGTTGAGAAATCCAGTAGCACTTATTTATGGCTCAATCACTATTGCACTCAGGTTATTATTAAAAAAGACCTTTCCATCTCTCTCTTCACTGCATTCAGGTTTTTTCAGATCTTCCATTATTGCATTTTTCAAATGAAGTGGAGCAGTTTTGCTAAACTCATAAGTTTCTGTCAAAAAATCCAGCAGAAGCTCCCCGTCTTTGTTTCCTTCAATAAAGCAATTTGTTATATCCATACTGGATGGAAGCTCAAAAAGCTGGTACTTCAGCCCCTCCATATCGAGTACCTTTTTGATGTCAGCAGATGAAACATAACAGCTAGGAGCATTTAGTGGTAAGAGAGATCCATATTTCTTCCACAGTGTGTCCCAGCCACTGGATCCTGCCAGAGAATTTTAAGGAGTTGATAATATGATTTAGGAAAGACTACTGTACAAAGTTTCAAGTGGTCATTTTAAAAGATTATGGTCCTAATCTGAGCAGAGTATTTTCTGAACTCAGGAGATATACCTTAAAAGATGGGGCCAAAAGTGACTGTACGCTACCTTTAAATCGGTAGGATTCTGGGATAGCTGGAGGAGCTAGATCCATACCAAGTTTACACTGGCACTGGAACAGTCTCAAGGACTGACCCTGAATAGCTAGAGTGTATGGCCTCCACATCCCCACTGAACGCAGCATCTTAAATTAGCCCTATACCACGAGCCTTCTACCCTGGGTCTGTATCACCCAGAATCCCCTCCCCACTGCCCGCAGAGGCTAGGGACAAAGGTTGCACATAAACCAGTTTAAGTGATCAGAAGCCAGTTTAAACTGGTAATAGAACAGAAGTTCAGTGCACATAAACTGCTTTCCAAATAGATGAAACTGGTTTAAGATAAACCTGGTTGAATGTCATATCAGACTTGGCTGATTTAGGTCCAGCTGGTTTATGGAACTTCTGTTCCAGACCAGATAGTTCCTAGATACAAATATTTGAAACCTAAAGATTTGAAGCCCATTCCTTCTCATGTATTTTGGTTTACATTAATGCCAGAAACTTTGGAGTATGCTCTATCATCTATTTAAAGAGGTAGATAGGAGTGTGCGTGTATGTAACACAAAAATAGATGCAGAAGGAGAGGTAGAGAGAGAAACCAGGATACCATATGGAACAGCAAGGCTTCATCCTGCTGCTCCTGAGGTTGACAAAATTGACTTAAGTGATGTAGGATTGAGCTCTTACTCTATGCTGCATACACGTTTTGTGCTTTCTAAGACTTATACATGACAAGTACAGTACTCAGCTGTATCTAATACTTACCTGGGGCCATACTACGGAAACTGCCAAGCGGCCAGAGTACAGGATGGTTCAAGAGTCTGGAGCAAAATTCTGCCTCAGAGTTACTATATAGGCAGGAAACACATACCTGCTGCTCTGTCTCCTCCACACATAGGTGGGAAGGAGGACATCGTGCTTTTCTCCCCTATGACACCTGCTAATTGGCTTCTGGAGCCATCCTTCCAACTGCACTTTACTGTACAAGGGGAATGGAGAGAACGAAGTGTTCTTGTCACCTTTTTCCTCCCTACGTATGTCTAAACATGGCTAACCTGGCTCATAGAGATCACAGAGATATGTCGATACAAAGATATGTGGATACATCTTCTAAGCAGAGATGTTCTTTGCATCAACAGAGGGTTGAGATGAGGACAGTTGAGAAAGGAGCATTTGGGTAGGCTGAAAACAAAGCAAGATTAACATCTTTATTTTCTGTGATCCCAGTTGCATGACTCCACATTCTGGATGTAAGTCATTTATAAAAAGGGTGATGCACCCTGGCAGGGTGGTATGGAAGTAAAATGAGGCCTAGTGAGGGGGTGCTGAGAGTCGTGATGGTAAATTCCCTTAACCAAACTAGCTGCTTGCCTTTTTTTTTTGGAAAGCATCTTATTTGCAGATGGTTACCTACAGTAAAATAAACACTTCCATGGTTTGGAAGAGGCTCCGTGATATTTTTTCACCTGGTGAAAATTGAATGCGGGGCACTAATTGCAGAAAATTTGCTGGTGTCAGTGTTCTGTGACTCAGTGCCATTTCTGCACTGAGCAATTATGCACTACCTGACTGAAGCATTATTTTAATAGCTCTCTATAGGCACAACATATGGTGCTACTTTTGCTTTCAGGATGATGTAAACTGAATGGTATTTTTTTTTATTATGTTAAAAATAACACAACATAACTCTGGTAGCTGCACTGGCTTTCTGACAAGTATAGAGTGGGAGGAACTGAAAACATATCTGAGTGACCAAGTTTTCCTTAGTGTCCCTTCACTGGTTCTTCCACTAGATAAAACATTAAAACATCCTAATGTGCTAATGCAGGAAATTATAAGCTACATTTGAGGGGTGGGGGTGAGAGGGAGAACTGAGGGGTAAATAGTTTGAAACTGGTTTTTTTGTATTTATTTTCCTGTCTCTTTCCATGTATAAGTCTCTTTTTAATTCATTCTGTTCAGGGTTTCTCTCTCCCCTTCACATTTATTATTTTCTTTCTTCCCTGCTATTCTGATCTGCCTCTGCTCTAGCTTTCCTTTTCCCTCTTAGCAGTTTTAGTTTCTGTTCTTCTGTATTCCATTACCCATTCATCATTAAGCTTTTTCAGAGGTTACTGGCTACTCCAAGACATCCCGCTACAGACATACTATGTTTACTCAAATCAAAGTCGACCCTGAATTTAAGACAATCCCCTAATAATTATATTCTGTATCTGAAAAATGTATTAATTTGTTATAATTTTTCAGATATAGAATCTAATTAGGAGAGGGGTGTCTTTAATTCATCGCCGCCCCATGCAACGGCTCCCAACAGTCTCTACTTTTCCCCTCCCCGCATTCCCTTACTGTCGGATGCTGCTTGGGCTGGGCAAGAGGAGGCCCTGTGCAGCTTCTGCCCCCACTCTGTCCCTTTTCCCCCCACCTTACTATCAGGCACAGCTTGGCTCTGGCTCAGGCTACATTTCCTGAGGCTATACTGATCTAAATGGCTATCTGTGCAAGCATTCAGAAGGGTTAAATCGGGCAAAAAATGGCAGGCCTGATCACCTCTGAAGTGAACTAGCTTAGATCGGGAACAGTTTAACCTGGTCTATCAAATGCCTGAACACATTCAGAGTGCCCTTGGGCTGGGAAAGCCCACCATTCATCGTAGCCCTGGGACTGCACTCGTCCTACCCCTGGACCCTGACTGGGTTATTGTTAGGCCCCCTGGCCCTCCCAAACCAACAGTAACCCCTTTTCCAGGTCAGTGCCCAGCCACTGAGGCCCACAATTAGCATTGCTGGCTGCTTCTCCAGGACCTTCCTCTTTAGCTGCCCAGTAAGCAATAGAAGTACTGACGGGTGTCATTGGCTTGCCATTAAGAGAAAAAAGTGGAGGTAATCCTTCCTACAAGGTGTCAGGGGCCTAACAGGCAGCCTAGCCTCAGCTAATTCCCTAGTTGTCCACACCTGCCTGGGTCTTGGACTGGCAGCCCTACCTCAGCTAGTGATTCTACCTGGCCACTGGTAGGGTCTCTCCATAGGCTACTGGGAAGAGCAGCCTACTGATTTACTTCCACCTGTGGCAGCAAGCTGCCCTTTCTCTGAAAGTCTTCTCTGGCAGGCCTCTCTGATCCTGTGTTCTCTGGTTTCTGAGCCAGCTTGGCCCTATTCCTGGACTCTGGCTTCTTGAATTTCCCCTTGGATTTCCTAACTCAATATCTGACTCCTGAACCTTGACTTGACTTGTGTTTTGGACTCTGCTTCTGTCTCTGACCCTCCTCTGGTGGCCTAACCAATAGGCAAGACTGCGCATGACCCAATCCTTACACAAAGGAATTGGGGACTAGAACCTGGGTCACTTCTTCCCTAGGCAAGCACCCTCATCAAGGGCTAATAAGCTAAAAAATGGAAGGAGACTTTTTCTCTGTCAAATAGCAAGTTCTCCTAGACTTTCTGTGATGAAGGTTTTAGGGACTTATGGGCCTTCCTAGGTAAACCAGTATTGCCACAAAGCATAAAGTACCTGATCTCTTCTGAGCCTACTCAAAAGGATAAGTATAGCCACTTAAGTGGAAATAGTGCCTCTTGCATGTCTACATTTAGATGCTGAAGTAGGACTTGGACATCTTTAGGCAAAATGGGATTCTGTGCATGTGAAGAACTGTGCATGTGGAGAAATCACATAAGCATACCTACCTGATACAATAATAATGAGAAGCTTGGCCTTAGCATCCAGGAGACTATGAAAATATCGGATAGTAGCAGCAATGTCTTGCACATAATAAAGCATCTGGAATTAAAGTTGTTATTTTCAGTTACGTGTCCCAGGCTGAAGAGCATTAGCTTGATACTGAATACATATTGGGTACTAGTTGGCTACAGATTTGGGTGGCTGAGGAGGGTGGGGGGAGAAGAGGGAAACAGAAAGCCGGAAGAAAGTAAACAGACAATAGGAGAAGCGGGAGAGTACTGACCCAAGAAGTACCTCAAAGAGAATGAGTTTTCTGGGGAGAGTACTTGCTGAAAAGGCAGGCATGGATTTTGAATGAGGAGAAGGTATGGATGAGGTCCTATATTAAAGAAATGCTGTCTGTAGAATGAAAAAAGTGAAAATGTTAAATGGTCTTGATATTTTCTTTTCTCCACCCCTCTTCTCTGCCCTTCCTCCCCGCTCCCCCAACACAGCCGATCTCAGGGGGGGTAGGTGTACATTCATGTGAATCCCCTACGTGTTACCAACGCCTTTGCTATATTGTTCCTGGGGGTAAACTGCATACATTAATTACCCCAAAGTAAAAAACTGTGCTTTTTGAGAATGAGAACAGCTATCTATGACAGAGATCTATGTCAACTTCAGTGCAACTCCAAGTACAAAGACCACTTCATAAAGAGAGTAAAATTCTGAAGACAATAAAGTGTATGTCTCTCCTGATTGTTACACATAGCCTGATTAACAGAGCAGAGGTTCTCCACGGCAACAGTGTACTAAAACAGCTTTCATTTCTGCAGTTCCTTTATGACTGCTTATTTTGAATTCCAAGGAAATATGCTCACACATCTTCTCATTCAAGTGCATACTGAGGCCACAAAACTAATGCCTGTTTTTAAGAGTGGTATCTTTGACAACATTTACCATGAACAGACTTTTACCTGAATCATGTGAACAAAGTCCCATTGTTTAAGCTCTTGTTTCGCATTCATTTGTCTTTCATATTCATGCGATGTCTCTTTGTGCCAGGTAAACTTTACGTTCTCTAGGTTTGATGTCTTAGCTACACGGTCTAAAATACAGAGAGGATGGTAAATAGTTCATCTCAATTGCAAATGTAGTATCCATTTCCATTCAGAATTTTAATGCAGCCAGACGTTATCTTAAGGTATGGCATTTTAGTATCTTTTTTAATGTAGCAACAGATTATTCAGAATATTGAACCTATATTTTATATAACGTGAGCAATTAACAGTACTAAATGACCACTATGGGAACAGTCTTAATCAAAGGATGACCGGCCAGATCTTTGTAGAATGAAGTATCAAGTGGATATCATGTCTTTATCTGTACAAAGTCTGGCACTATGTACTCTGGGGATCCAACAGGCTTTTCAGCACAGATGGGCACAAACATAAAAATTAGGGTCATAATCTGGTTCCAACTTCCACAGAGTCCTGGTATCTGGAACCATGATTTGGCTCACTCAAGAATGGGAAAACATTTAGACCCACATGCAGATGTCCCCTATTTCAGCTGGGTTCAGAATCAGGGCTTTGTAGAGGATATTGCAAAACTGTTGGTCATAAAAGTATCCTCCTATTTATAATAACTGAGGGAGCAATTAAATGTTCAGGAACATTCAAAACAGCAGAGGTTACCACCCAAAGCATAGACCTTCAAGGCTGAATGGGGGCGATGACACATAAGCTAAGTGGTAACCAAGGGACTACAGCAATTGGAAGTGCTAGGGCATTAATTGATGGAGCTGTGTGAGTTTGTTTCTGAGAGACCCATGGTGAAATTCCAAAGGAGCAAGGGCAGAGAAAGATAAGGATATAATCAGAACAAGCAACGGGAACATGTTCCCGAGGGAAGCCAAGAGAAAGAACTTTTGAACTAAGCACTAACTGAAAAAGAGGTTTAAAACTGGGAATAAAGGCATTATATCTTGATGTTTTATTCCTGCTGGGTTCAGGGAAACAGGACTTTGTTCTGTTTTATAAACAAATAGGTCTGCCTCATAAAAATACCAGCCTCCAATTACAATTCCTCCTTCTAATCAGAACAATCTGCAAGATCCTGATTTTTTTTTTACTAACTGCTTGGGTCAAAAGTGTAGTAGTTTATTGTGATGATAATTATGGAAGGGAGATAGGAGGCATATTTGAAAGCAGTGATTTAATGTGTGTACAAAGATTGAGATAAGGGTAAAAATGGTTAAAGAATATAATATGTTCTAATTTAGAAGCCTGATTCCCCTCCATTATTTTCAATGGTGTGACCTCAGTAAAATGGATGTACCATAATGACGAATTAAATCCTTATATGTACAAACACAGGTTCAGAATAATATGATTTTTTAAATCAGTGCTTTTATACCACTAATCAAAATGTTTCTCTTTTTAGGTTTTGATTATGATATACCTCTGCAGAACAGATGAGCAATGTTCCATCAGGGCTTATCTCCCTTCCCTTTACTTTTGGAAATGGGCTACCCATTCTGGATGCTGCTGCTGCTAGTCTCTTCTCTTCCATTTATCAGTCATTGGCCTGTGTGCCCACAGTTCAGATCTAATTTGCTATTTTAAACTCAGCCGTCATTCAGCAGCAGTCCATATCACAATCACAAATAATTTGGTGCAATCTGGTTCAATCTAATTGCTAGTTGGTCTGTAAGGAGACATTAGGAAGAAAATTGAATTGCTTGCCAAGTCAGAACAGCGCGGGGTTTCTGTGTCAATGTTGAGAAACCATAAACTGGCTTTGGCTAAAATAAGTTTCTGCCCCCAAAATAATCTGAACCTCAACTCCTCTTAGCAGTTCTGAGAATTTGAACTTGGGGAGAGTGTTATCCCAGATTTATGTGCCAGTTGATGAACCCCTGGCAGTCCCCTCTTGGCTGCAAAAACCATGAAGTGTGGCGCTTTCTCTTGTGGTTTGACTTGACACTGGAAATACAGGGTTCTCAGCAATCCAAAGGGCCTTAATGTACTACTGAGACTCAGACCAATCACATTTAATGGAATTCTTTGTTGGCTACGTCCCAGAAGTCAAAACTGAGTTGCCACTCTAGGTTTTATAATGACAGGAGAAAACTCAGCCATGCCAATCTATACTTGGTGTCATAGCCACGTCCCAGGCTCACCTAATGAATGGATTTATGTGTTTAACATGGAAATTAAGTTGTTACCCTCATGGAAGGACAAAGCAGATTAAGTTGAGAATTTGGTTTCTGAATTGTCAAGAGAACAGACAGCTTTCCCACTTTTCAAGAAAGAGCTTATGACATATTTTTATATTTGTGGGAGACAAGGTTACATACAAATCAACAACATGTTAAATATAAACTTAACCTGGAATTTAATTTTTAGTTTACTAAAAATTAACATAAAGGTAACACCCTTTTCTTTTACCTTCTACAGAAAAAAGGAGCAAATATTATGCAGCCAGCTAATTAGTGAGAGAGCGGGGCTAAGTGCAGACAGTCAAAAAGCCCAAGGCTGAATCAATTCAATTTTCACAGGTTAATCTAAGCTGAATAAACTGAACCAATAGGCAAGCAAACCAACATTCACATTTGAGTCCAGAAATGCAGCCACATGTCTGCAGTGGCCCAGGCCAGAAGCCAGGGGGCGCTAGAGCAGACAGCTTGGGCAAAAGCTAGCCCACCCACCCTGCGAGGTGGGGTTTGTAGGGGGAAGTGCAAAACATCCTGGGATACTGGTGGACTGTGAGTTAACTTGAATCAGGAAGGGATCTAGGACAGAAGTTAAATAAACCAATTTAACCTAAATCATTTAAGTCTGATGCTGCATCCATCCAGGTTTATCTTAAGCAGGTTTCAGCCATTTTGAAAACAGTTTATGTGCATTGAACTTCTGTTGTGTTACAGATTTGACCTGGTTCCCAATCACTTATAGCAGTCCATGTGTAATTTCTGTCCCTAACCTGAATATTTTTATAATATTAGATCTTCAACTATCCTGACCATCCTAATATCCCTTCTCTGTGCCTGTTCCTGTTCAAATTAATGTGTTTTTGGAACACAGAACTCCACATCAGAGACAGCTATACACCTGAGAGTTGCCTTTGCCTTTTTCTCAGCTACATTATGTTGACAGCCCAGGTTACCAATTTATCCTTGTTTCCTGTGTTGCCCCTAGTTTTGGCAGCTGTAGGTCTCTCACATAATTGGTGACAAGTTTCAACCCTGTTTCACTTCTACATCTGGCCATTCAACAGTTTAAACTACTATGATTGCATGTATCCTATTTTCTTGCATGTAACACACTTTTCCCCAAAAAATCAGCTGCTGGAAAGTGGCAATATATGTGAGGCACTATGGCAACAGGAGTTTTGGCCACTTAAGCTTAGGCTGGGCAAAAGTAAATTCTGAGCACAATCCGCAGGGAGCAAAATAGTGAGCAGGCTCAGGTTCCTAGCTCCTGCTACTCAGTTACTTACTACAAGGGAAGTTTTTTCCTCCCCTTCATTCTGTCTTTGGAAAAAAAAGGTGTGTATCTTTTTCCTGGACATTTTGATGCAGGGAAATATGGTAATATCTAATTTTCCAACAACCTGATACTGTAAAGCAATCTGTCAAGTCATGAACATATGCCCATGCAAAACTCCTTGAAGATCTGGAAGCTAGGACATTTTGTAAAAAAGGCAAGAAGGTCCACAATATTCATATTTGTTTAATATGAATAATATACTATATACCCTTGGAAAATGGACTTTACCTCCCATTTTATTTTACATGTGCTACTAACAATGTGAATGATACTCTATAATGGTAAATGAGTAACTAACTTTTAGAAGTGAAATCAGGACAAAATGCCTTATAACATGTCAAGTGTGCCGTTGTTCAACGTTGCAGTTAAAATACCTTTGTAGTGGCAGATTTGTTCATCACTTGGTTCTACCACCTCGTGGTTAATGGCAACTCCTGGATATCTGGCCTGCACTTTTGAAAGAATCTGCAGGTCAATTTCACCTATAAGACAAACATGATGTAGAAAATAAATCAGGAAGGATAAATATGAGGTTCCTGATAGACATCAGCTTCCCTCAAGAACGCCCTTAAACATTAGTAATCATCTTGGTTGCCCTGGAAAGTGAGGCATCACATATGCAGAAGACATGTGGCCTGCTACATACTGCTCTGACTGAAGTGCCCCAACTCTTACTTGGAGGATCTGTCTCTAGAGATGAAGAGAATAAATATCACTAGTCCCATCAATCTTCAGATGCCTGCTGTGGGTGTCACCAGTCACACCAGATACAATATTTTATTGCAAGGTGAACACATAACCTCTGGGAATTAGACAGTCCATCCTATTTTGTTTCATACATGCTATTAAATAAGTGTCAACAGATATCAATTGTCAGTCGCTATTAATGAAAGGTCCATACCCAGAACATGAATCCTCATCTGTAAGATTGATCTGGATCCAAATTTTGTAAATTTGACCCATTTCTTCTCACTACCAAGCCAAGTTAGTGTCTCTGGCTCATCACCAGCATCCCAGATGTTTTGTGTATTTTTATGAGTGGATTACTGGATCTTTGTCCAAAGGGCTAATTGGCTAACAAGACTCATGAGTGAGGGAGAAAAAAAGGACGAGAGAAACATTGAAGACACAGAAAACTGAAGCAAAAACAACTATGCTTTGTATGCTTAGTTTTTTCCCTGCCTAAGCTGAATATTGTGTCTGTATATATAGCACAAAGCAAATATCACAGCACCGGCTGTGTTTTATCTGTGCATCAAAGATACTTCTCTCTAGATATTCAAATCTGCTGCAGTGATGAGTATATTGATAGACCCAACATTTAAATCCTTTGTCCAACATGCTGCAGGCAGCAAAGAAGGCAAATAAACTACTGATCTGTATCACATCAAGGGAGAAACCAAGGGTGCTGTGCTGCAATGCTCTATAAGGTCTAGCTTAAACCACTGGCTAGCTGTCCAGCTGTGGTCATCCTATTTGACAAAACATACAGTTAAAGCAGAAAGAGTGAAGCAGAGGGCTACTACAGTGAAAAATGGAACAGAGGGCCTTATAATAAGGAATGTCTGAGCTTAGTCTTGAGAGCTGTCATGCTTGAACCATTTATATTGAAATTTAAAATTTGAGTTTAATGAGAAACTTAAGCTCGAGGGTCAAACAAACCTGGAACTGAAAGTCAGAGCACTAAAGAGGGAATGCCTAAAGAGGGAAGATGAATCGGTGGGTTTCCATTTCCAGTTGATGAACCAGGATCAACCAAGTCTAATGGCCTTAGTCAATTAGACAACTGGTGACTCAAACAGATGCTGTCCTATGTTTGAGGCTTACCTTTCTGGAGGCAAGCTGGCAACTTTTTACTAATCATGTTACCTCCCTCTTTCTGGCTTAACTTAACCTATGGTGTGGTGTATTTGTCTATTGGAGGGAGGGGCAAGGGGGAGCGTGGAGGAGAGTAGAGGGAAGCAATGCATATGGTTTTCAATATTCAGACATCTCACAGTCCTTACTGTATCTCCTCCCAGCATCCCACCAAGGTAGGAAGAGCTATTGTTCTCATATTACAGAGAAGGATCTGAGGCACCTAAACAATTGCTCAAGTTTACGCTGGACATTAGGTTCAGTTTCGTGCTCTTGCTTTATGTTGCTTGCACTGCAGGCAGGGACCATGGTTCTTCTCATCCTAATACTGCAGACATGAAGAACTCTTTGCCCACTTCTGATCCTACTATATGTTACTCCCATTTGTATCTAGTACAATCAAAGCACTTAATCTTTGCACTAACTAATATTTTTCTTTGAGAATGAATCGCTATGGAAAAAATATAAACATGTAAGGATGGGTTTAATTTTTTCAGGCCTAAGTGCCTTTCTTAAAAGCAATTAATAACATCAAAGCTTTACATGGCATTTATATACCCATGTTCTTTCAAGGAAGGGAAATTGAATTTTAGGAGTAACACAAGTAGCTGTCCTTTTGCTGCTCCTACGAATGTAGCTTTTTATTGAAAATCAGAGGAAATTAAGTTATTTGCAGGCTGCTGTGGCTAAATCTAGAAAGAAGGAATTTTTAATTAACTACGATAGAATTTCTTGTATTTGTTTTCATACCCAGGTTCTGTGAACTGTCCCTTTGAAAACTCTTTGCAGGTCTAGATAAAAAAATATTTGCATTTCATATTTCCATGTGTTGATAGGTTAATATATTCCTTTCTGCTTTTTCTGTAGCCAAGCCACATGAATATTATTTTTAACCTAAAAAACCCCCAACTTTGATTCATAATTTAATCTACAGGCTTAATTGACTTCAGTTAGTTCTTTTATATGCAAACAAGTGTCCTGAGGCATTTTACAGTCAAATACGTGGCAGCTTGCATTATCAACAATTTGGCAATTAGGCTATTGGAATTATTTAAACTCTCCAACACAATTACCTTTTAAAGGCTACCACTATGCTCACCATTAAGTTTCTAATTAAACATTTTACGTAACTGGATAGTTTATACCACAGTTGCTACTTTATAGCACAGTTGATGACTTTTATGTTTTTTTTAAAGGTACAGCAACATTAGGATGCTGTGCACTGAAGTGTAAACTTAATAAGGCACAGGCTATTGTCAAAGGCAGACTGTTCAGACTGGCTGATATAATGGGTCATGAACAGCTATATTAAGGGTACTTAAACAAGTTACATTTTTTGCATGATAAGGATCCTGGAAATGCTCTACACCCATGACATAACACAAGTTCATGGCTACAGAGTGTTTTTAAAATAGCCAATCATGTGAAAAATTAACCCTTGTCATATCAGCGATTAGCTGAAAGCATTCTGGAGTAGAGTACCTTGGAAACTTCTGTTTGGGTTCCCTGCAGGGGTTAAGCTGGGTCAGCACCAGCCCAGCCCCACCCCCAGGGTTGTCACAGAGACAACTTGTCTTCTCCCAGTGCAGAGGGGGAGGGATGGGGTGTGGTGGGGAGGTGGAGGAAGGTACTCCTACTGGCATTTTGGGAGGAGCCAGCCTGGGCCCACAAGGAGAGGTGGCTCCTTTTCCTCCTTCCCTGCCTCCTGCCCCAGCTCCAGCTGTGGCAAAACAGAGCTGACAGCTGTGTGCTGCCTCTACCATGAGGCCTGGGCAGGGGATTGGAGGAACAGAGCCCCTCCCACCTCACAGGCCTCCCCCCAGTACCCAGCTACGGGCTTCTGTGTAAAGCGCCATGAGTTAGACTGCCTCCCCGACAGGCTGCCTAAACATCTGTAGGCACCCTAAACAGCAAAAGTGTCCCTAACCTTAGAGTGGGGGTACATGGGATGAAGGGTGCAAGCAGCTTTAGAGCCAGAGAAGGGAGGGCGCCAAGGGAAACACAATCCTTCCCTCTGACAGGAGACATTACAGCTTCACAGTAGCTTCGGTATAGGCCCGAGGCAAAATGTTACAGCCTAGCTCTAAATGAAAATGATGTCAGCCCACTAAAATAATGAATGGCAGAACTTTCCTTATTTACTGACGGACATTCAGTAAGACAGGGCAGACTGCAGCAGATCAGAAAGCAGCTTCTTGTAGTGTACATTTGTATGAATAAGACACAAGCTGATTGACTGCAGCATGTGATCTGAGTCCATACCCCCAGCCAGTGAGAATCCAGGTTTTTATGTTTTAGCAAAATGAACAATTGCTACTTTATCAAATCAGTGTCTATTGCACTAAGCTGAAGTCTCTTTGATTAGGGAATTAAGTGCCCCACTAACAGAGCAAAACGATCCTATTACAATCAAAATTTTGGCAGTAAAATGGTCTCCCTTGTTTGGAAATAAATGTTCCTACTCTGTCACATTGTCTGTTTTATAACCAACACTTTGGCATTTATGTGGTTATTCTTCCTTATAAGGGAAGAATGTCAATGCTTAAGATTAATCTCCAGAAATGAGATGACTAGAGCATTTAGACTAAATTATGAGCTACTTAATTGACTGTAATGGGCATGCTAGAATTAGGGGACATATGTTTCAATTTAGGGGATACTTATGTAAAAATGTAGGGAAATATAATTTCATGTAGAAAAACCTCTACAGCATGGGTTCTCATTGGTAGCATGTATCAATCCAACTATTGCCAGGCTTTCCTGGAAGTATTGCTTCCAGGATGAATTAGATTTGTTACAAGAAAGTCTGAGCAACACAGTACAAATATGATAACTACCAACACTTTTCATACCTTACCTTGCCATGTATTGCTATTTTCAGTGGATTTGATGCAATGATAACAATAGTGAGAAATGCTAAGAGGAATATACGTACATAGACAAGTTGTTGCTATTTCCTCCAAAGCATTCCATCAGCTAATGACAAATCATGAGACATATTTTAACATGATTATTAGATATGTAATTACCTCAAGCACAGATATTCTTGGGAACCAGTAAAGATAGAACAAACGTAGGAGGTGATCATGGCCAGTGATTTATTTATATGAACTTATAAGATAAGAAGGATAATAAGGCAGGATAAAATGAGTTAGCCGTGAGATTTTACAATTCTCCCACAGAGCTATTTCTACCATAGGGGCAAGACAGTTTGGGGTTATTTTGCTTTACTTTTGAAAGTGTGTATGCTAGTTCTTTCGGGCTGCTGATTGTACCTGTATTGGCCTAAGGACATAGGCAGATAAGGTTCTTTGGGTAGATGTG
Organism: Caiman crocodilus; assembly: GCA_030014935.1. Lineage (NCBI taxonomy): Eukaryota > Metazoa > Chordata > Crocodylia > Alligatoridae > Caiman > Caiman crocodilus. The sequence goes on from JAGPOW010003685.1 coordinate 14,998,674, forward strand.
ATATCTTTTATGAGACCAACTCATAAGTAGTTGGAAAAATTGTTCTTTGCAAGCTTTTGGGCACAAACAACCTTCTTCAGGCGTAGGGAGACTCTCTCTAAGACTCTTCCTATGCCTGAAGAAAGGTATTTGTGCCCAAAAGCTTGCAAAGAACATTTTCCCCAACTATTTAGTTGGTCTAATAATAAAAGATATCGAATCTACCCAAAGTACCTTGTCTGCCTATGCTAATTCTTGAGACTTAACTATCTAATGTATAGGAAATGAATAACAATATCATAAAAGAGAGAAATTCAAGACATAATGACTTACAGAGACATTTAAAGGGACGCTTTAGATCAAGGGAAGTCAAGATATGCATATTAATTGCTTTTCGAGTATAAACATGATCAGCTAACTTGAGCCACCTGCCCATGGGTCTCCTGTTCACTGAGGGCAGAGTCTGCACAGGCAGTTCAGGAAGAGATTTCATGTGAGGAGCACACATAGGGTGCAGGATGAGGAAATTCCTTATCCTTTCCCCATAAGTACATAGAAGCACTGAGAATAATTAATTCCATGTTCTACATTGCACGGGAATATGGCTGTGGAGACAATGCAGAATTAGCTACTTGTTTTCTTTTCTCCTTCTTTCCTGCCATTTGTTTCCTTTTCTCCTTTCCTTCCCAGCTAACATAAACAACAACCTCAGAGTCAATACAAGGGTAATGTGCACAGCACCCACAGAGCCAAACCCCTAACTCCCACTTAGTTTACAGTGAGAACTCCCAAACATAAATTCAGGCACCAAAGCTTTCCTCTCTTCCCACGCAAACAGAAAGCCCCAGCACAGAAGGCTTATACAGCATGAAGCTAAGAGCGGGAGGGAACAAGCTGGCCTCCAGCGTATTTTCCATGTTCTCAAGCCAGCTAAGGAAGCAATGGTTAACAGGAACAGGCCTCTAATCAGTAACATGAAATAGACTGCTCGCCAATCAGCCATCTGAAATGCAGCATTTTATCATGAACTTTCTAATAACCATGTTAGGAGGCATTGCTAAGCCCACAGATATAGTCTGAATACAGAGTGCCATTTCTGGGATGGTTCTGGCATGCAGAAAAATAGTAAGTCTCAGAAGGCCCATTTTTACTACAGAGCTAACTTGGGATTTGAACTTATTGTTCAAGGATTGTCAAATGTTCCCTGCTCTACCAGACTGCAAATTCTCCTGTGTGTTTTGCAACCCACTACTTGTTGAAGAAAAAAAAAATATAGTCATATTTCAGATCTTACCGTACCTGCCCCGCCACCTACACTGAGAATATTGATTGCAGACTTTCCGTTGCCAATGCTGAAAACAAAAATGAGTTTACATATTTCAGAATAGATATTCAACATACAGAATTGTATTAGTTCATATTATCATAGTATCTAGGGTCAGAAGGGGCCTAGAGCAGGCCATCTAGTCTAACCCCCCCCGCCAATGGCAGGAACGAGTGCCAGGGTCACAGGACCCCAGCCAAGTACCTATCCAATCTACTCTTAAAGATGCCCAAGGTAGGGGCAAGAACAACTTCCCTAGGAAGCTGGTTCCATGTCCTAGCCACCCTAACTGTGAAGTAGTGTTTCCTAATGTCCAACCTAAACCTGCTCTCCAGTAAC
>JAGPOW010003685.1:15000415-15012847 GCA_030014935.1 Caiman crocodilus
CTAGCCACCCTAACTGTGAAGTAGTGTTTCCTAATGTCCAACCTAAACCTGCTCTCCAGTAACTTGTGACCATTGGTCCTAGTTACCCCTGGTGGAGCCCGGGAAAAAAGAGCCTGCCCTATTTCCTACTGATCACCCCTCAGCAGTTTATAGGCAGCCACCAGGTCCCCCCTCAGCCTCCGTTTACTGAGGTTGAACAGGTTCAGGTCTCTCAGACGCTCCTTATAAGGTCTATTCTGCTGCCTGCATATCAATCTAGTGGCCCTCCTCTGGACCCTCTTGAGGCCATCCACATCCCTCTTGAAGCGCGGCACCCAGAACAGGACACAGTACTCCATCTGCAGCCTGAACAACGCCGCATAAAGGAGAATCACTGCTTTGGACTGGCTCAAAATGCATCGTTGAATGCACGCTAGGGTTCAGTTGGCCTTCAAAGCAACAAGTAATGACTGCAGATTAAAACATACAGGAAAAAATCCACCATATAAATGTGTGTGCATGTGTGTGTGTGTAGATTATGTTAGTACAGCACCATAAATGTACAGGCAGACATGCGCAAATTAGAATTTTTGCCTAATTTTGAATCAGTAATCACTCAGACTGTACTTGGGTATTACACCCATATGATAACTGAATAAAAACAGAAACCTGCATATATTGTTTCACTTCCCTGCTCGGAGGAGAACCTATTTCCACAAACCTATGCAAATGTAAATATATTTCTAATATGTATCTGTGTACACATGTGTTTGTACTGTACTTGATTGCACCTGGTCATGGCTTTGGTTTATAAGCTGTCCAGGACAGAGATTGCTTTACTGTTTTATACAGCTTGTTTGGGGAAGCATATATACAAGTCTGTTTTTACACTGGTGTAAAGCCAGGGTTAATTCCACTGATCAGTAAGAATGCACGTGCCAAGAGAGAAGGCAGGACAGAAAATGATAATCTGTCACAAAAGGAGCAGAAATGCCCACAGGAAGGAAAGTACCCCTTTCAGGCCCCTGGCCAACATTACACTTCAGACATGATTAACCAATTAATCACAACCTAACTAATAATCCAGCCACACATTCATGCAAGTAATGGTGTGATAAAACAGGGAATAAACCACCAAACAGGTACATAAAATGTGTGTAGCGACTGTGCGACTAGTTCCTATTGCACCTAAATTGATCATGGGGCCAGCACTGACAAACTCATCGGTGCTCGCAGACTTGGGAACACCAGTCAGTTGATCAGTGCTCCCAGCTGTGACAGCACATGGCGGGGCCTGGTTCAGGAAGGGCCTGCATTCCCCTGAACCCCCATGGCTGCAACCATGAGCTGAACTTGCTCCTTGTCAGCACAGGGGGAGCCAGACATTGTGAAGCTGGGCTCCCTTTGCATTAGGGCGTGATTGGGATCTGATCCACGGCCCCTCGATTGTGCCTCCCGCCACAGTACCACAATTGTGCCTCCTGCACATGTGGCCTGGTAAGAAGCACAATCGTTAGGATCAGATCCCATTGCACCTTTAACTGAATGTCTGTCAGCGGCCTCAGTTATATTGGTGCTCATGTTTAAGATTATTTCTCCATTGAAATCAATATCAAACTCTGATTACACTTTCTGTTCAAAGCGATTCTGACAGTTAGCAGGACAGAAGCCAGCTCAGGAGAGGAAGCCAAGCCTACAGAGAAGGACTCTGTTGCACAGTCTAGGACCCTGGAAACAAATGGGAAGAGGAGCACGGCAGAGTATGGAATTAGGTTGAAGTCAAGGGTCTTTCAAGAGAAAACAAAGCAGATATGTTTCTAGACAAAGGAAAGGAGAAGAGATTGCCAGGGGAGCATAAGAGGGTTTTGAAGTTAAGAATCAGGAAAGAAATGACATAAATAGAAGAGACAGGGGGTGTGGGAAAGGGAACATGGAGGAAGAACCAATGGTTAAGGATTAGTGCGTGGGTGGAGTGGTGTGAAAGGAGAACAGAGATATCAAGTAGAAGAATGATTGAAAGAAGATGGTCAGGAGGGAGGGAAAGCAGGGAGGTTAGGATCAGGCAGCAGAGAACCAGTGACAAACAAACACAGTCAAACTATCATGGATACTCCTTCACTGAATGGCTCTATTCATTTACCCTGACATGTGTAGTTGTCACCTTAAATATTTATGGTGGTATTTCATGTTACAGTAGTCAACATGCTGCAGTTTATTTTGGAAATCCAAAGAAATCTTAATAAGACATGAGCAGACTGTCATTTTCATAGCGTAGGTTTGTGCTGGGGATCAGAGCTATACAACAAGGCTTCCTGCAAGAATGATAAGTAGTGGGAGTCAGTGGGGAGTTCTGAATTCACTGAGCAAGCTGCATATGTCCATAACAGTCACATAATGCATTTAAAAGAGAAAATGCACAAATAAAAGACATTCTGAAACATAAGCCTTTCTAAGGGGATGATTTCTGAGCAACAATATTTTGTATTACAGCTGGGCAGGAAAGACATTTTCTGTCCTCTGATTTTTTTTTTCTTCATTAGAAACGTGTCCTAAATCGGTATAAAAAGTGAAAAGACTCAATGTTGTTCATGAGCCAGAAATTAAAAAAAAAAGTTTCAGAAACACTGAAAATGTCCTTGCTGCTCAGGCCTGCCACCTTCCCAGCAGCCCATCTGGTGGGCTGGTGGGTTATCTGGGCATAACGGCTCCCTGGCTTCTCAGTTGGCAACCTGCCCAGAGAAGCAGGGAGCTGGCCAACTGGCAAGCCGGCAAGCTCAGGGAGCCGGCAAACAAAGACAGACTTCCTGCCAGGTGGACATCCAGGGATCTGGGTAACCCACAGGTCCAGGAACTGCAGAGCCAGGAAAGAGAGATGGTCAGGAACCAGCACACCCGGTTTCTGTTGGATGTTTCAATGCAATCCATGTGGTCCTGTTGAGAACTGTCCAGTGGAAAATTCCAGCATTGAAATTTCAACCTACTCTGCATTGTACGTGTGTCATATACTACATTTGCTTAATAATCTTCTTGCATTTTTCTGTGTGCTTTTTATCTATGTGGGGAAACAAGCCACCAAGAGATTCACTAACTGGACCAAGTAGTGCTATAACTAGAGTGGGACGACCAACACATGTGCCCTGGGCACTGACTTGGGACGGGGAGAGCGGGGCAGGAGGGCATAGTGAGAAGTTAGAAGTGCTGTGACACTGCCTGTGTCCTGGGCACCCAGATGCCCAGCCACATTGCTACACCACTAAGGTCAAGGCCCAGCAACAAGGCAGTAGCTGAACAGAAAACTGACACCATAACCAGACTGCCCACTCTCCAAAGTCTGAAAGCTCCCACTGCCTTCCTTAGAGCTAGGATTTCACCTTTTAATGCCCAAATCCTGCTCCAGTCTACAAAAGACAATTTAATACATATGTAAAGAGAGACAAACCTATGAACTTACTTGACTATTAAATGTATTGTCTGAAAGCCAGAGAGAATCCAAATAGTACCTGAAAAGCTTATTTAAGAAATCTTAATGTACATGTTAAAATCCTCTGCTTTCCCCCCCAAATTTATTTTTCACATGTTAGTTTTTATTTTACCTAAGCAAGATTTGCAGGCAAAGAAACAATTAAATCTTATCTATATCCCAATAGACAGACTCAGCCACAAACAGAGGCCTTTCAGAGGAATGTGTAAATTAAATCTCTAACTAAGGCACTATCAAAGATCTACAGAAGGGGGGGAAGCAATCTATAACTCTCAGGCAGTCCTTTCAAGCCCTGCCTCATGCAGTCAGGAGCATACATTTATCACTTGTGCAGAACTGTATCAAGGGTTTGTCCTTTTGATAAAATGTCTGACTTTGTTACCTTGATATTATGTCTGGCAGCTTCTTCTCAATGAATTCCAGCATGCACTCATGCTCTGTTGAATTCTCAAGGAACAGACGGAAAGATTCAACATATCGGCTATGGTTTGAGATCAAGCTCCTCATGGAAGATGCCATGTTTGGTTTTATAAGGAATGCAAAAAACCAGAGTTTTTCTCCTTCTGTTTTTTCACTTCAGCCCTAGGAAAGGAAGAAAAAAAAAATTAAAACCACAGACTAAAAGATCCTCACATTTAAAACTGCTTCAGTCTCAGATGCCAGAACTGTATCTAGTCTGAACACTGAAAAGTACTTGTATAATCACAATATCTACAATATTGCTGGACTTTGTTCCATGACCTTGGCCCATTGTATTAGATTAGAAACATAGCTGTAAAAGGATCTTCTTTTAGTTAAAAAGACTGACATGAAAGACACTACTTCAGGTTTGAAAGACAAACAGCAATACATCACACATAAGCTCCATGAACAAAACATTAGCATTTCATCAGTGATGGAACTGACCCAGTTACAATCTAGGAAGCACCCTGAAGATTTTTCTACATGAAACTTTAAAAAAATCCCAGTATTTCCTAAACGGAAAGAATCTGATTTGAACCAAAGGGAAGTGAGGTACAAATTCTCGGAAAAGCTCAGCACTGCTTATTTTTTGTTTTCAGCCGGATGGCGTTTTAAAGAGGACTCGGAGCAGTAGATGCATGGGGGGATGCCATAACATTTTGGTAAATGATGCTTTTTTAAAAAAGTAAATTATATAGCACCTTCTTCCTGAGCAGATCAACATACTTCCCAAGCATTCATCAGTTAAGTGTCACAAAAGCCATGTTAAACCCTTAGCAAAGGCAGGAGTTGGAACTCCAGGTCACAAGTAGAGAAAATTGGCACAGAGCCGGTAAAATAAATGAAATGGAAAGATCAGGTGGGGTCAGCGGAAAAAGCTCAGACCTGAAAACAGACTCCTGAACCTTGTTTCTATACTGTAGCAGAAGACACTTCTCTTCCCCACATCTGCTCCTGTGCGTGGTGGCGGAAGATGGTGGCAAAACAACCCCTGCAGGAAGTAGATGGATGTGTTATGCCTCTGAACAAATGGAACTGAATAGGTGCTTTGATCCCTCTTTTCACAGCTGCCTAGCAGCCCTTTACTCTGTTATTCCTGTATGGACTCATTTGCCTTAATTTCATTTAAACCCTTTTCCAAATCCTTGAGCTAAATTGCCACTAAAGGGAACGGTTAAAGAGAGTCAAAGCAGTTGCCTACCTTTCTGTCCGATGAGCTCTGGAATGGGAGCAGCTCGCTGAGTGCACGGTACTTCCTGGACTTGGTTGCCATGCAACCATCATAGCAGCCCGTGGGCTCTGTCTCTGCTCAGTTATTTCCTCTGAGCGCACAGGAGGAGAAATATCAAATGCAGGGTTTCAGCTGGGTGCTTCCGCTCGGGTGTTGGGCCTTTGTGTCTGCACAGCGTTAGCTGGATTTGCATTCTTGGGTGAATGTTAGGTTGATAAAAGCAAAGGGACTCTGCTGATGAATTGCTGTGCAATGGCAGTGTCTTTTGTTTTCAGTGCACTGCACCCCTACATTTCCCCGAACTGGCTGTATGAGCTACTTTGTTCTGGGGCCTGGCCAGGTTACACATTTGTGCCTGTGCAACTGCCTCACACTGGTCCAAAAGGTAGGATACCAACAGTGCAAATCCCTAACCTGGGTAACTTTGCCCACTTCTCTGTAAGTTGCACCAGGTTCAGAATTCACTCCAAATGCCTGGGGCAGCCCTTTGCTAAGCAAACAGGTATCACCTGATCCATAATGATACAGTAATAACTGTCCAATGTGTGCATCTACCCTAGGGTATCACATTGTGGCATGCCTATTCATGATTCTGGTGTAATAGAAAAAACAAGCATAAATTATACTGGAGCATGTGTCCATCTGTCCAAGCCCACGGTTGTTACAACACGTCACAAAAAGCTATGAGACTTGCCCAGGGGATGTCTACTGGACTGCTGCCAAAGAGATGCTTTCATGTACATGAGAAAACTGCTACTACTACTTGGCATCCTATCCCACCCTGCTGTGTACTGTCACGGAAAATAATTCAGCAGGGTTCATCAAATAAGCACGCTCCTCCACTCCCTTCTCCTAGCTTGCTGGGCGAACACCCGGTATGTTCTGGGACCCGATAGAAATGGTCCAGAAGGGTCCGGTAAACACGATCGGATCATCAGGCAGGGGAGTGGATGGAGAGGTTGAGACAGTGTAATGGTTGCTAAGAGAGTTTTACTTCCACCTCTGCTGACACTGGTGTAGGTGATGAATGATTGCTTGGTTACAGGTAACAGGTAAAGTAGCGGGTAACACAACAGGTAACAAAACGCAACAGGGAACGCAACGCAACGAGTTCGTGAACGCAACGGGCGTGCATAAACGAGGAGAGATTGGTGGGTGATCAGTCCACCAAGGGTTCTGAATTCTCTCTCCCTGGGAGGAAATTACATAAGCCTTTTATATGATCGATAAGCCAACCGCAAACCGCCAAGTAGGAATAGTTTGTAACTGGCCAATGGGTGGTGCGCATGTGAACGATGCGGCCGTTGGACTTGGCGGGCTTTTCCACGGGGGTGGGATTTTCCACTGTACCAGGACTTTTCTGTGTCAATCACGGCGCTTGGGGATTTTCCATTGCTCGCTCAGTCCATTGTGACAGGAGCATTTAACTATTTCAAGGACTCATTTATGACACCGTGGAGAACTTCAGGGTGGTTTTCAGAGGTTCAGGGACTGGTGGAGTAGGTTACAAAATCCTCACCCCACTGCCCAGTTAGGATTCACTGACAAGTGTCCCTTCACTCCGAGACACGAATGATAAAAGACGAATGGAAACCCCACATCTCGTTTCTGGGTGACACTTACTGGTGCTAATGATGACACTACACGTGACCTCTCTCACTCCCACCGCCCACCACCAGAGCAGCAGGAGACTTTCTCCCCGTTATTCCCTCTCCTTAGCATTTGTCACACAGCTGTCTCAGATCTTATTCCCTGCATGTTTCTAGACCATCATCAGGAGCACAAGCCAGGTTTTAATATGTGTAGGCTGTTCTTGCCAAGCTAAATACTCACTCCATCTGTACACTAGCAACTGTGGGCTTTTTTGTTGTTTTTCGCTTGGTTTTTTTTCTTCAAATAGCCAAAGACTGTGCGGTCACATAAACTAGGAGGTCTCTTTCGGTTTGTTATTGTGTTATTGCTGCTGCGTGGAAGATGTGAATATAGCTCGGTAGTCTTATTCGCACTCCCAACAGACAGTAATCTATGCAGTGCCATAGCAAGGGGGTGACTGGGGCGACTGCCCTGGGCGCTGAAGTGAAGGGGCATTAAAAGGCACTGCCCAGCTGGGGTGGTAGTCCCAACAAACAAGCCGTGGAGAAAGCATGGCCGATCTCCTTGGTCACCTGTATGCAAGAGAAGTGTAACCTGCTACCAACCAGAATAGGCACTGGTGAATGGTTTCCATGCAGTGGAGTCTTATGGTATACTTGCTCTTTTTAAAATCAATCCTTGGCACACAACTGATGTATATCAACCCCCAAACAATCATTTAAGACTCTTAAACTGTTATTTTCCAGCAGGTTTATCATCTCCAGGGGCTCAAAAAAACACTCTGACCTGGAGACTCCAAGGCAACCAATACTAATAAGCAGAGAAGGTTCTAGGCTGATTAGGTCACATCATTTCAGTTATCAAAAATTGCATTCCCAGAGGTAGTTCCTTATAATATGTCCACAAGGAGACTCTGAATTCTTAAGGGATAGTATTCAAGATGCGTCTTTTTTCCTCCACCAGAGATAACTCTATATCCCCCAGGTCCCCTGATTATGAGTCGGCTTTTTAGTAAGAGAGCCCTTATGTAGTTTTTATGCACTGAAATGTTGCAAGGAGAAACACAGAACTATATATATAAAAGTAGGACTGGGAGGGATTTTTGAAAGGTCACCTAGTCCAATTCCCTAAACTTAATCAGGATCATTCCTCCCCAAAACATCCCATACAAATCCTTTGTCTAACCTTGTAGCAAAACCGCACAGTTGTGTGGTTTTGCTACAAGGTTTTTTGTGTGCCATCCTGGCACAACACAAGAAATAACACTCAAGTCTGCCACAGGTAAAGCAGAGGGATCATGGCATCCAACATCCTGCTGGTGCACACGTTGTTAAAAACACGCTCAAGAGATCCCAGGAAAAGAGTAGAGGGAGAGGTGCTAGAGAGGAAAGCAAAAACCTCCACAATAAATACCAAGCTGACCAAGGGTTAAAATTCCTTCCTGACCCCAAAAAAGGTGATCGGTCTGACCCTGGGAGGAGGGGCAAGACCCTCTAGCAGGAACCTCTGTATTTAAGTCCCAGCAGGAGCAATGGCATACCCCAATTAAAATCCCCAGCCTTGGCTGCAACCAAGACCCAATGCCTCTGAGGAAGGTTTAAAAAAAACCCAAACCCAGACACACATAGCAGCAGGAGAGGGGAAAAATTCCTTCCAGGCCCTGTGCAGCAACCAGCAAAGTTCATAAGCATGGAAAGTACCCACGGTACCTAGATCATCTCTGAACAATGCTTGTCCAACCTCCTCTTGGACACCTCCAAGGATGGAGATTCCACAACTTCCCTCAGTCTGTTCTGCTATCTCACTTTTCTAACAGTGAAGAAGTTTTCCTGATATCCAGTCTAAACCTACTTTGCTGCAACTTCAAGCCAATGGCCTGGGGTGGGGGACACTGCACATGTGTCTGTGAGCACTGGTTAACACTGGTCCAGGCCCTGCACTCCTGCTAGCCCTGGCCTCAGGCCCTGTGCTCCTGCTGCCCTGGTCCTGGGCACTGGTCCGGACCCTGCACTTACAGCCCCTGCCCGCCTCTTCTCGCTGCTGCTGCTGCTCCACCCTGCCTGCTGGTCACTCCAGTACCCTGTGCCAAAGCAAACCCTGGGCTCCTGCCACCCTACCCTGGGCCCTGCCAGCCTGGGCTCCACACTCACTCTGCCCCTTCTTGCCACGGCCACCGCTCCTTTCCACCTGCTCCAACACATGGTGCTGGAGCAGATCCCAGACTACTGCTACCCCACGCTGGACCCCCGCTGGCTGCCACTCACTGCTTCACTTGACACCGCTGGTGCTGTCACCGCTGCTTCTCCCACCCCCACACTGATCATTATAATGAAGTGCACTGAGCGCTAAGTGAAACCAGGTAGGTATTTTAAATGAGTGCAATAGCAAAACTGCATTAAGCAGGAGTTGCCTGTATCAGGGATCCTGGTTTTCTCTGTTTAAAAATAGCAAATTCTCTGATTAAAAACCCACCAAGTCCATGTTTTTCCATGATTAAAATGAAACACCATTATGTATAAAGATATCAGTTGAATACAATGTTTTATAGATATATTTACAATTTTAAAGCAATTTGGAAGCCTACCAGTGCTTCAATTACTATAATAAAATACATTCTAAATGCCTATAAATGTTGGTGTTGGATTTGGGGGTTTTTTATAATGCAAAATCAGAGCTTCCCCTGCCCCTTTTGCTCACCAGGATGCAGGTCAAGATGTAGCTGTCACCCCATATGCCAGTGCCCTGCCCATGCCATTGCCCTTTATTCCCAAGCCACGGCCCCCCCAACCCTGCTGGAGCCCCTACTTCTAACCCACCAACTCCGGGTCCTTGTGGTGCCCCTTATTCCCCACCCACAGCGTCTCACCCCCTCCAGGCCCCTGTCCCCTCAACAGCGCCCAAGCCCCATGGGAGGTGGCAGCTGCTGCAGTGGAGTGAAGTATGAGGCCTGGCTCCCCCTACCTCACGGGCAGCACAGCTGGAGCAGAGTCCATGGAGGGGGGATGAGAGATGCCCATTGCAGGCTCAGGGCTCCCCACCCTGTTGCCCTGCTTCTGGGGACCTCTGTATCCCAGCATGTAGGACCTGGTGTGGCAGGGCAGGGCAGGGTGGGGAGGCATGGTGCCACCACCTAGAGCCCCACGCCACCATTGCGAGACACCCCATCTGCCTAGCAGCAGTGGGAATGGTGGCACATGGCTACCATTATCTGATTGCCTTCCTCCCACTCCCTCCAGCCCCTTGCAGACTGGAACTCTGCCAGCCTGCAAGGAGGAACCTGCCAGTTCCTGCGTTTTTCTCCTTAAAAAGTGACCATCTGGGTTTTTCTCCTTAAAATGAGAAAATCTGAACGAACTGCTTCAAAGGCTACACTCTTTCCAGGTCCCTCAAGAATCTTACTTCATCATCTACTCAAGGCAAACCATCCGCCTGGCTGTCACAGAGCCTTCTCGCTCTCGCTGTGTCACATTTGTTACAGCATTTTTACACGTACTTTTCACTCCCTTCACTACACAAAGTGAAAAGTAGTAGAGAGTTTAGGGTTAGCATTTCCAAAGCACATGTCACAGTAATGAAAGTCCCCTATGAGAACCAGATCCTATGAATGGTGTCAGCGGCGTAAAACCTGAGCTAGCTCCCCATCCCTTACATTTTCAACATGTCTATTTTAGTAAAGAACTGTGGGTCAGATTCTGATCTCGGGGGGGCAGGGGGAATCAAATGAAATGGACTCATTTTCAGCAGGCTTATATATTTGAATCTAACCCTACAAGTAGAAGTTACTTAGAGGCAGTCAAACAGCATGGCCTATCTCAAATGGGCACTTATTTTTCAAGTACTCTAAAAGCGCTCAAAGAGAAAAATATTAAATAAGTACATGGAGATTGTGGAGCCTTCCTAACCCTGATGAACACCTACTCAAGCCAGTAGTGTCACTGAAGCTGAAAGGACTAATCACATGAATAGGAGACCCAAAATCTTCCCCTACAATAAAGGCCCAGGCAGCTGCAAAGCACCCAGGTACTGCTTGTTGTTGCTAGGGGTTGTTTTAATGAGCCTGTTTTTGTTAGATAAGAGCAGTAATCTTGCCTATGTATTAGAAAGGCTAACAAATTGCAGCTAAATTGACTCTATTATATGAATTACCATCGCTCAAGCTAACAATTCACTATCTACTTTGTGCAGTCAAGTGAAATTTGTGGTGACTACAGACAGAATAAAATGCAGTTTTGCATTAGGCAGTATTAAAACTGTGCATGCTGCCACATACCTGGAACTACAAACACATAAATCTTTGGATCTTTCACTGAGAGTTGTGCCCTTTTTCAGCTGATCAGCATTCAAGTCCTTTGGGAGCACCTGAATGAGGGGTGAAAATAGCCAATTATAATTTTTCCAGGTAGAGTAAGAAAGCAGAAGAAAATACACATGGGTTAAGAGCACATACTCTATCTCCCCCATTGGAGAGTGGTACATTCCATGTTTACCCATTCCTTTAGTTTAGATGCAGTGGGGGAAGCTCGTACCATCTGGCATGAAAACATTTTTCAAACCTCAATCTTTTAACAAACATTTCATAGTTAACCCTTTTACAGTTTGGGGGATCTAGATAGTCAAAAAGTGTTCGTATAATAGCCTTCACACTTGTTGTGATTTAATTTCCATGTTTATTTTGTTGTAGATAAGAACAGATGAGATCATTTAACATTTCAGGCAGCTTCAGGAATTCATCTTGGTCATTTGATTTTATTTCATTGTAGCTTGGCCTGCAATCAGTTTGCTCAGAAATCAGAGAGGGGCGGGGAATAATTCTGGAAAAAAAGCCCCTAAGAACGTGTCTGACAGTTTCTCTCATTTGAACAAGCTGCCCTGCAGAACAAATCAACTTACCCATACTAAGCATTTTTTTACCAAATCTAGGCCTGATTTTGCTTCTGCACCACAGTAACTATAGTTACTCTGGATCAGCGCTGTCTGGTATCAGAATAAACCCTGGTTGAATGGCATATCAAAATCATTTATGTTCTGTGAATTAAATCAGAAAGGAAAGTGAGCATTCTTGAAATGTTAGTAAACAGATTGCAAAAGGGAAGTGCATGCTGCTACGCTAGTATTTGTTGTTGCTAAACGCTAGCAAGATACAGAAGGCATTAGCTTTTCCTTCTAAGAAACTGAGAAAAAGATATTTTAAGCCTGAACTTATCCTGAAAGCATTCATACTTACATGCATACCATCTGGGCTTTACGAGGCCAGCCGGTTTCAGTTTCTGGGAGTGTTGCTACAGGAGGCAGGAAGTGGACTCTGTGAAATCAGACACTTTAGAAAAGATTTTATCTCCACCCACAACGAGTCAAGTGTTTTGGCATGCAGATAGTATAGTATTCTCCTTCAAGAATAAACTAAAGAGATACTGCAACACTTAATGTGGCTTACCACAGAAATCCAAACTCTGCTCTCAGTTTCAATGGTGCAAAAACAGTAGATCTGATGTATAAGATTAGGGTGTAATGAAGAACAGGATTTGGCCCCTAGATTTTAGACAGGAATTTAATGAAGAGTGCTAATTTTGGTAAAAGGCCACATCTTGCTTTTCAAAGAGAATACTGGGTTTTCTTTGGGTTGATGAAAATTTTATTTTTACTTTTCATAGAAATCACAGAGCCCTAGGGCTGGAAGAGACCTCCA
>JAGPOW010003685.1:15020775-15046962 GCA_030014935.1 Caiman crocodilus
AACTTTACTCACATTTGCCAATGTCTAAATGGCTACCAACGATATAAGGATATGGAGATATAAAACCTTTATATGTGGCTTATTCACACAAGACATTGTGGGTGCGTCTACACATGCTTTTATGCGTGCCTAAGCTTAATGCATATTAAGGCAATTTAGGTGCACAGCTACACCTGCACACACTAAGGTGTATTAACACTTTGTGTGGACTGACTTGCAACTAAAGTTAGTCCCAGATCAGTTGACATACACAGCATTAATGTGCCTTAGTACATCGACATGTGCATTAAGGAGCTTTAGCTATTTGCACCTGAATTTGATACTTGCTTTTGTAGGAATCAAATTTAGGCATGAATAGCCTAAAATTGCCATTTTTTAAGGCGCATTGAGGGTACGTACATGTAGACCCATGCCCTTAGTATGTTTTAAAATGGCTAATGCACCTTAAATCAGCATGTGTACATGCGTGCTGCCTGAAACAAATCATTCCAGTTCAAAAGTTCTCTGGTCTTCCAATACAGATACAATATACATTTGCAATCAGGAAAGGCAGCATTATTAATTTTACTTGTCTCTTTTCTAATTACTCTCTGATAAGTTTATACCATGAATAGGAATTCAGACAGCTATATTTTACACAAGACATGCAGAATTAGAATACCTGCTTTCTAGGCCATATTTACTAAACCATTAGGTATCCATGAGAATACTGCATTGACATCTGCTGTCAGTTTGATTCTGCTATCTTAGTGCAATTAGTACAGATTGCATTGGTTTAATAGTTCTGCTTTTTTTTCTTTCGCTATTTTGACAGTTGAATATTCCAGACACTTCTCCTCAGCATGTTTTCCCTTCCCCTGAATCTCTTTGTACAAACTACTATATATTTGTGCTGATTGTACCTTCTCTAGCACATGAAAAAACATGATAGGCTTATGTGATGGCTTACCAGTGCTTCTTTCTAATTATAGTAGTACCATTTACACCCTATAGTTAAGACCATAGCATTAGTGTCATTGTAAAACCACACATTAGGAATGTACCAGTTACTTGTAACAATTCATTCAGGCTGAATCCTAGCATAGATGTTTATCACAGCCTAGAAAGGGGTTTGCTTTTGAGTGAGCATTTATACAAGTAAAAAGAAAAAAACAGAGGAAAGGAACATGTTGGATTTTTTTCCTCCTTTGGCCCCAGTTCTTTTCTCAAGCTGATTTCAAGCAACGAGTATAAATAACTTCACTAGAATGACTTCTGAGTTACATGGCTGCGAGAGGAACAACCCACCTGCTTTGCTGAGAATGTGCCGAGCAATTTGCAATGTTCATGTGGTTCAGGCACTTCACCAGGTTGTGGAAGCTTTGCGTTCTGCTCATGTCTTGTCCTGATCTTCCATTGTGACCCTGGGCAAATCACTTCATCTATCCTGCCTCAACTTCCACTCCTGTAAAACCGGGCTAAAACATGGTTAGCTCACAGCAGCGTGATAAATACATGCATCCAGATCACTGAGTATCTCTTGGACTAGAATGGTACAAACAAGTGTAAGTTTTGCTGATTACGAGATCTGACTTTGAGGGTGGCACTGATTAGAAAATCTGCTGAGGCCTTGGATCCTTCCACAAATTTTATTCACATAATATTGTGTTATAAGGTTTGAATCCATTACCCTGAAGGCCATGAGGGTATCATGTTTCTCAGGTGTTACCAACCAGGGTGATTTGCTTCATTTTTTTCTGTACAAGCCCTTAATATTATTATCCAGTAAACAAAAACCCAAGGAATGGAGGAGCTAGAGGCAAAGAAAATGAGGGAGCTCAGAAATATGGATTTAGTAGAGGAAACATGCTGGAGGCATCTTGCATACACACACACTCTCTGCTAGATGCCCTTTTTGCACATAGCAGGGTACAAAAGAAACATCTTAGCTGCCGGACCTTCCCTTCTTTCCTGCAAATGGGATGGAGAAGAAAATTTGTAGACTGTTAGACTAGCGATGGACCAATTTGATTTTCTAAGCTGGGCTCCTGCATAACACAGACCATAAGGGAATGTTTCCAAAACGTCTGATACCTCGGACACACTTTTGGGGGATTAAGATTGGCAGCACACTTCTTTCTTCCACCCAGAAAGTTACATATACATATATTTATTTCAGAACAGATAACATTTTCCATTCTCCAGCCAGAGGAAATCATACGGATGCTCAGGTGCACTGTTAAATAAATAAATGACACCAAAGAGGGAGAGAGATGGGTCCTTCTCTTTCCATTGTTTTCCCCCCTCCCCTTCTGCAGGCCCCTGATCTCTGTATCCCTAAAAGCAAGTCCCACAGCTGAAGCTGTTCCTGCAGGGTCTCATGCACCGGCCACCACCCCCACATCCCTCCTGGAAGCTCTGAGAGCACAAGAGGAGAGCAGGGGATGAGTTGGACCACAGAGCACAGCTCTACCTGTGTGTCCACCCACCTACCTGCTCTCAGCAAAGCTCACTGCTGGGAGTGCAGTGGGGCTGGCACAGGGCCCACCTGGGGGCAGGGAAAGGAGGGGAAGACAGCAGTGGTGGCACCTCCCAGAGGATCAGCCACAAGAGCCACTTGAGTAGCTACAGCAGGTGTAGGGTACCAAATAGGGAAGAAGAGCATTTACCTCCTCACACAGGTTGTTATGTATTGAATGTCTGTATATATGTTCAGTATCCAGGTTATAGCTGTATAGGTCTACAGGCAAAAGGAATCAAAACTCATGGCACAGGTGATATGTTTTATTAGTCCAACTAGATATTTGCAAAATATATATATATATATATATATATATTTGCAAGCTTTCAGGCACAGGCACCCTTCATCAGGCATAGGAGATTACAAAGATTGTAAAAGTTTTCCTAGGTAGAAGTGAAAATTCATATTTCACAGGAGAGCTGAAGGTGTGGTAAAGTCTCTTTCATTACTGAACAGCAAGAAAGATTTCTACACCTCCCTGCTTTCCTGCCGTCTAACACCATCAGGGAAGGAATCCTGCCTTATCTGTACCTCAAAGACCAACTCACAAAGACACTCCCATGGACCCAGAGGAACAGGCTTCCACCTTCAGTTTCCTCTGTGCAAAAATTAAGTTGATTTTCTATCTGCGGGGACTTTTTACAATCTTTAATTTTCCCTGGGCCTGAGAAAGGGCATGTGCACACAAAAGCTTGCAAAAAAAAAAAATATTTTTTTTTTTTGCAAGTTTTTAGGCGGTCCAATGAAAGGTATCATCTCTGACCTGAGACTTCTAGAGTTTTGTGTTTCTGTTTGGAACAGCTCATTTTGTGCAGATCAGGCTCAGAGAAAAGTTGGAAAAATCTCTTTACCTGAAAGTTGTCTGCTGGTAAGCAGGAGGTAGAATCACATTTCCTTCTGGTTATGATGTTTCATGTTTCACAGAAGAGTGGAATGCTCTTCTGGGCAGGAATGTCTTCTATGGAGAGGTATCTCTGTGCTCTATTAGAGTGCAAATGAGCTTGAGCAAAGGCAGGAGCAGGATCTCAGGTTTCAGGTGGTAAAGGAAGCAAAATTTACTACCTGAAACTAGACACTGGATTTATTACACATTATAAGATCTGACTCCCCAGGTACCTCTCTGCTATTCATTAGCTACATTCATTCCCCTTACCTTCACCCCCATAACCTGTTTCTCACCCACTGGCTCCTCAATTTACATCTTCACTGACTGGCTTTCTTGCATGCACACCAGCTTCTGGCTTCTTTACTAGTCCTTCCATCCAGGAAGACCACAGACCAACTGCAGATGCTTCCTCAGCCTGAGGTTGTTTGTGCCCGAAAGCCTGCAAAGAAGAATTTTTCCCAACTATTTTAGTTCTTTTAATAAAAGATATCGGATTTACCCAAAGAACCTTGTCTGAATATTTCCATGCATGAATTTAAACACATCTTTCGGGAAAAGGCCTGATTTGTAAATCACACTGGATGAAAGAAACACCAAAAAAAAAAAAGCTAGATAAACTGTTGCAGTGTTTCATTCCTTCACCATTAAAGGTTTGTGCCTTGTTTCTTGTGTGAAGATGTTTAGCTTAAATTTTTAGTCATTAGCTCACGCCACGTTGTTGACTAAATGGGTGAAAAAACCCTACTATTATCAAATTTGTATTTCCCATAAAAAATTGCAGATTTAAGATAACCTCTTACCCTTCCCATTAATACAATTAGTGAATTGAGCTCTTTTAATCTCTCACTATCAAACATTTTTTCCAATCCTTTAATTATTGCTACTGTTCTTCTTTGAACCCTTGCCAATTTGTCAAAATCTTTGTTTCATCCTGACCAAAGCCCTCGACACAACAATCCTGGACACAACATTTTTAGTATTGTAATTTATTAAAATATTTATTGTTTATTAAAAAGTAATTAGACACAACATGTTTTTGAGAGTCACTGGTTCTACAGATAGAGCCTTTCATCTTGCTTTCAAGGCCCATGTTCCTGGTTCTTAACAAGCAACCTAGATCGCATGGGATCAGTGTCCTACCCTTTTCATTATCTACCACTTCCCCAGTCTTCCCATCATCTGCACACTTTATTTCAGGAATTATCTTATGTTGCTAAAAATTAACTACTGCGGAGCCCAGGAACCTGTGGAGCAGTCTAGACACGCATCTGTTCAAAGATTTTTCCCTATGTACAATTATGTTTTGAGCTCTTACAATTAGGCATTTTTTTAATCCATGCTTATTTTGTATTGTTTTAGTTTCTTAAATCAGCATGACAGGCGGTACCAAATCATATGCCTGAGAATCTACTTGGAAGATGCAGGTACCGCACTCTAGATCAGTGGTCTCCAGCCTTTTTAAATAAGAGATTATTTCTGGCATTTAAAGCAACACAAGATCTACCGTGAGGCACTGCCACCCTCCTCCCCCAGCAGGTGTGTTGGGGGGGGAGGAATTGAGGCAGAGGAAGAAAAGATTATTTGGGGGTGCGCCTCCTCAGCAGGTAAGTCCCATCCAGTTGGGGCCCCACTCAATTTACCCCGATCCTGCCTCTGCGGCACAGCCCCTCACCACGGAGCCCTTGATCTAGCCCCTGCCCCTTCCCTCCCCCATGGACTAAACTGCTGGGGGTGAGGCATGTGTGTGCATACATGCAGACACGCAGTCCCCCACCCCAGCCTTGGATCAACTCCAGGAGGCTCCAAGATCTACTGCAAGAGACACTGAGATCCACCAGTGGATCGAGTTCCACTGGTTGATCACCACTGCCTTAGCTATATCTATGGGATCAGGATATATGGGAGCATGAGCAGTCTCAGACTCATGAGGTTATATGTCAGGACAGCTAAAGGAATGTGGCTGGGGCTGTGGGAGAAGCACTAACAGGTTAAGGCCCATCCAGAAAAGGTGTGAACTAATTGCTAAGATGGGGATGGTTTGGGTAGAGCTGATCCTACTTTGAGCAGGGGTGAACCAGAATACCTCCTGGGGTGTGTCCTGATGAACATGCATGTGCAGGGGTGTGCATTTCCCAAATGACAAATAGAGTGGCACTGCTGTTTGCCCCTGGGCAATCCCCTGCACATGTGTTCTGGCACATGGTAAAGTGACTTGGGTGAGGTAGGTGAATCTGGGGCCAGCACTTGTGTTGTCCCCAGCAGCCCTACCTGGGGTCCTGGGGGCTTCCCAGGGCAGCAGGGGCACCAAGCCAGCTGCTTGGAGCCTGGCCAGCAGCCAAAGCATGGCTCTGGCCAGCCAGGCTCCCTTTTTGGCAGCATACACTGCTGTCTCATACCTTGCACTTCTTTTTTTAGTGGCAGGGGGCTTTTTTGACACCAGGAACTCCTGGTGTCAAGAAAACTGCCATGCTGCAAATTAACAGTGCAGTGAACAGGTGCATGGGTGCTTCATGCAGTTTGTGGCACCTCAAACTGCTTTGAGGTGCTGCAAATGGCATGTGCATACTTGTTGGGATGTGCCCCTGGGGTCCTTGCCAGATGTACTTTTCCATGATTCTAAGAAAGATAGGAGGTTATAATTTATTAAAAAATAAAAGCTCTCTCATCCTTGCTTTCTTTTCCTTTAAAGCACATTTCAGAAATCTGTGAAATTCTGTGAGTTTCAATCTTCCATGAGCATGCTCTGTGCTCAGATTATCGCCTTGGCTACAAGGTCCAAAAAACCAGTAATTTCATTACCATAATCCTAAAATAGTGAGCTAGGTAAGATAACAGGATGCTAGGTTTAGGAGAAGCATTCAAGGGGCTTAGGTTATGGACACACATACATTTGGAACCAGTTCAAAAGGGGAAAGTTTCAAATGAGCAGCAGCTGTTACAGTCTAATTGCTGCATGTGGACAAACTGGGAGCAGTACAAATGCAGTAAATCCTCTTCAACTTTAACACTGGATGAAGCTGTGTTGAAGTTGGAGCAGTTTTGCTACATTTCTGTCATTTAACAGCTTCTGCCTTCTGGGAAACTTCCCCTTTTGAAACGGCTCCAAATACCCTTAGTTTCTTCTCATTGATTGTAGTGACTTTCCTGAAGATAGACTGGTGTTGCAACAATGCAAATTCAAGAGTCTGAATGTTTTCTTCTGTGCTAGTGTCTGAAACTGAGCTAGGAATCCCACTACACTGGGTCTTTCATGCGATTTCCATGAAGCAATTTCTATGACGCCAGCCCTACTGCTTCTAGGCACAGCTGGAAACACATTGCTGCTATTTCAGTACTTCTGCTTTCAGTCTTGGTAAAACATGGGAAGCAAAAGCTCCTCCAAGACTCCCCTGGCAAATACTGCAGAATTTCTAAGAGGCCCTAATTCAGGCTCACTTCCTGCAAGAAATAAGAGTTTAGAGAACATCTGCTTTTCTGAACTATCCCACACATCCTTCCTCACTCCCAAGTGCATTACCATAGCAAGGTGGGCAGGGGGGAGGGAAGGTGTGAGCAGGACAACCTCCCCAGGCACCAAAGTGGAGGGGTGCCAACAGGCACTGCCCAGCTGGGACGGGGTGTGAGATACAGCTATGAGCAGCTCATTTGGGGTGGCACAGGACTGGGGTTCTGCCACTGCGGGCACTCTGGGCAAGCATGGGGGGTGCCCCCCAGGATCTGTGCACAGTGTGAGGACGCGCTGCCACTGTAGGCTTTGCCCCAGGCACCAAACTTACTTACTGTGACACTGCCCAAGTCCATTGTAAGAAATTCTTACTATACTGTGTATTGCCTCCTCCTTCCTCACTTCTAATACCTCCCACAAAGTGCAGCGGGAAGTAAATATAAATTCTACCCTCCCCAAGTCAATGAAGTCGAGTAACGTGGGTGCTCAGTTTCCTCCTATCCACAGTTTTATGTTGTACAGCTAAGAGTGCCTCCAGCCCCTGCATATAATCATTATTATAGGCTACTAAAAGCAGAGGATAAATAAACTGAGATATTGTAGCTGAATAATCATAACTAGAAAAGGGCAAAACAAGTGATATTAATAGTAACTTCAAGATGGCTTACCACTGCAGGCTCCAAGATGTGCACTTACAGTGCCTCGGGGTCCACCACATACATGTGGTACTCTTGCCCCAGGCTCTATGGCAAGCTGTTGTCCATCTGCTCTCCCTGACCAAAGCCTCCCAAGCATGGGGGAGTGGCAATAGGTTCTGTAACAAACAAACAGGCCAATATTTAAAGGAACAGTGCAACTTAAAATATGTATATCGATTTTCTGATAAACCGACATAAAAACTATTGCAAAACCCTGATATTAATATTCCTTTCAGAAATAAACAAAAAAGGAAAGATATTTTTAACTAAGTATTACCATGTGGAGTTGAAATCCAAACATTATACTACTGAAGAGCTAGAAGTAAAATGACCCATACATAGAAGTGAGACCAACCTTTAGTGAGTTGCTTTTTCCACAAGAGAAATACAAAGTACACACTTTCAGCATGGGAACACTAATATATGCAACACTGGAGTCTGCTGAAATGCAGTAATTACCATGCTTTAGCAGACTCAGTTAATTGAGTCGGCTCCAACACGCTGTAATTTCCGCATGTTGGAGCAGACTAGCTGCATGTGTGTAGGTGCCCATTATCACTAGTAACAAAACATATATTTTTCTCCAGTTAAATAGACACTGGATGTTTTACTCATGTTGCTAGAGGGATAGTGCTATATTATTCAGTTTAAGAGCAAGGCAAAAACAAATAACTACTGCAAAGTGCATTGATTTGCTAGATTATAGATAAAGTTTTAAAAAACACAAGCAATTAGGCAAAAAAGTCAAAACAGTCAAAAGAGATTATGTCATTAGTCCTGCAGTCATTATTTTTAAATGTGTGTTTCTTATTCCGATTCATAAAACAAAATATAGTCTTCTTGAGTGCATCTGATACTTCATTATCAGTCATTTGTACACCTGAATTAATATTACCTCACCTGAGTTAATGCCTTTTGCTAGAGTTACAAACAGCCTGCAGGGCTGTGAAATAGAAAAGAGACATTACCAAGAATAGCTAAAAGACAGCAACATTGCTGAAGAGAGGATAGTCTGAATAATGGCACCTCAGGACCATGAAAAAGGGGAGAGGGTCATTAACACCTGTGGAGTTGAGAGAGATTATCAGGAATCACAAAGTCAATTGACTGAGTCAGTACTGCCTGGAAAAAGGGCAATTGCCCTTCCCAGTTGGTCTCAAAATTTGGGTGGGGAAATCAAAAAAGAGGGTGTACTGCCACCCCCCCACCCTCCTGGCTCTGCCCCTGCTGTCAATGTACAATAATGGGATATTCAATTATGTGTCACTTCTATTGTTTTAATAACAAAATAGCCTACAAATTACAATCACCTTCATTTTAAATCTCTTACTTGCAAAAATTCAGGCATTGTTTAGAATGTAGGCACAAAAGAAAAGCCATAAAACTTCTGTGGAATCTAAAAAGGATTTCTTCGTTTCCTCAACCATCACTCCAGAAAAGAATTAAATAGTGTTTGCTTGAACTCCAAAGTAAAGACACATTTGCACTGAATCAAGACATGGAACATTTTATCTAAAAAGAAGGATGTTTCAAAAGTGATATGACTTTGTGAAAAAAAGGGTCACAATGGAGTCTGAGCAGAATTTGAACTACAGCATCCACTACAAGTGCATTCTACAAGGAACTGTATAAGAAAGCAGCTCCTGCGCTACCTGCAGAAATCAGCATTTTCCAATCAGTCATTCTTTGAATTCCTATTCGTGTCACCAGGTGGGAAACTGACACTCTCATGGTCAGTGTGCTAGCTCTTTCACTAGCGTTTCTTATCTAGAGGAGCGTTTCCTTCTCTCCCTTGCCATTCTGCCCTGGAGGCCTACAACTGTTGCTTGTAATAGTATTTTTTATAACATTTCTGTCTCTCACCTCAATCCATGCTGTACCATTGTGGGCAGTCTCCATGTATCATTGCTTCTTTCAAGCATCATATCCTCCCCCAAGATACGACACATTCATCTCATCCTGCTCATTCACCCCATTGTGCTGGTTTTATATTGCAGCTATTTAAACGCCCAGCTATTTTCCTGATTAAATAAACTGTGGAACAGTTACTCAAAAGATATGGTTTTATTAGATAGCTACATTGCTGTTTTGCTAAATTGATTCTCATTCAACTCTCATTTTTCCACAGACAAAGCATCTATATTTTTTATGTATGTTTATTTTTTATTTTATAAAAGTGGAATCACCTTTGCCACCTTTATTTCTCTAGCACTTTCTTATGGGCCATACCCTTAGGCTTTTACTTAGCTTTAATTAATTCTGTGCTCAGACAAGCTCCTGGTGAACTCAACAGGAGTTTGAGTGAGTAAAGACCAAGGAAACAGACTTAGTAAAGGACCTCTAAATTTGGTCCTGGTGCCAGAGATAAGCAATGTAACCATTCCACTGCCAACCAATATATGCACACCCTTCAAACACTATGTCATTTATCACTGCATAACCTTACACCTCTCTCCTACTTGACCCCTGTTTCCCACCCAATTTCACCTTCCCCCACAGATTGTACCCACCTACCCTTTCTTCTTCTTTAGAGATGAGAAGGGGAGGAATAGCTATGGGTCCCTAACTTTGAATGCTTGCTTTGCAATACTGGAAACTTCAACAAGGATGGGAGACCATAAGGATAGCAAGGGACCCACAAAATACCCTAAGCCCACAAAATCAGCAG
This sequence comes from Caiman crocodilus, assembly GCA_030014935.1. Lineage (NCBI taxonomy): Eukaryota > Metazoa > Chordata > Crocodylia > Alligatoridae > Caiman > Caiman crocodilus. Next base: position 15,030,973 of record JAGPOW010003685.1, read on the forward strand.
ATAACTGTTGGAAAAACTTACTTTGTGCCAGTATGGCCCCTAACCCATCCTCTGTAACTCCCCTTTTGGATACATTAGCCCTGTTGTCATGAGGCTGCTGAAGATTGCATTTTTTCTATTTGCCCCAAGCATTCTTGGAAAGCAGCCTAAATCAATCAAATTATAACTGTGATCAGATAAGACACTGTACATGTAATAGAGGTACAAGGAGAAGCATTCTCTGCTAATGGTCTCCATGAAAAGCCATCCTGGAAGGTGTTCCAAGAACTGTAAAGGCTAAATATTAGGGGTGTGCAAAGCTTCAGTCGCCAAGTCAATTCAGAGAAGATTTGGCCCAAATCAGAGGCTGAATCACTGAATCCAAATCTAATCAGAAGACAAAAAAACCCTCCTCTGAACCAATTCGGAAAAGATTCGGAAAATGATTTGGAGATTTGGCAATTCAGAAGCCAGTATTGCAGAGAAACAGAAACTGAGAAGAAAGGGGGAGCAAGGAGGGAAAGACTGACATCTGGAGCTGGCCAGTGACTGTGATCTTTTCCTGAGTCCCCTTCCAACCACAGTGCTCTTGGGGAGGGACATAGAAACAGCACATAAGCCTCTGTCTGCAGCCTTTCTGTCCCTTTTGTGAACTGTTTCTCCCTGAGCATCGGGAAGTCCCCTGTTACAGGCTACCATCCCTGCTGTTTTCATCCCGCTGTGCCTTAGCACACACAAAGTCACACATGTCATGAGTTTTGCTTTCAGAAGTTTGATATGCAGTTTCCCAGAAATGCCTGCACCTATCTCCTTGAAACCTGGCAGGTTTCATGCCCTCAGAAAGGGCTACCATCCCTTTTGTTTTTATCCAAATCTTTCTTAACACAGACACGACATGAGTTTTACTTTCAGCAGTTTGAGGTGAAGCTTATCAGAAACCTCTACACTTATCTCCTTGAAACCTGACAGACTCTGTGCCTTCAGAAGGAGCCACCATCCCTGCTGTTTTCATCTAAATCAGTCAGAAAATGACAAAGATATAGGTATTTTAGTGATGCCCCATTATAATCTATGGCAAATCACAGAGTCTCTCTGAATCAGCGTCAAATCTTCTGAAGCCAATTTGGCTGAATCAATTTGGGACAGTGATCTGAATCTCTGAATCCAATCAGTGTCCTCCAAATCAGCCAACTCTGAATCTGAATTGAATATGGCCCTATTCGCACAGGCCTACAAAATATTGGTAGGTGCATAGTAGAGCTATGCAAAACTTCAGGTGCTGATTGGATTTGGAGGAGATTCGGCCTGCTTCGGTGGCTGAATCTCTAAATCCAACTCGAATCAGGGAACAAGTTAAAAGGCCTGAATCAATTCAAAGCTCTCTGAATTGATTCAAAAAAGATTCAGAGAGCTTTGTTGATTCAGGCAGCCCCGCTGGATGCAGCAGAGAGCTGGACCCAGACTCCAAGCTGGTAAGTAGGGGTAGGAGAGGGGAGGCTGGAGGAAGGAGCAGAGCCTCCCACATGTTGGGGGAAGTAGGGATTGCCTCCCCACCAGGTAGGAGCTGGTGATTTTGGGGGAGGGTTGTTTGTTTTTTCAAAGGGCTGGGATCTGGGGCAGGCTGGGGCAATAATGGGGGGGGCTGGGAGAGTGGTTGGGGGTCAGGAGCTTGTGGCAGAGCCCTCCATGGGGCAGGGGGGCAGCAGGGATTGCCCCACCCCCTCAACTGGCAGCAGCTAGTGAGTATGGGCTTTTTTTTTCAAAGACCCAGGAGTTGGGAGACCAGGTTGGGGATGGGGCCTGTATGATTCGGAGATTCAGCTGATTTGGCAGCTGAATCTCCAAATCAGATACAACTGAATTGATTTGGGACAGCAAGTCAAATCACTGAATTGAATCACTGTCCCTTGAATCGGCCAAATCTGGATCTGAAGCTAATACTAGCCGCTTTGAACAGGCCTAACGCTAGGCTTACACTTATGAGGTCAACATGTACACCTCAAAAATCTTTAAGTCTTCAAACTGCGTGTGTCCCACCATGTATTTTTTCTCCTAAGACTCAGGCATGGTCTGTCTTACAAGTTTCATCAGCTTCTCTCTCTTTACCTTTAATGGTCCCCCCAAAGGGATCAGTAGGAGCCATTTTGTAAACTTTAGTGTAAATTATTGTTGTCTGTCTGACATTCACAACTTTAGAAAATAGCTACTTTCCTATAGGCACCTTCATATTGCATTACCTTTAATGAATTAACTGTTTATTTTCTTTTTCATTTACTTTCCATATACCCTGAGATTTCTTTATAGCCCCTCGCTCATTTTTGCTCCATATTAGTGCTGTTCAAGAGTATTCTACTCTTGTGTGCACTTAGTGTGGTCAGTAATGGCCATATGAAGCTCATTTATTAAGCATGCAAGTGGATTTAGATGCCTAAGTGTAATTTCACCCTACTCAAGTCCCTAAGAAAAAGTCTTTTAATGCATCTACTTCATACCAAGATGTCATCTCAGCCTAAAAATTATGTGACCAAAAGCAGTGGGAAGAAGGACCCACAGTTTTTCAGGACTCAAAGAGAGTGGAACAGGATAACACTTAAGCACCACAGTCCATTTCCATATCCAGTACGTTTGCCAGCATCTAGGCCTTTGTAACTACACAAGACACATAGAAATGGAAATTCTAACTTGGAGCATATTCACCTGCACATACAACTTGTAACATTTATCTGGATGGCTGAGGTACATATCATCCATTTATGTTTTCAATTCTAGTTACGCTTCTCACCCCATCTCTGTGGACTCCTTATGAATCCAGTTTAAATAGAATTATCCCTGGACTCTTTATTGATGTATATATAAAAGCAACAACTTTGGCACCATGCTGTCAGACTCATCTCAGAATAGCTCTCTCTCTCTCTCTCTCAGTTAAGTATTTCAAAAGGTTGAACATGTTCTCTGCTCAACTCCAAGACAAAAGCACTTTGGGAAAGCACTTTTGGGAAAGAGAGTTAAATGCATGCGGATAGCACAGCAGTGAGGAAGAAAAACACAGTAGGGAAAGGTTTACCTAAGGAATCACAGCAAGACCAGCACAGCCAACTCAGTGCAGTAAACTAATCGTTTAGGATATTAATACAATGCTAATAGCAGTATTGTGTCTGCTTCCATAGGTAGCACAGGCACAGACGGCTTCCTCTGGTATCTCAGCTCAGGGCTTCCTTGTGCCATCTACACTCCGCTACATAACCTAATGCATTCATAACTAGCTTGCAGTATCTCTACTGAGTACTAAGTTGAATTATTATTCATAAATTGTGGCCAATTGCCTTTTGTTGGTCTGTTCAACACCTACCATGAAGGGTCTTGATTTCATGCCAGGCCTCTGGGTAACTACTAGAATACAAATAATAAGGTGAGGGCACAGCTCAAGAGCATTTAAGCTTCTATATTTAAACAGACATTTTTCTTCAATTAAATGAGCTTTGGATCTTTGTGACGGCCAGAACCAGAGGGATTAATAAGCAATAAATATATGTTTCTTGGAGGCATTTGGAATTTTTGTCTAATGTAAAGCTTGTAAGTTTGTAACCCGCAAATGTAACTTGTCTGTCAGAAGTTTAACCAAAATGATAAAACTAACTGTTTGTGGAACTGACTGAGCCCCAAAGGTGAAGCCGTAGCTGCAAGATTAGCTGACCTAACTATTTTTGCTCAGGGTTCAGCCTTGACAGTAAAAACTGGATCCAACCACCTGCCACACCTAACACATTCCAGGAAAGCATATTCAGAGAAACCTAAAAGGGTTGGGCTTAAGCAGAGTGATGTCAAGTTCAAACCTAAAGGTGCTGCATTGTAATTTGCTTATTGGATAAACCCAAGTTTGGGTAATAACCTTTTGTAACCTGGGCAGTACTCCAAGAGGTACCCCCTCTCCAATTGAAGGGCACAAAGCAGGTGCACAAGTGCTGTGGGAAGTGTAGGGCCTCTCCTCCTCGTATACAGCAGAGCCAGACTACCAATGGGGACTTAACCATATACCTTTTAATGAGAGAACAGTACTGGGAACATAACCAGTATAAAGCAGGGGGTATAGGGGACACTACAATGCCCCGAGGGGGCAGAATTCAACAAAGGTTAGACGCTTACAATCATAGACATATTCATGCAGTTGACAAAAGACAGGGTTAACCAAAATGTAAAACACAAACAGCAGAACAAACAATACTGGTTGGTGAAATATAAAAGCACAAAATACAAAATGTCAAATGACAAAGAATATTGGGCCTAGGTACCTGGAGGGGGAGAAAAGGGGAAAATACAATGGCCCCTTTCCACTGCAAGAAGAATTTCTCCCTATTAGCTCACCCACCCCACCTGGTACTTGAACTCAGATCTCCCACGTGGTAGGCAAAACCACTACAATACAGCTACCATTGCTGGTACTACTTCAACCTGCTGAGGGTCTTGACCTTCCTGGAGCACTGGCTCATGTCAAGCTGTCTGGCCTCTTATTGGAGGAGCTGGCAGCAGAGCTAGGGACCGCTCAGGTTGCTGCTCAGATCCTTGCTGGAGTTGGGGCGCCTCTCCTGCTGGCCACAGCCTCTCATAGGGGATCCTGGAGCCCAGCGGGGCGCCTCTCCTGACCCCCGCATGCTGTGCTGCTGAGGGTCCAACTGCTGCCTGCAGGTCCCACTCCTTCAGGCTCTTCTGGGGCAACTGCTCCTGCCCTGCTGGCCCAGCTTTTGCCAGCTCTCTGAAGCTCCTTCCTTGTGGTCCCTTGCTGGTCTGTGCTGAGGCAGCTGCACTGCCCCTTTTATCCCTCTCCAGGTGACCCAGGGGGCCAAACAGGGGGCATGGTGGGTGAGTCTCTGGGGCCTGATTGGTAAGGAAAGGGAATCTCAAGTCCTCCAATCCTCTTTTGCCCTTTCCAAACCCCTGGGCTAAGTCACTGCTAGCTAGCCTGTCACATTTTTATGATAATTTTTAACACCTTTCAATCCTATAGGGTAACAGCTATAGGGCAAGATTGTGAGTGGCTCTAAAGTCAACAGATTAGCATAAGTCTAGATATAAAAAGCACGTGTGTCAGGTGACCAGCAGGAAGGAGGGAACAGGACGGTCATTGCTGTTCCAGCCCAGACTCTGGACTCCCAATGTGAGTGAGGATCGGAGTCTGATCAAGGGAACTCCCCAGTAATCCCTCTGACAGCATTGATCCGGGATGCCTGACTTCACTGAAATCACTTGGCGCGCACCTGGCAATAAGGACCTATTGATAAGTTGGGAACCCGTGTCTGTCTACCTGTTGTTTTGAACAGCGCAGTGACTGATACCCTCGCAGTACTCAGTTGGCCTGTGACAGAACGGATCCATCCATCTGTTGTTATTATTTACTATTATCTCTTCAATACTGCATTGTCTGCTTATCGCATTTATCTTCCTGTTAACTGTTGTATGTGTACGCTATAATAAATTTGCCTTTGCTTCACTCCCAACTTTGCTTCCTCGATCCAAAACTGAACTGAACAGCCCAGTGTCCGATACCCTCGCAGCACCTAGTTGGCCTGCGATAGAAATGATATGCTCACAGTGCCCAAATGTCCTGTGACAGCTCACACTGAGCTGCTAAGTTGTGTTGGCTCATTTCGGAAAAAAATTTTTCTCATCAGTGTCACTGCTGTGGGGATCAAAGGGGAAGATCCCTGAGAACGGAAGAACAGAGAAAAAAGGAAAGAAAGAAGAATTAACAGCAGAAAAAGCATTTTTGTATTTGTCTATGGAATCTCTTCCTCGAGTCACTTCCATACACCTGCCATAGGAGGTTTCATGCAGAGCTGCGGATTGCTGATAAACTAAGGGTTCATACAACCGCAGACCGGTGGCACTCTCCCTCTAGCTTTGTCTCCGATTCCTTTTCCTTTCCAAAGTAACTTTGGTTATACCAACACTTATTTTGTTGGTGCGTGGCAATTAAAAAGGGCTACAAAAAGATTTTGCTTTCATGTAAGGCAGGACACCTGCCTGATACCTGGCAGATCTGCAAGACGTTTTTTTTCACTGCACTTGTATCCCTCCTTGTAAAACTGACCCATGCCACTAGGTCAGAGATTTACATGACCTAGATGAAGAGAGGTTGGCACATGGTTTCCTTGCGTTTCTGGAGTGCAACTCTGAGAACACAAAATGGTTATGCATGCTCAGCAACATGTGTTGTTTAAAATGGCAACTAGTACTTTCTCCTGTCCTCCCTTAGCTTTACCACCACTCCTCCAAAGTAGAGGTTAGATTTTACAATGAAAGGACTAGGGACCAGAAGAAAATTTAGGGATCCAAGACCTGTATTTCAGTAGAAATTAGGCACCTAACAACCTTTCTGAATCTGACCCTAGAAAACTAGCCGAAAGCCTACTAAAGCCAATAAAATGCTTATGTCAATCTCCGTGGTGTTTGGATCAGGCCCTCCATTCCAACCCTCTACCCAGGTATATATTGGACAGTTACTCCTGCTTAGAGCTCCAGAAAATCCCATTTGCTGCTACCTAGCTACAGATCTGACATGAACTGAGATATTACAATGCTCAATGTCAATATATTGACATTCTGTTTGGCTTCACAGAGTCCACTTAGCAATTATGGGATAGCAGCATCCATCTTTACATAAATCCAATAATTTTTTTGCTGATCTAAAGACAGTATATTCTTCCATTCATTTGGTATCCTATTTGATTGCTTAGTGCAGACACCAGAAGAGGACAGCTTATCTTTATGAATTCATTACTTCCAGGTCAGCTCCACAACTTCCACACACAGCTTTTGGATCACTATCTTTCTGCAGATCTAGTTATTGTGACCTTCTGGATCTTTCATAACCTAAGCAGCCACGGATATTTCTTCCTAACAGACTTTCTAATACAGTGTCTCAAAAATAATTTCTCCCTCTCCGCTCTTTGAAGCATTGCTGTAAGATCTTAAGGAAATATACTTCACTAAATGATTATAGATAGTTTCAAGTTCAATCCTCTACAGCAATGGTCAGTTGAAAATCCATGGAGTAGAATATACTGAGGAAGAAGAGGAGGAATAGTATTATATCATTCTCTTCCAATGGAAAGAAAAATTAGCGGATTCCAATAATGAATATATACAAGAATTATTACATTTAATTCCTGCATGAGCTAGAAGAGAGACAGCATAGCACCAAGGCCTCAACTTTTTTTGCCTCTAATACAATACTAAAAAACCATTGCAACTCTTACCATTGTTTTTAGTACTAGTGAATTGGAAGTAACTTTTCATTAAGACCAGCCAGGCAAAAGACCACCCTGGTAAAGGACACTGAAAAGTTTCAAAGGGTTTCTGAATCAGACATTGTTATTAAGAGTATATCATTTTACTTGCATAGTCATGAATGAATGGAGATTCCCAGGACTTAAAGACATTTGGTGGAGTAGAGATCAAAGAAATCCTTTTTTCATTTAGTAAAAGTGAGCTGGGTTATAACACATACTTCTAAGGTAACTTTTTTCTGGAGCTAAATTGGTCTTTCTGTGTACTTGTGTGAAGAAGAATTTTATTGAATGAGCACTCATAACAGAGAACTTGGAAAAAATGAAGTATCATACTGGATTTCTTAAGAGAGGAGTACCTGGGAGTTTGTGAGGAAATGCTCTTTCTTCTTTCTCCCTTGCTTACCTTTGGCATTCCTTCACCCATTTTTTCCCCTCGTTCCCCCTCTCCCCTCCCTTCTCTACCCATTGTTTTCCTAATTTACACCTATTTACATTCTCACTGACCTCCTGTCACACTTTTAGATTCTTTCATTCCTTGGAGGTCTCAATACAACAGCAGCGTCTCCCTATGCCTGAAGAAGGGCATTAGTGCCTGAAAGCTTGCAAAGACCTTTGTTCCAGCTACTCAGTTGGTCTAATAAAAGATATCACAACTACTCAAAGAACCTTTCCTGCCTTTCTCGTTTAATCATTTTATTAATTGCATGAATTCCTCTGTGTAAATAGATTGAAGGACTGAACCACTTTTGTGCATTCCTGCATATGGATGTACAGCAGAGTCCCTTCCCAATGTTGTTGGCCATAAGGCTAGCCAGAGAACAATAATATTGTATCATAAAAAATATTGATGTTTCAACACTTTTTTATGTTCCAATACAGACTAAAGGCAACCCTTTTCACATATTATAGGAAAAGACTGAGAGAAAGACCCTGCAGATTAACCAATGGCCCAGTGACCAAAGCCTCATCTGGAATGTAGGAAATTCAAGATTAAGTCTTTAAATTAGACTAAGGAGTAAATTAAAAGATTTTTGTTTTCTTTAGTGGTTATATATGTTATATGTGTACTTTAGGAGGAAGAAAACTTTTTGTCCAGAAAAAATGAAAGAAACAAAACCTTCAAGTTAGCTTTGAGCTATTTTATTGGTTTTTAAACATTAAAAGACTATATTGCTATATTTAGCTTTGAAATATCATGTTGATGATAGAAAACAATTAAATAGATTCATTTAGATAATGTGGAGATTAGCTTTCTTATTTCTTAAAAGTATTAATAAATTCATAATGAGAACCCAGTGCTGAGCTGAAATTGCATTTTCATTTCATAAGCCCCTTTTCACTTTTCTTCTTTCTTGTCATTTCATATTCACGGCACATTTTACAAGTGGTACCCACATATTAGGTCACTTTGCAAGGTGACCTCTTTGGTGGTCCACCAAGATCCTGTCCATGTATCGTATTAGTCGTCTTCTCCTTGGCCTACTTCCTTTCACAGTCTTTGCAAGATCCTAGTACTATGCAGAACTCTATAGCCTAGTAGTTCAAGTTATTACCTGGGAAAGGAAAGCCCTTGTTTCTGATCCTTGCCCCCAGGTTTATTTCTGTTTTTTATCCAATGACCATTTGATATAAAACATAGAAACCCTTTGGAGTTTCAGGACAAGTGTCATATTTTCCTCTCTTTTCTACTTCTCTCTCGGTGTGTCTACAGGAGATGCTGTGCTGTACAGTAGCAAATTTTACTGCGCAGTAAGTATGCACATCTATATGTGTGCATGCTTATTGCACAGTAAATGACGCTACTCACAAGTAAATTTACTACCTGCAAATGCAAATAGCAACTTTACTTGTGATTAGTTCCTGAGCACTAGTGTACATATAGACACCAACCAGGAGTAAATCTGCCCCTGGTCAGCCCTGCAATTAGGGGGCCAGCCTCAGGGTAGCAGGAGGGCTCCAGGGCACCAGGGCTAGGCCAGCTCTATGCCTGCCCCAGCCTCAAGCTCTTAAAAGCCTGCCAGCATTTTGAGCCCTAGGGCACATGCAGGCAATCTGAGGCCACTCCAGACTCCTGTGTACCCCTGGGTAGTAGGGCTGTGAGAAGCTTTGGTTGTTGATTCAATTCAGCAGAGATTCAGTCTGATTTGGTGGCCAAATCTCCTTATCTGAATCAAATCAGGAGACCCTTTAATCTCTCTGAATTGAATCAGAACCCTCCTAATTGATTTGGAGAGATTCAGAAAGATTCGGTGATTTGGACATAGACACAGCTTTACAGGTTTTTTCTACATACCTCAAGGTACCAGGGGGCTCATGAATGCTATGATGCTGGGGGGGATGGAACGTCCTGCAGGAGTGCAGAGGGTTCCCCAGCATGCTCAGCAGCAGACCTGGAAATGGACCAGAAGGACTCCTGTCCACTTCTGTGTCTACCATGGAGCATGTGGGGGCCTCCAGTCACCTCCCTGACTGGGTGACTGGTGCACCAAACCCAGGAAACACCTGGGTTCCCCCCACAGCCAATTGCCAAGCTGCAGGGGATCAGGGGGTATGGGCCCTGTGCACTCAGCAGTGGACCCAGAAATACTTCTGGTCCATTTCTGGGTTCACTGCTGAGCATGCAGCCTCCCTCCCCCGCCATGCTCCTGTGGGATGCTTCATCTGCCCCAGCATCACAGCATTCACGAGCTGTGCCTGATACCTCAAGGTATGTAGAAAAACACATTTAAAGCTGTGTCTATGGCCGAATTGCCAATTCTCCAAATCACCATCGAATCTTCAGATTTGGATTTGGCCAAATCGAATTGGGACAATGATCTCAATCGACTAATCGAATCGCTGTCCCTGATTTGGGCCAAATCCAAATTGAAATGGCGAATCACTGTCCCTGATTTGGGCCAAATCCAAATTGAAATGAAATATGAGCCACTTCACACACCCTTACCAGCCACAGGCCACAGGCTAACCCCACCAACCTATCTGCACTCCAGCGCCACTGCCTAGTACTACAGTGCCACATCTCTGCCAGGCCCATGCCATCCAGGCCTGCAGGGTGCTGCAGGCTCCTGCTACACAACATCTTGCCCAAGGCCACACAGCCAGTTAGTGGCAAAGTAGGTGATAAAACTGATCTGTTTCCCATTACAGTGTTGCCTACAGGTGATATACTGCTGTTTACATCTTCATTAAAGGGGAATCATCAACCTAAAAGGTTTCCACTGAATGTCTGCTTTGAATTTCAGTTGGTTTACCTGGCAGAAATCCTCATCAAACTGGTTAGTCCAAGAAGTACATCTCCATAAAAACCTGGAGACATCAGTTCAATACCTGACAATAATTCTCAGTCATCATGAGAGTCAGGTAGAACAGGCTTTGAGGTTATTGCCTACATCTTCCAATAAAAACTAACTGCACCATGGCTGACAAAGGTTTCAATGAGCTATTTCTTACAGTCAGGTTAACAAAGTGCATGTAATAGTGTCTGTAACAGCACCATCTGGTGACTTCCAGTCATAATATAGTTCTGCTTAAAATGCAAAGTAACAAGAGCCTCATTCAACTGACATCAAGATGGCAGTTCAGGGAGAGCCCCTTCTATCTTTTGAGACTAAGTTTTTGTGCTTGACTTTTTGGTTTCTCTCTCTGTCACGCACAGACTATACGGAGGCCAGGATTTCCCAAAGTGCTGGGGGCATACAGCTTGTGACACCTAATTAAGACTTCCAGGGGATGAGTACTTAGGACTTAAAAAGCAAGCAAACGAACAAAAACAAGCCTATTTAAAGGCTCCCCAAAATAGAGACATCCATTGTCACTTTTGAAAAACATGGCTAGGATGGATGGTTGAACAAAGTTAAATTGAGGTTTAAGAAGACCTAGGCAAAAGTTCAGAGCCTTTTTCTTCCAGACCAGTGGTGACTAACCTTGTTGGCCTGTTGGCCAAATGAGCAGTACTAGATTGGCTTGCCAGCTGGAGCCCTTCTGTGGGCCCATTCTGGCACTTTGTGCTGGTTCAACCAGCATCCAGTGCATCCACAGGCTCCAGTCTGGCCAGTCCTGCGCACCAGCATTGAGCGCCAGCTCAGTCCAGCCATAAGGGAATGAAGCCCAATTCCTGTCTATGGTGCTAGCCCAGAGGAAGCCCAATTCAACTGCATAGGGCTCAAAAAGTTAATTGCCACTTCTCTGCCGCTGCCAGATCTCCAGACCTGTAGCTATTTTACAAGGCCCCATGGGCTAGGGGGGTGAGCACCCCTGTTCCAGACTAAACAGTGTAACTGTACTAGAGTAGGGCAAGCCCAGTGTCTTGGGTTTGTATTTTTTGACCCAGTGCCAGGGATGATAGATTTCAGTTACTTTGCAGACATGGCTACATGTCTTCACGCTAGACAATGGTAGCCAAGATGATTACTGGAAAGAGTCTGGCAGGGAATAGCATGTATATAGAGTACAGAATGTGAAATATGTATTAAGCTGCCTAAGTCATTGGAAAGTAAAGATGGCAGTGAAAAGCTTTAATGAAAACATGTTTTATTTTCTTTCTCATTTGACTTTGTCTGGATGTGGCTGAATGTGTCTGGATTGCTAAGAGAAGCAGCTTGTCAGGTGTCATAATATTAAATGCTTAATTTTCCTAAAAATTAATCTAGAGTGTCTATAATTATGCATGTCCTCTTTTTACTTTTCAGCTTTCATTATGAAGTAGGAAACAGCATCACAGTACTTATGGGTATTGATTATTTAAACTAATGGGCTGAGACTGATTTAATCTATTGCTGCCACGATAGGGGTTCTAAATTGTATCTCCTTTTTATGCAGAATGGTGGGGGGAAAAGGAGAGAGAGATTTCAAGGGCCTGCTGTGTGCTACTTGCTATTCAAAGATGATGGTTCACCTACCTCCAAGACCCTCAGGAAGTGCTCATTCACTTAAAAAATCTACTGTATACATAATCATTTAATTTTTGAGGCCCTGCCATTGTACACAGTGTGTGATAAAGATCCAACACAAGGGGTGTACAAAAAATCCTGCAAGAAACTTGAAATGCAGTGGGACTTAGTCCTTAGTACAGTATGTGCAACATTTTCTGGAATTTCAGTTTCATTTCTGACATATTTAACATCATTACATTTGCGTGAACAAGGTAACATCAGGGTTAAAATGATATTCCTCAGAACAAGGAATAGCTGAGGAAGAGAATTCAATTAAGGAAGATGGAGAAAGAAGGTCACATTTCAGAAGAGACTTTGTCTGGTGTGATTCCGGGGGGCTGAAAGTAGAGGTTTGTAAACAGGCCCTATTCGATTTGAATTCAGATTCAGCCTGAATCAGGGATAGTGATTCAATTAATTGATTTGGATCACTGTCCCCGATTCAATTCAGTCGAATCTGAATCTGAAGAGTCGATGCTGATTTGGAGAATCGGCGATTCGGACATAGACATAGCTTTAAATGTTTTTTCTATATACCTTGAGATACCAGCACAGCTCATGATCACTGCAATGCTGGGGTGGATGAAGTACCCCACAGGTGTGCAGGAGGGCCCACCCATGTGCTTGGTGGCAAACCCAGGAAGTACTTCCAGTCCACTCCTGGGTCCACTGGGGAGCACGCTGGGCACACCCCCTGCAGCCTCCTGACTTAGTGATTGGCCACTGGGGGACCCCAGGTGCCCCCCCCAGACCCAGGAAGTGCCAGTCACTGAGCCAAGGGGACATTTGGGGGGGAAGGAGGGCTGCATGTTCTCCAGTGGACCTAGAAGTGAACTAGAAGTGTTTCTGGTCCACTTCTGGGTCTGTTGCTGAGTGCGCTAGGGAGCCCTGCATGCTTCTGTGGGACACCCATTCACCCCAGCATCTCAGTGTTCATGAGCCACCTGCTACATAGAGCTATGTAGAAAAAACATTTAAACATTTAAAGCTGTTTCTATGTCCAAGTTGCTGAATCTCTCTGAATTGATTCGGAGGGTTCCGATTCAATTTGGAGAAATTAAAGGGTCTCCTGATTCAATTCAGATTCGGAGATTCAGCCACCGAATCGGACCAAATCTGCTGAATTGAATCAGGGACCGAAGCTTCACACAGCCCTAACTGAAAGCTAAATTGAGGCTACAGGCTGAGTGGCTAAAGACTGACAGCTAGTAACATTGCCTTTTAGACCACTGAGGAGCTCACTCCCTCCTGCAATGCTGCCTGCTGCTTCGTTCTTTACAAACAAAGATTTCTAGGTATATAGGCAACAATCACCGCAATGAACAGGACCAAGCAAAAAGCCTTCCACCCCTTGTGCATGCCGTCTTCACTAGGAAGTCAAATCTTCATGGAGTTTAAGTTTCCTGTGCTACCTAAACCTAGTGCAAGCAACCTGGGTGGGCCTTCTGTGATGAAGTGCATTTACTGTATTACCGTTCTATGGGAATGGAGTGATGAAAATGAGGTGCTAAAGGCACAGGCTAAAACAAAGGACAGTGCTACCACATGCCTTTTTCCTTCCTGAGAATGCTCTTCACTGTTCATCCCTGTAACTCTATTCCTGGACTTCTCCTGAGCCTAGACTGTCAGCTATGGCAAATTATATAGCTGTTTCACAATGTGGACAAATATCCACTGAGGACAAAGATAAGGTTACAAAACTTATTAAGATATGGAACCCCAATTTTCAGAGATCAAAGGCTACTTTATTATCCCTATCTCCACCTATCTTATTAATCATTTTTAATTTCTCATAGAAAAGACCTATTTCACTGGATCATGTTGTCAAGCTACATTAAATTGCTTGACAGAGGAAATATTAACACAAGAAAATTAGATGCAAAATACCACAAACATTTGATAGGCATCTAGTGCATGCAAGTGCTGGATGCCCTAGCAGATCAGCTTGGGCCAATCTTGCTAATAAAACTATAGCATCCCTGCAATAGGAATTTCAGTTCTAAAGCTTCACTTCTACCTCATTCGTTTGCATCTGGGTCTTAAAGCAAGTTATAATCCACATTTATTTCAGAGAATTGCCATTCCAAAACTCCCTGGGCCAAGCAGACTGCAGGGCAAATTTTGCTTTTTGTTTCTTTACCAATACTAGTTTATAGCACAGTCTTCAAGTTACCTGATCAGTGATCTTCCTTGTTTTTTTCAGGAATAAGAATGCACCTCAGAGAATAGTATGAGAGAAAAATATTCAGATCACACCCTGGGCTGCATTTGAATGACTTTTTTGCACCTCATGGGGAAAAATGGGACACAAAGTATAAAGCCACTTTTATACTTTATCACCCACAGGTATAGGGTGGGGCTCACTCTGGCCATAGAGAAGCTTCAAAGATATCTTGCTTTGCACCGGCTGGCAACACTGTACATTAAGGCAGGAGATAATTAATGCCAATCAGCATGGGTTTATAGGAACTAAATGCTGGCAACCTAACTCGACTTTCTAAAGTGATATATAAATGTAGTAGATCAAGGAGATGGCCTTGTAGGACAACTAGCATGGTATCATTCTACTTCCTTAATCCAAATGTTTTGCCATCCAGAGCATCATTTGGTGGGTGTGTTTCTAATGGGGCCCCACAGGGATTAGTTCTTGGCCCTGTGCTATTTAGTAATTTTTATCAAGATATGCAAAAAAATCTCTCTCTGATAATGTTTGGGGAGATGAGGTGAGTGGTACATAAGAAAGAGGGGAAGTCACTAAGCAAACATCATGGATTTGAATAAGGTCAAAGTGATTTATTAAGACACAAACTATGCAGGCCATACTGAAAGGATGGTGGACTCTGACCTAGAAAATCAGTAATTCTGGGAAGAAGTTGGAGTCATGTCAGAGAGCTACAAGAACAGAAGCCCCCAGTTCAGTATTATATCTCTAAATACTATTATATTCCTGAGATGTATAAATAAGGGGGAGTTGAGAGCTTATCAGGATTTGGCACAGGTGTGATTGCTTGTAGAATAGTGCATCCAGTCTTGGTGTCCCTAGTTCAAAGAGGATGTTGATAAATCAGAGAAGGCTCAGAGGAAAGTCAAGAGAATTGATTAAAATGAGTGGAAAATACACCTGACAGAGAAACTCCAGGAGCTTAGTCAATTTACCTTATCAAAGAGAAGGTTAAAAGGTGACTTGATCAGAGTGTGTAAGCACAAGCCTGGAGAATGGAGCCCTGATAGCTGGCTCTTCAGACAAGATTAACACGCTCTGGAATTTCAAGCTAGACAAATTCAGATTAGAAATAGGGTCCACATCTTTAAATGGTAATCACCAATCCAAGCCCCTTCCTGAGGGTTTTGATGGATTGCCCATCACTTGCAATTTTGAACTCAAGAACAGATGGGTTTTTTTAAAAGGAATGTTCAAGTTCAAACAAGAACTAAATTATGCAGGAGGCCAGACTGGATGATCAGACTGATCTTTGTCTGGCCTTATAATTTATAGAATTGCTTTGGCTACTGTCACAGCCCCTATACCTTGGTAATACTCCAGAAGCAAGTATGATGGTGCCGTGCTGTTTGCAGATTCCTGCATGCAAGAAGGTCCTCTAGTTCTAAACTGTGGTCTACAAAGCCATAGTAAGTATTCTGTGGATTACAATATAATGATCACAGGCTACTTCATAGTTACAGATTGAATGATACAGGTTCCTGGAGGTCAGTTAGACGTTCTGAGGGTTGGTCTGGTGGTCCAAGAGTGTGGGACCACTGTTTTAGTGGTCTAGTTCCAATAAGTGACCTGG
>JAGPOW010003685.1:15047417-15063355 GCA_030014935.1 Caiman crocodilus
GATTGTCCCTTATATACTGTTACAACTCACTGCTGAACAGTCTGTTGCAAAAAATATATATATCAGAAAAGACTCATATTCTTAAAAACCTTAGCACCAGCAAGTGAGAAGTTGCAGTCTATTGTCTAAATTCATGTCTTGCCAACTCCTGTATTATGACCTTTGTGCATTGTTGACCAGATTAACTTTTAACAGCCAGCAGACATACACTCTATATTAAAGGAACACAATAGTTCATGTTTCCCAAGTATACACAGTGAAGGAGCACTTCCCACATTGCTAATTATTTATTTGCTAATTTTAGCTGGCAAAGCAAGGCTATTTTTCAGATTTGGACACATGAGAAGTGCGAGGTTTGTTCTCCAGCCCTCCATTTTAGAGTGGGATTTGTTCTTCACCTCCACCCCACCCCCCGTTTTGGTGACAGATTGAATACCTGTCCTTGGTAATGGCACACTCATTCCAAGGTGTCTTTCTGGTTAAACGTAAGCAACAAACAGCTGAGAAAGAAGTTCTGAAATGAAATGCTGACACGACAGGAATGCAAACACTGGCACTGCTACAAACACAAGCTTAACTCTGTGTCTGTGCCAGCTGGACCAAAGGTTAAAGATCAGTCCTGAATTTCAGAATTGAATATATCGTATTTGTGAATTCTGAGCCCTTTCATGGACTTGGCAATCAGGTTCAGCATAGACCCCCTCAAAGGGAGTAGGGTATGAAAAGAGACATTGAGTTGGGTGTGAAATGCCTCTTCCAGTTTCTTGACTTTTATTTCCCTATGCTTTGCTGCATTGGGTCTCAGAGCATTGGGGCACACTATTCAAAACATCACTTTAAACCAGTCTTGTAATGCTCCTCAAGCAATCTTATTAATTGCAACATTTCTACTTGACAACTAAGCGTTATGGGACAACCATTTGCCCCCAAGTAAACAAATCTTACTTGTTCTGAATTTATTCCTTACACATGCTAACAGTACACACCAGCTTGTCATATAACACGTTTCCTGCGTAACCCTATACTTGTTCCCCTCATCCACACACATCCAAATCTCTTCACCGCTGTAAGCCATGAAGCGTGCCCAGAAGGCTACTAAGTCCAGGGTGCGATGCCCCACTAGGGGAATGGCGGGAAGCAAGGCCCAAGGCCATCATTTAGGTTCCGCTGACTGCTGTTATATAACCCTGTAGTTGCCCTAGCTTTCCACCAATGGCTGGCATAAGGTGACCCTATGGCTTGCATGCTGTTTGGAGCCCTAGACCAAGCTGAAGATCCAAAGTAGGGCACTTGAACCATTTCAATCTCATGAATAGGGCATGCCCTATGTACACTGACCAGAATATCCAGCTAGTTGCTCCAAGCCTGTGCGCCCCACTTGAATCTCACATGGAAGTATGCTAACAATTAGATTACAGCTATTTGGGGGTAGAGCACTCTGACTGGGAAAACTGGGATAGGCCACCTACACAAATTGCCTGGATTTAGGTTTATGGCTTAGTTTCAAAGGGAAGCACCTATCTGACCAGAGTTAGGTGCCTATCTTTAGCTGGGCATGCCATATTATAAGGCTTTTTCCTTTCCTTTGTATTTCATTCCCGACTAGCTTAGACTGCTTCCTGCTCAATAGGATTTGTAGGATTTCTCCCTGTATGCTGATCTCCCATGTGTTAGATGAGGAACCTGCGTGCCTAACTTGGGGCAAGTATTTCACTAGATTGTCTGGGAAGTATGCATTAGCATGCTGAGTAGAGTTTACATGCCTGCCAGGACCAAATCCAGGCTCCTTGGATAACTACAAGGGTATGTTTATAAAGCATTCACAAATGACTAACCACTTGTTAAAACATGCATTAAATTAATTGTTGTTAAGCAGCTAGAATCAAATAGTTTGCTTATCACCAGAATTAAAACACCTATATTTAAATGTTAGAATCAATTATAACACATACTGCTCAAGTCATTCATGTGCTAGTCTATCAATCATTTATTAACCATAGTAAGCTATTCACCCTAAACATGCTCTCGCTTTGGAGCCCGGCTGAAGCAGCCTCTCTGGTTCTATTTAGACAGGAAGAAAGGTAGGAAAATCTTTCACCCACACAACCAGCGCCTCACAAAACCTGGTTCTGAAACTTTGCAAAGGTTCAGGGACACAATTATTTTATGTGGACTGCTTTTATCCATCTCTAGTTCAGTTTAATTTATCAAGCCAGCTCCAAATTAGATGCTGTGGCACAAACATGTAGATTTTGCTCATTTCATTTTAATAGAACAGAAGAATTAATCAAAGATAATCTTTAATATTTTTCATTATTTTAAGTGGAAAACATAATTATACCTTTTAACTGCTAAGGCAATACTGTCCTCTGGTGTCCAACAGTGAAACTACTGTCTTGGCCAGAGCCAAACCAAGTTCTAATGAACGTACTATATATTAACATTTGTGCAGCACTTTTCAAACATGAATGTAGAATAACTAGTTATTCTTCACTGTAAATCACCACAGTCTCTGTGTCAGAACACATCTTCCCAAAGGTCATTTCAGCTGTAAATCAGGGAAGTGTAATATTATTTCCATGTTAAGTGAACTGAAGAGAAATTGGCATATTATTTTAATAAAAATAAACTATTTTGATAAACTCAAATGAAAAAGTCATAACTTCAGGTCAAATGTGTTTTTAAAGGCTGGGTTACACTTTCTAAGTACAGTGTATGGAAGCTTCCACCTGTTTGCCTCGTTGTTTTGTGCCCATCTTACAATAGGGTAAATAGAGATATAGGGCCATAAGGCAATCTGTTCAAGGAAAATCCTCCTCTGGAGATGAGGATCCAGAGTCTCATTTCTTACTTCATACATGGGACAACAGACTTTTCCACATCCTGACTTTGCACTGCCTGAATTCTTGGTTGTTTAATTCAGTTAAACTACTAATTAGAAATAAACATTTGTGGTCAAGGTGGCCTGTACTGGGAATATGTATTTCATATTCATCCTCCCACAGATGAATTTCTCTTTAATAATTCACTTCTATGCTTTAGAGACAGGAAGTACAAGCAAAGATTTGTGCACTGAGCTACAGCATCACTTCCCCTTGGAAAATAAATTGCCTTAGAGTTGATCAGTCACAATGCATCCATGTCCTGTAGGAATACGCAAATCACTCAGATGTTAAGCCAATTATGAAACCCAGATTTAAGCTGTTGAACAGAATTGAGAAAGCAGGTCCCTGCCAAATCTGCTCCTGCTCTAGAAGATAAAACAGGCCACACTTTCCTTCTGCTCCAATCTTTGCTTCAAAAACACTTCTTTAGGACTCACCCAAAATAAATGCTTGGATTCACTCTCTGTCTTGCAAGAGCAGATCAAGAACCTATCGGTAGCCTGCAGCTCACTCTTTCAGCAAAAAACCCATTAACACAGTCCATTAGCCAGAGGGATTCCATATTAATTAGCCATCAGGAAAGAGTCTACCACAGTAACTGCTTTCATCTGTCACATAAAGAAACACAGTCAGAACCTGGGTCAAACTGGGCTGACTATGGCTAACCAATATTGTGCTTTGCAAGACTGACTCCTGTGTGCTTACAGAGCATGGACAACAGCTTTACATTATCAGAATTAGCCACTGATTAGCACAAGCTGCACATTATAGATTTCCTCTTATAGATGCCTCTCCAATTAAGGACCACTTAGCCTCTACTTAGTCCTTAGGCTCTTCAATCCACTTCCTAGTCAGAGCTTCTTTCCAAACGAACACTTTGTTCTACCAATCTTCTCGGTATTTACAGGTGTCATCTGGGCTACAAGGGCTGTGAGCCGATTAACACAAACTAAGATCAGCTCCTTCTATGATTTTTCAGTATATCAACAATTCCAAAAGCTTGAATACCGATACACAGCAAAAATGTGAAAGACATTGTTTTGAACTCCACAAATGCTTGGTTTTGAGGTTCAGATAAAATCTCAGAACGTTTTCATTTCATCATTTTGGTTTCCAGTTACCACGGAAAACTACATAAGGATTCCAAAAGCCCAATCTTTCATCAAGAACTATTGAGGCTGGTGTCTTCAAAGAAAGCTGCCAGCCTCCACCTACACACTTCTTATTGTAGGACCAGGGCTGTAATTTCCCCATCCAGCCTATTAACAAACACCCAGGAAATTATTCACTACAAAACCAAATCGAGGCTAGGCATCGGGGATTACAATTTATTCCAGGGGCAGCAAAGCACAATGGTTAACAATGAAATGACATTTAAGTTATGCATATAAAACAAACCTCTTTTCACTCATC
The DNA here is from genome assembly GCA_030014935.1 of Caiman crocodilus. Lineage (NCBI taxonomy): Eukaryota > Metazoa > Chordata > Crocodylia > Alligatoridae > Caiman > Caiman crocodilus. Next base: position 15,051,716 of record JAGPOW010003685.1, read on the forward strand.
TGAAAACCAGGGAGGGGAATATTTAGCCACTTTGGCTGCTTGCAGACATGGAACAAACAAAACAGTGCTTTACCTTAAAAGCAGCGTGCTTCTATGCTGATCCCAGTGTTTGCTCAGAAGAGGTAGTGTGTTATTTGCACCCAGCTTTCCTAATGTATGTACAGATCAGGCGTTTCAGGAGGGCTTTTTTGGAGCTTTTGTCTAATAGTTGATTGAATCCAAAAAGCCCTGCTGAAGCACCCAATCTATACAGATGCTGTAGAGCCAGGTAGAAGTGCTGCTGCTTCCAGTATAGCACATTTACATTTTTTTTCCATGTCTGTCAGATATTTAATATACACAAAGTATTTTAAGTCTCCTATTCAATGACGGATAGAAGGACAAATTACTATTTTTCAAGTAATCATTTTTTTAATTATACTTCTTGACAGGTGCAACCCAAAGAGCTAACTGCTTTCAGTAAGTAGGATGTCAAATATGGGGATAAAGACTGCAGGCTGGCTTGTATGAATGTGGGAATGGAAACAAAAACTGTCACATACAGAGTAGACGCAGAGTATTCCTGTGCGGAGCTCCATGTTCCTGGTATCCAGGCTAGTTTGGGTATCTCCAAAGTATGCTGCACGCTACAGGGTGGACATTAGTCCCGTGCGAAGCAGCTAGAATTCACTTTGGATTTGGCCGATTTGGGGGACAGTGATTTGATTTGGTGATTCAAATCACTGTCCTGAATTGATTCACAGGCCCATCCCCTGCCCGCTGTCTCAACCCCGGCAATGGCTGCCCCACCTACCCCAGCTCCTGGCACTTTGAAAGAAAAAGCCCCAACTTACTGGGTGCTGCTGGGTGGAGAGGCAATTCCCACTGCCCCCCACACTGCCCCACGCTGTGTGGGGGGCTCTGCACGAGCCCCCTGACTCCACTGCCCCAGCCTCCCCCCAGGGCTACCTGAGCAGCCCCAGCTCTGGCCCTTTAAAAAAATAAAGCAACACTTACCGGCCCCTGCCTGCCGGGGGGAGATCCCCGCTGCCTTCCAGTGCCCCGTGCTATGTGGGGGGCTTTGCACGAGCCCCCCAGAGCCTCAAGGCTGCTGCAGGAGCTGGTGAGTTGCGGGGGTTGGGTTTATTTTCTGAAAGGGCCGAAGCTGGGGCAGGCAGGGCAACCGTAGGAGGGGCTGGGGGAATGGCAGGGGTTGAGGGGCTCATGGAAGAGCCTCCCCATGCAGCGTGGGTCAGTGGGGGGCAGCAGGGATCCCCCCCCATCGAACAGCACCTGGTAAGTAGGGGCCTTTCTTTAAAGCACCGAGAGCTGGGGTGGGCAGGGCAGCGATGGGGGGGCTGGGGGAGAGGGTGCGGGTCAGGGGGGTGGCAGGGCTGGGGGAAGCAGGCAGGGGTCCCTCCATGGTCCCCTCCTTCCTCATCCATTCCCCCTCCTTCCCTGCCCCCTACTTACCAGCGCTGAGTCCAGCTCCAGCTCCCCTCTACAGCAGCCAGGGACTGCCCAAATCATCAAAGCTCTCCAAATCTTTTCCAAATCGATTCAGAGAGCTTTGAGTTGATTCAGACCCTTTTTATTGGTCCCTTGATTCGATTCAGATTTGGAAATTTGGCCACCAAATTGGGTCGAATCTCCTCCGAATCAAATCAGCACCCAAATCTTTGCTCAGCCTCAGTGGACATACCCTCTGTATCTCCTCTAGGAGCTATTTTTCTCTGAATTAAAAACTTAAATGTTCACTGAGACAAAGGAAGAAAGAGGGAAAGAATATAGTTTGGGTTTAGGACAGTAAGCTGAAATCCATGATAGGGAATTTCACATCCCTATTTCAGTGGGTGTTTAATTATTTATGCAAAATGATTGTATGTATATATGTATGCATATGTGCAAGAATGTGCACGCGCGCACACACACACACACACACAATTGTTTGTAAAATTGTTTATACTAGTTCAATGCCCTGCATATGGGCCTGGGTATTTAAACAAGGCAGTATGTGCACTCCATTCTACTGCAGAAGATGACGCAGGACTTCTGCGGTATCATGCAAATCATATGTTTATATTTTTTACCACCTGTAATGATTTGCAAAAATTATTCTAGCACTAAATTGTTCATTGGCCTTTGGTGCCTACTAACTCAATAATAGTTTTAACCCGTGTAATTCTTTCACTGAGTCAAATATGCCCCTGGCACAACAGTGTTAGATTCAATTAATTTAGACAAAAAATGAATTGGAATTTCTTCATATTTTAAAGATTGTATCATACTTTGGAAGTTCCTACCAAAAGCAAAAGCCAAGTGCAGAGCTATTCAGTTCAGAATATGCTACATCATATAATAGCCTACTGCGAGTGGAAGTCTTTGTTTTGAGCAAATGAAGTCATTCACTTATTATAAGTTGACATTTTTATTTGTTTAGTTTCTTGGGTAACTTTTTATAGCTTTCCTTTGGGGGCAGAGAAGTTTGACTTGGTGCAAACGAGTTGTCCATGTTGTTAAATATGAACATTAGAATCTAAATCTCTATGGTTTTTGCTTTGCTTTTATTCTTATCTTGACCTAAATATTCTTTACGAATTCCTCTTTCATTTTAACCATGTTTCTTTATTAAAGTGGGAAAACTTTTGTATTGAATAATCACATCTTTTTATAAAACATTAGCTAGGATCTAATTCTGAATTCTGACTATCACAGCTACAGGTCAACCTGAATTACACTTCATTGGAAATGGATACCAATTCCTGATGGTTTTGCAGAAGGTTATTGGTTTAATAAAAATATCCTATTTTGATATAATTGTGGAAATGAAACATTCATATCATTTTTATCTCTTCATATCATATCTCATATTGAAATAATGTATTATATTTACACCTATACCAATACACACACATCTAAGCCTACCTGAAATTAAAATAAAATAGCAATTTTCTTTTCTTGTCCAAGTAGCTGTGAAAAAGCTTTATATTCGCAGCCATGCTTTCCACATAGCACAGGATCTAAAAGTGTGTAAATGGTAATCAAACTATGCATGTGTTCCATTTGTTTTTGACCGTCAGTTTTGTAGACACAGAAGTTATAATATAGAGATGCTCTCTAACTAAGGAGACTGAGGAGTTGGTAATTGGGAAATAGCCCCTCCATTAGACAGCAGCTAGTTAGAGAGACAGAGGGTACATCTACATAAGATATTAAAATGCAGTAGACTAATTCTACTGCACATTAGCATGTCACAGAGAAAGCCGTGCTAATACACAGTAGAATAAGTCTACTGTGCATTAGTGTTACGTAGAAAAACTTTGCCGGTGGTACTGTGCAGTAGTGCCGATTACAGCGCATCAAGTACCTGTTATTAAGTATCTGTTAAGTAATTACTGTGCATTAAGTACCTGTTATTAAGTGCCTATTATTACAGGCACTGAACTTAATGCACTGTAATTATGAAGCATTAATGCACGTGTAGATGTGCCCAGAGGGTACGTACAAACACTACATTTAGATTGCCTTAACCAACCTAAGGGTGATCTAATTTGCCTGGTATTCAAGCCTTCACAGTATTTCAAACGTATTAAAAACAGCACACCTGATCTAAGTTCACTTCAGAGATGAACTAACTTTAGGTTGGCTTGTGTTAACCAGATCTAAAATGGATTAACTCTGTCTAAGGTATACATTCACAGCACAGCCCCAGGGCTGAGAAAGCCCAGCCATTGATCCCAGCACCAGGATTATGCAGTTTTTACCTGACTAATCCCCTGCACAGGGCAGCTCCCCCAACAGACATGCCAATCCCCGCTACCCCCGGGATCTTGAGAGTCCCTCCCTTCAACTTACCTCCAGTTGCCCACAGAATGAACACTTACATGCACCAGTACCTGACTCAGATTTAGGTGACTCAAAGTAAGCTGCCTAACCTGAGTCAGGCCATTCAAATGCTTGTTCACACGCAGAAGGACTGCAGGGGCTGAGCTGCTGCTCTACAATAATGGGTGTTGTGTAGCTCTTCTCATTCACATCTAATGTCATTACTGAACCCAATGATCACTGCAGGATTATTTAAAATGAATGCTACCATGATCTAGAATCACACTACACAAAAGTAGCAGAGTACACATAAATAAAAGTTGTTGCAAATAATCAGATTGCCTAATGCAAGGCTTGTGTTCCTATAACTGCATAATAACTAAAAATGATTCTTTACAACTGCTGGCTTCAGACCTTAATGACCAATCTGAAGCATTCTACAATCAACGCTTGCAAGTATTCTTAGCATAGTCGTTTGGTTAGAAAGAGGCCTGGAGGCCTGGTAGAGAAGGTTCCCCCAAGTTGTATTAAAGGAGCAATTTTGGTTGAGGCCATAAAGTAGCCTAATTTTTTCACACCGTGTCATCCAGTGTACATTGGGGATGCTTGGTATCCCTGAAAGCAATGTCACTAAGCGGAGATAGATGGGGGCATTGCAACTTCATAAAATGGTCAGCAAGATCAGGGCAATGAGGTGGCTTGAATACTCTGTGTGTTTATATTTCATGTAATTATTTAGACTTCCTTTCCACATCCTTTCTAGTTTTCATTTGTTTTCTATATTTGGTAGGCATTAATGTTATTAACTCTATTTTTTTTTAATTATCTGGTCCTCCTTTGTTGCTTTGCACTGTCTCCAAAGGGGAACACAAAATCTGCTGGATTTTCAGGTCCATGTTATGGCATCAGCTTCAAAATTAAATAAAATAAGTTCCTTCATCAAAAGGGTGTTTTAAGGCTTAGTTTACGAATGAAAAAAGTGCTTTGATATCCCAGATAAAAAGATCTGTTTAAGTGAAATTTCTTTGTATAATGTACTTCAACTGGAGAGAGGTCTCTCTTCCCAAGTGGAAATTTCTCAGCACCACTAAGGTAGTCTTAGCAATCACGTGTTCAACAAAGCAAAGCAAAGATGAGGTATCACATACAACCACACTTCTAAGTATTTCAAACATGAAATAGTCTCAGCTACAAATTCAACAGGAAAAATATGCCTACCAGCCTAACTACAATTCAAGCAGTTATCAAAGGCAGAAAATCTGCAAGAGACTGCATGATACCAGAGCTGGGAAAATAATGAAACCATTTCCTGGGACTATCCACATTTAATTGGATTCATTTTGGTCACTTTCACGTCACTTTTTGCAAGCATTTGACTTTTCCTGGCAAAAATGATCACAGGAAGCAAATTGCAAAGTTGCCGACATACATGCTGGAAGGGCCTGCGCACATCTCCAGAGAAGGAATTTGTTCAGAATGCTTAATTGGGCAAAGGCATTCTCACTTGGAAATTAGCATCTAATTTATTAGCTCTGATCTAACTAACTGTGGAATTTTGACTTTCTGTTCCTTTTCTGAAAAGGCAAAGCAACAAAACCTCAGGTGGCACCAATTTTCATTTCCGCTGTAAGCAAAAACTCCTCTTTCAGCCATGAAAGGAGAATGCATGCCACAGCAGGAGAAAGAAAATGAGAAACTGGAAGTTCAAAGAATACTTTTTCTGTACTGTGACCTGCTTTTGCTTGCTGAATTTAGAGGTATGATCATATTGACTAAGATACTGGGTGATATTCAACTCTATGCAGAGACAGAAAAGTACTAACCTTATATGCTAGTTAAATCCATATTATAGCACAGTGGTTCATTGGGCATTTTTCAGGCCCTCTCTATGAGAGTAAATTTCACCCATCATTGAATAATATTCTATATCAGAAGTCTGAAGTCCAATTTTAGGGATATTTTCTTTATGTGATGCACATTCATTTTCAATTTATGTCATCTGATGGCAACTAAATTCAAATTTTCAAGCACAGTGCTGAGGACAAAACAAAAGATACACTTTTGCAACTTGGTTGAAAAGGTACTTTGACATATTTCATGCCAGTGCCATCAATTTATTTGTTTTGCAACATCTAATAGCACCTTTCCATTTTAGAATTTGCTCTGGGTTTAGTTCTATAATTCCATAATTTATGAAGATTTCTGGATTCTTGCTCTGTAATGGCTAAGGCATTTTCAAATCCTTTTCTCCTGTGGCCTGAATGCATGACAGTAAAAGCACTTAATACGATTGGTGATATTATAAATACATTTTTTCTTAAATCTAAAAATTAAATTTGTATGATAACTCTTACAGGAATAAAATCAAATCTCCTTCAAGGAATGAGGACATGCAATTGTTACACTGCATTTTTATATAAGTTATTATAACAGATCTTTGTAATAAAAGCTATTTCTGTTATTAAGGCTGCCTAGCTGTTTTCAATCAACCCCTTCCCACCCCCACCCCTGCTTTTAAAGTTATGAATAACTTATCCAAAACTTTCACCCTTCAGGCCAGGGATTTCCAAGTTTGCATTCTCCCTGTTGAGGAACTAGGGTGGAATGTTTGAATATAATCACTCAGCCATTTCTCTGAATGAGCAGAATGAAAATAATACACTTTCTCCATTATTTTAAAAAAATTATGATCCTTTTTTTTTTAAAATAACAACCTGACAGCATTAAATTGCACAGGCAATTTTGACACGGAAATAGCCCTTGCTGGAGAGCGGAGACTTTCCTTGTTCCAGAGGAAATTGATTTTGTTGTGGCTGAGTTACAGAAAATCAAGCAATAAGAAGACTTTTTCCCTTTCTAAACTAGTGACTTATGCGTGTAAACAAGGCTTCTATACATATAAGCATGGCAAACTTAACCGTTTTTTGAACTGTACTGTTGAATGTATTGCTGCAATTTGGCATGGATATCTGATCTCAACAGAAGAACTGCTGTGCACCTTTTGGCATAGACAAGGAAGGTCTCAGCCCCCAAGGACACTTGCAGTTACACTGAAACACTGTAAAATAGCTTCTTGTGCAGTTTAACAGTCCTGTTAGAGTATGTTGGGGAAATCTGGCAGGGGACGGGTATTTGAGCAACTTAATATGAAGGCAAAGTTGACATTTGACAAAGTTGGTTGTAGCCTATGAAACTTCATGCCTCTCTGAACTAGTTAGTCTCCAAAGCTAGGGACAGACATTCAAAAAGCCTGAGCCTGAATTGATTCAGGGAGTTGTAAAAATTATCTAAAGTAAAGATTATAAAGACCAGCTTCTTGTCCCAGGGGCAGGAAGTCAACTGGGGTCAAAGGATCCCGGCAAGATAAGCATCCAAGCATTTCTTGAATGAGTCCAGAGTAGGTGCCTGCACCATTTCTGGAGGGAGTCTATTCCAGGTCTTGGGGGCTCGGACAATAAAGAAATGTTTTCTCATGTCCAGCCTAAAATGGTCTTGGAGGAGTTTATGACCAGTGGTCCTTGTTTTTCCAGGGGCACTCCGGTGAACTGATGGTCTCCCAGGTCCTAATGTACACCAGTGATGTACTTCTAAGCAGACACCGGGTCCCCTGTGAGCCTGTGCTTTTCCAGGCTGAAGAGTCCCATGGCTCTCAACCTCTCTTCATAAGGCTTATTCTCTTGCCCCCTGATCATTTGTGTGTCTCTCCTCTGGACTCTGTCAAGCTTATCAACGCCCTTCTTGAATTGTGGAGCCCAGAACTGGATGCAGTACTCCAGCTGTGGCCTCACCAGGGCTGAGTACAGTGGAAGGATGACATCCTGAGATTTACTTGAGAAGCATCTATGGATGCAAGCCAGAATTTTGTTTGCTTTACCAGCTGTGACATCACATTGATGGCTCATGTTCATCTTATGGTCAGTCATGACCCCCAAAACTCTTTTAGCAGCAATCTCTTGGTGCTAGCAAGTGTTGCACTGCCAAGCCTATAAGTATGCTGTGGGGGTTTTTTCCCCCCAAGGTGGAGTTTCTTATATTTATCGGTATTGAATGTCATCAGTTTTGTATGCACCCACTTACTAAGTTTATCCAAGTCAGCCTGGATCACTAGCCTGTCCTCACGTGTGGATGCTACGCCCCAAAGTTTAGTGTCATCGGTGAACTTAGTCAATGTGCTTCTGACACCACATCATTGATAAAGAGAACTGGTCCAAGGACAGAGCCTTGGGGGAATACCACTGGTCACAGAGCACCATAATGATTCACTACCATCGACCACTACTCTCTGGGTCCGACCTCGGAGCCAATTTCCCAGCCATCAGACTGTGATATGGTCACCTGGTCATAGAAGGAGATGAGATTGGTCAGGCAAGACCTACTCCTGACAAAGCCATGCTGGCTGTCCCTCAGGATGTTGCCCTTAGCCAGCTTATTCAGAAGGGTCTCCTTGATAATTTTCTCCAGAATCTTACTGGGGATTGAGGTCAAGCTGATTGGCCTGTAATTCCCAGGATCTACTTTCTGCCCTTTCTTGAAGTTCGGTCCTACATTGGCTTTCTTCCAGTCTTCAGGTCCTTTACTTGAGAGCCAGGAATTTTCAAATATTTTTGCCAATGGTTGGGCTATGACACCTACTAGCTCCTTGAGAACTCTAAGGTGTAATTGGTCAGGACTAGCTGACTTAAAGGTCTCCATCCTCTCAAGGTGATCCTTTACTAAATCAACGCCTATGCTGGGTGTAAATACGCCCTCACTCTGGCTGTCTCGCATCTTGCTAGGCAGGGTGGTCTCATTGGACTGATGAAGGACCGATGCAAAGTACCCATTAAGCAGATTGGCCTTTTCCTGCATGTTGGTTATCAGCTGTTCTGTTTGGTTCAGCAGGGGTCCAATGTTATCCTGCTTTTATACAAACAGACTACCAAAGATTTTCTTCAACATCCATCCAACATAAAAAGAAGAAATGGAACCAGTTACTCCAAGAACAACTTTCCCAACCACAAAACAGCCTTCAGAGAAACAACACCCACACCATACAATATTCTAACCTCAAACTTGATGCAACTGAAAAAAGCAACCAATACTCAAATGTCATCAACCTCTCCATGCACACACTTACCAAAGGTGAGAAGTCTGTTCTCTCTAAGAGCCTGAATTTCTGTCCAGAAAAATACCCTTATAGAATACTTCAATGTGGAGAACTAGGAGAATTCTTCTGGTGTCTCCGCCACCAAAATGGCCCCACAGTATGCTAACCTTTTCATGAATCACCTGGAAGAAAAATTCCTCTTGCTATACTTTAGATATATAATGACATCTTCATCATTTGGACTGAAAACCTGCAATCTCCAATTGATTTCCACCAGAAATTCAACATGCAGCACCCCTCCATCAGACTATCTCTGGACTACTCCAACACGAACTTTCACTTTTTAAACATGATGGTCGCCATCCAGAATGGTACAATACAGACCACTGTGTACAATAAATCCACAGACCAATATATCTGCACAGAACCAGTAATCACCCTAAACACACCAAGGAAGCTATAATATATAGCCAAGCCCTTTGATACCACTGATATCACCTTAAGAATTGGTGCAGTACAGAAGAAAATCCCCCATAAATTGCACACCACTCCCTGGTATATCTTCCCTCCCTGGAACTATATGGAAAATCCTTAAGCAATTGCAACCCATACTAGAAGGAGATCCAGTTCTCAAAGATGTCTTCCCAGAACCACCCATCTTCGCCTCTAAACATGCACCAAACATCACCAACCTCATCATCAGAAGCATACCTTCTATAAAACACAACAAACAGATCCAGACCATGCAGAGACAAGAAATGTAAAACCTGATGCCACATCTCCACCACACCCACAATTACTATACCCCACAACAGATCCATCAACCATCCTGGACCTTTGCCTGCACCTCCAGAAATGTAATATATCTCATCTAGTGCACCAAATGTCCTGATGGAAAATATGAAGGAGAAACCAAACAACTGTGCAACAGAATGAATGCATACCAAAAGTCTATCAAAGACATGAATACCCAATTACCTGTGGGGGCACACTTCTCACAAGAAAGCCACTCTCTCTCCAGTCTTTCAGTTCTACTCCTCAAAGGGAATTTACAAAATACCTTTCACAGACAAACCAATGAACTTCACTTCATCAATCTACTGGATAAAAAAAACATGCACTATATATAGACATTGGATTTATGACACATTATAACCTGGCTAACATTTGACTCCCCAGGTAATCCTTCTACTTTTTTCCAGCTATTCTCATTCTCTTCCCCCTTCCCTCCCCTCAGTCTTTCATCCCATGACTACAGCTACATTCATTCTCCCTTCCCCTCCCCCACACCTGTCTCTCACCCATTGACCACGTCCATTTACATTCTAATTGATTGGCTATATTCTTGCAGATTTACTCACCTCTGGCTGCTTTACTATTCCACCCAGGAAGAGCACAGACCTTCTGCAGATGCTTCCTCAGACTGATGTCACATGTAGAATTGGTGTTTGTGACAGAAAGCTTGCTGAGAAGAATTTTTCCAACTATTTGATATTGGACTTAGACAAGAACCTTGCCTATCTATGTGCTTAGACCAACATGGCTACCCTACACCCCTGAGATAATTGGGTATGCAGTGGCATTGCTGAGAAGGATCTAGGGGTTTTGGTGGATCACAGACTAAACATCAGTCAGCACCGTGATGCACTCACCAAAAAAGAGGTGATGTAATTCTGACCTACATTAACAGCAATATTGTATGTAAGACATAGGAGGCACATCCCCACGAGTACACACATGCACTTTGTGGCACCTCAAAACAGTTTGAAGCACCACAAACTGCACACAGAGCACATGCACCCATTCATCTTGTTGCTAGTTTTCACCACAGTGGGTTTTTTTGACACTGTGAAATCCTGCTGTCAAAAAACACCCCAAAACCATGGCTGAAAAAGGCAGCGCAGCACATGCAGCAGCAGCATGTGCCACCAGAAAGGGAGCCTGGCCAGCCAGAGCCACACTATGGCTGCCTGCCAGGCTCTGTGCATCTGGCTCAGTACCACTATGGGAGGCCTCCAGAACCCCAGGTAAGGCTGCTGGGGCCAGCGCAGGCTCAGCCTCACCTCTGCTACTTGGATCACTTCCCTGCATGCCAGACCTCACACGCAGGGGCATACTTGGAGACAAATATGTGCCACCGGTGTTTGTCCCACAGAAAACGTGTGCCCCTGCACATGAGCACTTGTTGGGACGTGCCCAAGGGGTGCATCTACATGTGCAATTAGCATGACACAATAAACTCTGGTGCAGTTTGCCCTGAGTCAGCTGCCCCTGGGCACAGTGTCTGCACATGTGCATGGGCTGCAGGAGTTTGATCTGGGGCATAGCAGTCCTGGGCTTGTAGAGAGTCCTAGGGGTCAGCTCTGGGCTCTGATGGCAGCACTGGGTGGTGAAGGGCCTGGCTGGGGCATGAGGGTGCTACAGTGTGGAGCTAGGCAGCAGGCAGCTCCCACACTGTAGCACCCTTGTTCCCCAGCCAGGCCCGGTAACCATCTACACATGCATTTAGGCACAGTTATTTTCACCGCTGTAAGCTTGTACTGTCCCCAACACTACTTTCAGACTAGACATCAGAAGGCACTACTTCACAGTCAGAGCGGCTAGGACCTGGAACCACCTTGCAAGGGAAGTGGTGCGGGCTCCTACCCTGGGGGTCTTTAAGAGGCGGTTGGACAAACACCTCACCGGGGTCGTTTGACCCCAGTATTTTTCCTGCCATGGCAGGGGATCGGACTTGATGATCTGCTCAT
>JAGPOW010003685.1:15069623-15079927 GCA_030014935.1 Caiman crocodilus
AGAGGCTGAGAGCCATGGGACTTTTCAGCCTGGAAAAGTGCAGGCTCAGGGGTGATCTTGTGGCCACCTGTAAGTTTATCAGGGGTGACCACCAGTATGTGGGGGAATGTCTGTTCACCAGAGCACCCCAGGGGATGACAAGATCCAACAGTCACAAACTCCTCCGCAACCGATCCAGCCAGCGGATAACAGGGTCTGAACAGCATCTTCTTCTGCAGTTGTGGCAGCTCCTGTCGTAACTAAACCAATGACCTTAAATAATGCAGTGTGGGATGGATAACCCAGAATCTTTTTGTTTTCACTGGGGGGAGGCAGGTTAGAGTTGAAGCTGTAACACTGCATCTCTACTCTGAGTTATCTGAATACTTCAGTATTACTGTAATGAGCTCAAATCAGGTCCCAGCTACTCCCAATCAAATCATGAGGGCAATCCATCCCATGAGGCTGCAGGGAAACAAGCCTTACCTGCAGCAGGCTCAGATCAGTGCCCTGGGCTCAGCCAGTCCTATTTGTGCAATTAGGGCAACTAATCCCCTGAAGCCACAGGCAACAGTTCCCACCTGCTCCAGCCTTTCAAGTTGGCCTCAGACCATGGTGCGCTATGCAGACAAAGATTCTGGTGCTTATTCCTGACTCCTTCACAATCCCTTGACTGGCTTATCCAAAACTCCTAGCTTTGACCCCTGAACTCCAGTCTCAACTCCTGGCATACTGGGACCCTGGCCTTGAGCCCAGGTGCCCTATGAGCCCAGTTTCTAGATTTCACCAGGTGGCCTTGTCTGACTGCCCACATCCTGGTCCCTAATAAGAAACAAATTCATTTCTAAACGTATTTACTGGTAGTGCTTTAGGACCTATTGCAAAGAACACTTGAGTCTGAAAGGACTTGAAATGAGCCATTTACAAAACAGGAATGGCGCAATATAGGTGGCAGAAAAGAAAACAAGGAAGATTTTATATTTACTCTTTAAAGTGACCGTGTAATTGGCACTATGGGGTATGCTCAGCGGAGTCTTAAATAAACGTGAAAAGCCTACAGGAGAACTGGAGGGAGATACTTTGGACCATCTCTATGACACTACACTCAAGCTCCATTGAATCAGATGCTGAAATGTCAAGTGAAATGTCCATCATGGCTTTATTCTCTATGCAACACGTGGATTAGGAGGTGCCGTGGAGATGGATCGAGGTTCTAAATGGTTGTGTTTATTAGCTATAATCATAAGTGGATACTGCCAATCTCTATATAGAGCAGGTTCTTGTATGAAAGATTTCCTCCATAAAAATGGACTCACTTTGCCCAAAAAATAGCCATGCCTCTTTGAGGAACTTGGTTCTTTGGTATCGTTCTCTCTTTAATTGCCATGTTTTGCAGCTGGTTCTTTAGGCTGCTTGTAGATGCCATGGGGGTTCAACTTGGCTTTGTTCTCCCTAAATTGAAATGGTGGGTTGTTAAAAACACCACTTCAATTTAGGGAGAATTAAACCAAACGAAATTCCTGTGGCATGTACACAAGGGTGGGGGCCTGATCCTTACCTGTCTCTTTGGTGGTTTGGGGGAGAGGGGGGCAGACAGGGTGAGTTGCCGGCGGGCCAAGCGGTCCCTGAGCTGCACGGGGAGCCCCCAGGTGGCACCCACCCACTGGCACCCAGCCTGTGCAGTCCCAGGGGCCTGCAGCCGTGGGGGGAAGCAGCAGGTCCCACACAGCTCAGCAATGCCATTAAAGTGGAACACGCCACTGAACGTGTAAACAGCAATGCCATTAAAGCAAAAAAAGCTTTTCTTATTTAAAAGGAATTATGATGAACATCTTCTTGGTGCCACAAGTTTAACCAGAAGACCCTTTTCCCTGTGAGATCATTTGTAAATGTGTGGCACCATTTGTCAGGATAGCACCATATGAAAAATCAGAAGCCTTAAGGCCTTTCTTGTCTAATAGGGATCCAACAGACAGTGTGAATCCAGATCATGTAGGCAAAGTTCATCATGGTTGGACTGACCAAAACAGGCTTTGTGCCATTCATGATTTCTCCAGAACTTTCTGTCCCAAAGATCTTTCATAGAAGCCCTGCCCTCAATGGGAAAGCTGGCTTTTATGCATGTTAGGGGTGTATCCAGACAAGCACAGTTGTTTGTTTCCCCTTGTGCCACTGCTACTTGTCCCCAGGGAACGTCCATGCCATGCAAGCTGTGGCATGTGCCTGGTTACCCTGGGTGGGGTAGGGGAAGCTTGTGCCAACAACTGTGCTAGCCTTACCTGGGGTCCTGGAGGCCTCCTGGGGTTGCAGCCATGGCAGAAAGCCTGGCCAGCACCCAGAGTGTGGCTCCAGGTGGCCATGCTCAGGTTTTAGGCAGCACATGCTGTAGGCACATTCACCACTTGGATTTTTTTTCAGTGTGGGTTTTTTTGACCCTGGGATCTCTCAGGGACAAGACCCCCCCCCCCTCACTGCAAAATAGCAGCATGGGAATGCCTTCATGTGATGTGTATGGCACTGTGGATGGGTCTGTGGTGCCACATACCACACGTCTGCGCTCATCTGGGTGCAGCCAGTAGGCCTAGGGACAGCACTTGCACATAAACTGGTTTGAGTCTTCATAAACTGGTTTAAACCTGCAACAGAACAGAAGTTCAGTGCAAATAAACCAACTTCAAAATGGCTGAAACTGATTTAAGATAAACCTGGTTGAACAGAGTATCAAACTTAACTGATTTTGGCCAAACTGGTTTATGAAACTTCTGCCCCAGACCCCTTCCTGGTTCAAGTTAAATCAGAGTCCCCCAGCATCTAAGTATAAATTGTGTTCACTTCTTCTTCCTACTGCCCGCAAGGTCTCTGGGATCTGCAGTCCAGACCCACACCAACAGGACTTCATCTTTCTGGTGCCTCTTTCCAGGTGCCTCCGGGATTTGTAGTCCATGATCACAGCCAGCAGGACTCCACAGGCTTGTTCCCTTCTGTTCAATACATGCTTGCTTCAGAGAAGGGACTATTCTTGTTCAAGATTTTATGAACTCAATGCCACTACCTTTTTCCCCATCCACACCCTCCTCAGCCTGCCAGGCACTGCCTCCCCCCACACAGATCCTCCAGGTTGTTCTAGGCTGGGGCTTGGCCATGTCCTCTCTGTTCAAGCAGGAAAGGGGAAAAGCCTTGGATCTGGCAGGCTTGGAGGTGGGCACTAGTGCCCCCTGGCTTCTTGCTTGAGCCACTGAAGGCATGTGCCTGAATTTCCTGAATCAGAAGTGAATGTCTGTTTCACTTTCTTGCCGACTCAATCTCTGCAGATTAGACTAACCTGCAAAGACTGAACTGATTCAGTCTCAGGCTTTTTGACTGTCTGTACTTAGCCCAGGAGTCTAGGTTAAAAGTCCATACTGCATCAGGCTTAAATGGCTAAAGTATGTCAGTTTCAAAGCCAACAGCAGACAAGAGAGTGATGTGACTAGTATCACATCCAGCTACCTTTTATTCCCCTGTCTGTTTGAGTAAGTACCTATTTACAGCTGTCTGTCTGTGAACATGAGTCCAGAGCAGGACTCAAACTCATCCCTCTGAAATCATACAGAAATTCCTTCTTTGCTTTGCCATCACACTACGTGCCATGAATACCCACTATGGATATCTCTTTAAAAAAAAGTGTCATTTTGGGGACTTACTGTAAACACTTCCTCCTTGCCCCAAGATTCTGGGTTGAATATCTTCATGGAGTGGAGGGAGTGCAGAGATGACTTCAAGAGCATCTTGTGTAGCAGGACTCCTGACTTGGACCACAAATGTAAGGAACGTTCCTTTTAGCCTAATATCTTGGGGAATGCTAATTAGCACACTGTGACAGGGGGCCATCTCGAGCCCAGTCCCATTGTTGGCCCACCCACCTGTCTAGGGCAGTCTGCCCACCTGAGTCACCTGCCATACCTTTGTTGTAACTAAAAAGTTTTCTCGGCAGAAGGCTGCCCATTTAATGCCCTGATGCCAAGGGCATAATACATGGTTCTGAACCATCCCTACACTGTGTCCCATGCCTCACAGATTATACCCACACTCTGCCTCCAGCCCACATTTAGCCTCAGGTGTCCTCAGACATACCTTGACTGCCCCACCCCCCTTACTGGGGCCACTGCTCTGCAGTCCTTCAGGTTCTCACAGAGCCTACTGCACACTGCCTCCGGCTCTCTGTCCCCTACCAGGCTGAACTCAACCTGTATACCCTCTCTGGGCCACTGCTCTGCCCCTCATGGGGCTCCTGGGCCTTACATCCTTTG
The DNA here is from genome assembly GCA_030014935.1 of Caiman crocodilus. Classification (NCBI taxonomy): domain Eukaryota; kingdom Metazoa; phylum Chordata; order Crocodylia; family Alligatoridae; genus Caiman; species Caiman crocodilus. The sequence goes on from JAGPOW010003685.1 coordinate 15,073,892, forward strand.
GGCCTCAAGTCCCTCTTTAGTGGACCTTGGCTCTGCCTCAGGCCCCACTCAGTGGCCCTGAGCCCTATGCTTTTCTATCAAGGCATGCTTTCTTAGTCTTTCCACTCCACGGAGTACCCACAAGGCAGTGGGGGATGAGGGTTTATTGCACCCCATCCTTACCTTTCACCGGGAGGCACAGGTGTGACATTTTCTTGAAGACTGCCTTGCCACAGGCAGCCCCACCACACCATACCACCCCAGCAGGGTGTGGTTTCAGGTCATGTCCCAGGACCAGGCACCTCCTCCATCTCCACAGTTCCTACCCTGATTTCCAGGTATTCTGGGAGCTACAGTCTGCAGGTCTGAGTGATGTTGTTCCTCTAGCTCCCTAGGTATAACTTCCGGCTCTGCTTCTAGGGCCTGTGCTTATACTGAGACTGCCCAGCCTTCCTTCAATCTGGTGGCCCCCTTGTGGTCATGTTACTGCTGAATTGGGCCGACCTGTACCTGCCAGCTGCTCCACAGCTAGCTCAAGTCCCTTAAAGTGGTAGGCACCAAAGGTCCCCTGCCACATACACATACTTAGGGGTCCAGGTTCTTAAGATTTCGATGTATATGGGATGCATTTATTATGAACAATGACACTTATTTCTAAGGATTTCCTATAGACATTATAGAATCCTTACCAGATTTCTGGACATAGGGATACTAAGAAAATAGCACATTCTGCATTTTTTCTTGGTTCCTAATTGTGGGTCATTTCTATCCATTTTCACTATTCACCATCTCAGTACACCATAATTTTTTATAAAGTAAATTTGAAGTGCAATAACCAATTCCTGGATAACTCCATCTGAAGACAAACTCAATAAACATGCAGGTATGCTTTAGTGAGAATATATAAGATGCAGAAAGAAGGAAAGAATTGTTCAGGAACAGGCTATTAGGCTCTAAATTCACACCCTACCTTAACCCAAATGAACTTTCAAGCAGAGAAGTCCTAACACCTGTTACAAATGAAAAGTAATTCTGGAAAGACAGTAGAATAAAAATATAGAAATATAGGATGGGAAGGGGTTTCCTGGGTCATGAAATCCAGTTCTCCACATTCACAGTAACCATTTATCTAAAAGGGCTGAATATACTACCAGCAAAGTCTGAACTGCATCCTGTAATTTCTGCAAATGTATTTTCAGAGATACGCAACTGGTAAAATGCCAGAGTTTTGGAGGAAATAAATTAATGACCCACAAGAAAGGGTAAAACCTGACATTTCTTCAATGTTATGCAGCCTGAAAATAACCAGGTTTTGTTTATGGAGCCTACAAGGCATTAATCCTACACGGAAGTAAACAAGGTGCATTCCCAGCTGCTCAATAGCAGCTGCATCCACTTAAGGACACACACAAAGAGACTGTAAATGGTTGTTAAGGGAAAATGTGCCCTGCTGAAAGCAAAACTGGAAACCCCAAGAGATGAATCCATTAGGTCCAAATACCTTCTCACTTAGGAACAGCAATTTAAGAAAACTGCTGCCAAGAGATATAAAGTTCAATTCATAAAGGGCCTGATTCTGCACTAATGAAAAGGAGGATTGCCTCCTATTTAATTCGTAGAAAACTACTGCGACAGCAAGGCCCCTGTAAGACATCTTTTCATACCCATAACCTTAGTCTATCACAAGTTCAGTTATGGAAAATAGCGGGCTGTCTACAGACATGTATTTGAGAGGCAGCCATAGCACAGCATCAATGCCTCTGAGATAAAAGGGTTTAAAAGGAAATTATAGGTATGCATCACTGTCATTTATCTTGTGATGCTGAGACACTGTAAAGGTTTCATACAACATCTTCTGCAGCATAGAAACAATTATCAGGAGTAAGCCAAAAATTGGGACCCTGGTGTATAACAGTGGTTGGTGTCTGAACAGCTGGAACCAAGCTTTTCTGACCTGGCAATGCCAGTCCACAGCCCGTGTGCCAGGCTGGGTATTTCAGTTACTGCTCTGTGCATCTGAAGTGTATTAAAAGTTCATTTTAAACTGCTAGGTTTGATGGCCCTCTAGTGGCTTTGATAGTGTGCTCATGCAATAGGATTAACAATACACAATAAGCCCAGTCTTTCCCAGCTGTTGAACTCTGACCCTATCACTGTATTCACTCGCCCTGTCCTGATCCAGTGCTTGATACGACATGCTCCTTGTCCTCCCAACACATTCCCCAACTGGAAGCTCAGCTGCCTAAGTCCACATGTAAGACAGTAACTATGGTTCCCTCAATGAGCACCACAATATTTCAAACCTCCCGATCTCTAGAGTTGATCCAGTGTAACAGCCTACAGCTCAAATTCAAATCCAGTCCTCATCATATTACAGGGTTTTGCATAATAATGGTATGTTTGGTCAGTGCTTCCCTGTGATGGTCACTCAGAGATACCAAAGAGCCCACACGCAATTCAAAGACAAGATGAATGGAGCTAGACTATCCTCAGTGGTGGGAGATGACAGAACAAGGAACAATGGTCTCAATTTACAGCCCGGGAAGTTTAAGTTAGATATTAGGAAAAACTCTCTCATTAGGTGGGAAGTGAAGCACTAGAACAGACTACCCAGAGAGGTTGTGGAATCTCCATCCTTAGGGGTTTTTAAGACCTGGGTAGATCAAACCTTGGCTGGGATGATATAGTAGGGATGGTCCTACTTTGAGCAGGGGGTTGGGGCAGATGACCTTGTGGAGTCCCTTCTAACCCTAATTTTCTATGCTTTCTATGACGCATCAAACATAAATGCTAAGATAAAAAGGAGTAAGGTGAGGATGGTAAAGAAGGCACGGAAAATTTGCACCTTATAGACTGACTAACTCATAGACGTATCTATGATCTCTAAGGTGCCCTCTGCTTAACTTCAGACTAGCACACCTAACTTTTCTGCTCAGGAATGAGGCCACTCAGCTGCAACACACAGCCCAACACTGAGTATAAAGTGATGGTGCTCTTATTTATTTTTCATTTGTCATTCTAATTTTAGAAAAGCTCTTTTAAGCCTTCAAACAAACCAAATCTTGCTGAGGAACCTTTGAAAGTTGCTTCCATCATAAAAATCCCTGCTGCCTATTATTTTGTGTTTGTTTATCTCTCGCTCTTTCCTATAGACCTTCCCCTCTCCTTTTATGACCAACACTATTAGCTTTACTTAAGGTAGCTTCTACCTATAGCTCCGTCAGGCAATGATCCCCCTTCCCAGTAGCAGAATTAGGGCTGGGTAACCGGGGCAGTTGTCACAGAAGCCAACTTCCCCAGCAGTTGGAAGTCACTGCTGCCCTGGGCAGCCAGCTGTTTTATTACATCTCTGCCCTCTTCCACTAAAACCCCTTCATGAACATGAAGCACCTGGCTTACCTTGGGCTGAATGGCTGTGGATGTCCCTGGGTTCTCCCAATTCCACCTTCTAGCCAGGGCACAGGACTGATGTTTGGAAGGAGTCAAACGCAACAACTGATCAGTTCTGAAACAGCCCTAAATCTACCTCTGTAAGAACGCCCTAGTACCTTCCCATCGATGTCCAGTCTTTACTGCACCTCCCACACTAGCATGCAGCTTCCCAGCCCTATAGAACAAGTCAAAGATCCCTGAAGTGCTGAGATCGTTGGGTAATATTTCTATCCACTTGTCCCTCTGGGAGAGGAGAATGATGGACCTTCAAATTCCCGGTCCCTTGGGGCCTGTGGATGTAGTGGAGATTCTTTAGCTATTTTCCCTTTTGTGCTGCTTAGTACATCTGCTTTTCTGCTTCCTAGAGGCCCCTCCATATTCCTTGGAAATTCAGTGGAGTGACAAAGCCTACATGGCATTCTAAAATGCACAAAAGGGGTGCTGGAACCATGCACCAAATTTGTGCGGAAAGTGACTTCAACACGTGGAGCCCAAACCCCATAACCCCAGACAGGAAAAGCCCAGGACCCAGATTCTACCACTGATTTATTCTCTCTGTAATCTGCTAGTAAAAAGAGACTAAATTACAGTTATATGATCCACAATGGACACGGCTACACATGCAAATACTTCCAAGTGGGTTTACTCTAGAGCTCCAGGGGAACACCTCCGAGCCCCCACTCCACAACCATGGAGCTGGGGCTGGGAACAAGCTCCCAGCCTCCGCTCCAGGATCACAGAGCCGGGTCCAGGAGCTCCCTGTTGCTGGGGCAGGGGGATATTGCTCCTGGGGCTCTGCACCGGAATTTGGCTTGGCAGCAGGCAGCTCCTGCAGACAGGGAGCAAGCTCCCAGCCCTCGCTCTGTGATCGTGAAGCTGGGGCTAGGAGCTCCCTGCTGCAAAGGCAGGGGGACATTGTTCTTACCTGGCCCTCACCACTGGCGCCCACCCCGGCAGCAGGCAGCTCCCACGGGTCTGGAGCAATCTCACAACCCCCACTGCCCGGCTGGCCAGGGGGAAATTTGCTCCCAGTCAGCCATCTACCTTGTGTAGACATGCCCAAGTAGGCCCATGATGGAAGTGAGTCACTTCAGGATTTGTGAAGCACTCACAGAATACACCTGGAGGAGCACAAAGGATTTTTTTCAGGCCAGATTTTCTCCTGTATTTCAGAAGAGAAAAGATATTTCAGATCAATTCAAAATATTTTAATGGAATTTGTTTGGGTTTTTTGTGGGGAAACTGCTTTTTTCCTATATTTATATAGGCAGTTTTAGCATGGAGTGCATTAATTTAAAATAACAACAAGTCAAGGGAACAGCTGCAGATTAGAAAATAAGATTGATTGACATTAAAAGATCATTCCTAGACAATATCTGGGATATTTAGAACTGTCTATGGATCTTTGAGAACCTCCTCTTAAGACAGTGACACTAAAGGGAAGGCAAAGGAAAACAAACCAGGTTGTTGCAGATTTGAAAGGTACAAAGAACATTTCTTCCACAGAAATTAAACATCAAAGCCCTTTTCAGTGTTAATCCACCTTTTTTAAAAACAGTTTCTATAAAAATCTATTGGAGAAACGGCTATATTTCAAACTAATGCAACAAACTACAAAACTTAGATATAAAGTTAAGAAATGACTACTCTGGGAGCTGGTTTAGGATTCATGCTGCCACTTTAAATACCTAAGGGTTTTTTTTCCTCTGAGCAGAGACCTCATATTGACAAGGAAATATGTTCAGGTTTTATCGTTCTCTTACAAATACAGAGCGTGAGCCTTCAAAACCTTGCTGCCAAGTATTAGCGCTTACACAGTGTAGTCAAGTGGACTACTCAGGGTAATAAACACTACACCCAGGAGTAAATTTTGCATGGTTATCTCTAGAGATAGGTTTTGTACCAAAAAAGAACAGCAGCATGAATAGATGTACCCATCTTCAGCCAACTATAGTAAAATGTAGCGTTGTAACTGTCAAAATAGTCTTAAGAAAAGCAATTTTCATGCTACAGAAACTGATTAATAGGCCCTATAAAAATTTAATAGAAATGAACTTCCTTCATTGACATAGCTAATATGAAACAATGCTGTTAGCTTTCACTTTGTAAAGAAGCACCAATGAGTACTATTCCTATTTGCAGCTCTCATGCTTTAGCTTTGATACACAATAATATTGCAGAGGCTGCCCAGTCCTATATAACTTCAGATCAGAGACAAGGAATCTAATGGGGCTTCTTCTGCCATTTTACTGTGTCAGGTTTTCATCCTCCTTTTATGAGAGTAACAGGCATAACATTTACAATGGTATGTGCAGCATTACATGTTGACCTGAGCTCAAGATCTCTCTTGCTGTTATTTCTGACTGCTGTCGATATAATGGTCCCAGAAAACTTGGATTTCTACATTCTGTTGATGCCTTCTGGGATGCAGAAAACTCTGATGTTTCCCTTGATTTAACTTCACCAAGTAATCAATGAGATTACTCATAGAGGTATACTAATGACATATGTAAATATCTGCAGAACTGGGGACTTAAAACCAGATTTACAAAGGTATTTAGGTGCTTAACTCCTGTCTAAACACTTAACATCCTTCCAGTTTCAGGTAGAATCAATAGAAGTCAA
>JAGPOW010003685.1:15081801-15118544 GCA_030014935.1 Caiman crocodilus
TACCGAGCATGCATGGGCCCCCTCAAATCCTAACAGCTTGGCGATTGGCCATTAGAGAACCCTGGGTGCCCCTCAGACCCAGGAAGTGTCAATTGCCCAGCCAGGGAGGCCTGGAGGGGGTTCCTATGTGCTCCATGGTGGACCCAGCAATGGACAGGAAGTGCTTCTGGTCCACTTCTAGGTCTGCTGCTGAGGGTGCTGGGAAGCCCCCTGTGCTCCTGCGGGACTCTCCATCTGCCCCAGTATCACAGCTTTCACGAGTCCCCTGGTACCTTGAGGTATGCAGAAAAAAACATTTAAAGCTGTGTCTGTATCCAAATCGCTGAATCTTTCCGAATGTCTCCAAATCGATTTGGAGGGTTCTGATTCAATTCAGATAAATTAAAGGGTCTCCTGATTTGATTTGGATTTGGAGAGTTGGCCACCAAATCAGGTCAAAACTCCACTAAATCTAATCAGCAACCTAAGCTTTGCACAGCCCTGCATATACTTTTCAAATTGCTCCTCCTCACTAAAAAAAACAAAACAAAACAAACTTTCCAGAAGTAACCATTTTACTTTTTTACTTTTCTTGTTAAAACAGAGAAACGTTTTACTTTTTTCTGGAATTTTTTTAAGCTCATTGTTAGTTTGCAGTCCCATCTCTATAACCAGAATTCTTATGTCTCTATAAAGAACAAAACATAGACTTTTGTATCAAAGAGCACAGTATACATATTTCTTCAGGTACGGGTTGTAGCAATTCTGAAAACAACATGGTTACTGATTTTTTTAAATATAAAGGTACTGTACGCAGAAAACACATTGCAACCTACATTGTACACACAATAGAAGCATAATAAAAACTCTACGTCCAGAATTTTGGTACATTTTTTCTCCTTTTTTCAAGTTTCTAGAGTTGTTCATATATAACATCTGCTATTATACTTGTTTGTGGAGGAATCCTGTGCAGAAATGTAGGATTCCTTTCCTCAAATAAGTTATGCAAGGTCTAGACTAGACTAAATATGTTGAGTGAAATCGTGGCCCATTGAAGTCAATGGTAAAGCCCCTGCTGACTTCAGTTGGGGCAAGATTTCATACTTGGTGTTGAAATTCTGACTATAGATAAGAGGTTTCATGCTAAGCCCTCTTTGTCCTAACACTCCTCACAAAGCTGCAACAATCTCCCTTCCAGCTATACAAAAAGGTTTTTTAAGATTCTTCTTTTGGGGAGCCTGGCACTTACCCCTATGCAGCTTGTCTGACGAAAATAATGTCAGCATCTACTCCTGGGTGTTAGGATTTGACTACAATCATACTCAAATCATTACTGAAAATGATGCTTCCATCTTTTTTGTGGCTACATTCTGGCTGACACAGAGCCTCTTGGAGGCGCTTCTTAAGATCAAGAGGTGCAGTGCCCATGAAGTTTTTAGTCCCTGTTAGGAAATCCATCATGTGACCCCCAGTCGTATCACCTTCAATAAAACATTTGGTGATATCCCAGCCAGATGGGAAATCGTACACTTGGTATTCAACTCCCATTCCATCCAAAATATCTTTGATGTCATCAGATGTGATGTAGTGGCCACTGTCAGTTAAGGGCAAGCAGTGCCTGTACTTCTTCCATATGCTGGCCCATCCGCTGCTACCTGTTGAACGTAGTGCCAGAAAGGTTAGTTTCACAAGTCCAAAATGTTCAAATATTAGTAAACTAAGCAAATCTGCAAGACAAGTATTTTTGGTCTAATATTTCACATCTCTTATTTAAAAAAAAAATCCTACCTGATAAAATTATGATCAGAAGTTTGCCATTTTGGTCCAGGCAGCTGTGGAAAAACTTGATGGTATTTGTAATATCATCCACACGGTAAAGCATCTACAAATCACAAAAAAGCGACAAACAGCTATACAGGCACAGTTACGTCACCCTGTCTTTGCAGTGGGACAGGGCATTTTTTTAAGGCTTAACTCATTTCACTGCACTATATAGAGATGGTATGTCACAATCTAGTCTCATCACAAATAACATTAATGTAGAACAAAGAGGTTTAAATTTCATGGTGAAACTGAAGGACTGTGGGAAGAGAAGCATGAGAAAAATCAGTGATAATCCAAGAGGAGTATCCTTGAACTGAATACATCAATCTTTGTCTTCAAGTTTTCTCTAGTGCTCATCATAGTATCTAATTGCTGACGCACATGCTGAGCTGCATCACCCAGCCCTGGATGAAGCTGACCACATTTATGATGTGATGAAGTCTGGCATAAAGGATAATCTCTCCTCAAAGGAAAATCAGCATGGGCAGATTCACAAATGAGCAATTTATGGAGTTCTGCCTCTGTCTAACTTCTTTCCTGAGCAACATACATACAACAAACAGGTACCTAGGACTGGAAGGGATCGTTTGGACCATCAGGTCTAGTCCCCAAATGGCATATATTTGTGTGCAGTTATATATTAAATTAGATTAGTGGGTTCATAGACCCCAGGGACCATTATGTTATTCTAGCGTGGCATTTTGTATATGTAGGCCAAAGATCTTTTGTTCCAGAACCTGGATTAAAACATCTTTTGGAGGATCTAATTTCATTTTTCAAATGCCAAGCAGTGGTGAATGCCCCATGGCAAATTGTTTTGATATTTAATTACCATAACATTAAAAGCTTCATTCTCCAGCTTCCCACATCCTTTTGAAAGATGGAGAGCAGAACTGGACACAGGATTCTGGCAATGGACTGAGGCATATACTGAGGCAAGATCACTACTCGGTTTCTACTTGTTATCTCTTTGCTTATACATGCAAAAAGACCAAATTAGCAGCTTTAGCCACAGATTGTTTATTGATATTAATTAATTTTAGCTTCCATTTATGACTAAAATAAAGTTTTGTTTCAATGTTTATCTCCTGTGCATTAGGTATAAGTGTGTTTCCTTTCTGTCTTCATAAATACAGGCTTTTTTATTTCACACAAAGCTCTCATGTTTGTATTTAATATGTGCAAGGAAAATCCAATTTAGTCCTATGGGCCTGATCAAAAGCCCAGGGAGTCGACTAAATGACCTCTATTGACTTTAATGCACTTTGACCATAGAAGGTATTTAAGTAACTATACCCCAGACATGAAAACAGCACAATCCTTAATTTACTGTTATCACCAATTATGTATCATGATATAGTTAAGTGGGCTGAGTAATTCATTAGCTTGGTAGGCTCTGAATACAACAATCTGAGTTTTAAGTCGGCTCTTTAGGAATTTTGAGGAGACTTTCAAGGAAGGCATGCTGTTGCACTTTTGCCAATAACACAATTTCCTGTACCATCTGGCACTACCAGATGGTGCTGATCACTACTAGTGACAAGCTGGAGGACTATCTGGACCACAGACCTGATTCAATTCAACAGTTCCCAAAGGTACAATGCAAGTTCAGGGCACCATGGTGCTAGGCTCTGTACAAACTATTAAACAGACATGGTCCCCACTCCCTAAAAAGAGCAAGCAAGCTAAACCAGACCTCATGGCACCCCAGGGTGCCACAGAAGCCTGTCTGAGAATCATTGATCTCAACAGACACATAACTAGGAGGGTGCACCAGAGAGTAAGGGAGCATACAAACAAAGTTGTTAGAGGAAAGAGGGACACAGCTGGAGACAGAAAAATGTAATATGGGGGAAAGGGGGAATGCAGGAGAGTATAGATGCAGAGTGATCCAGTTAGGACAAACAAGTAGGGCAAAAGTTTGGGACAATGAGGAGACAACTCTTTTCCCTACTACCAAGGTTAAGGGGTAAGGAGGAAGAAGATAGTCCCAACTTGAGTCTGGGGGGGATGGTAAGAGCAAGCCTCTAACAAGGAAAGATGGCTTGCATTGTACACATTTTTACTGGCTAGTTCTCTGGTGAGTTAGTAAAGTCACAGCCCAGACAAATCACATCCCTGGTGTCTTATCTTTCTTCCTGCATTAGCCAGGATGGTGGCCTTTAGCTCTGCTAATGTATATGTCTCCAGAGTGTTGTAGCTCAGACCCTTCAAACTAGATTTTATTTTTGATGGTCTGGAGAGTGACTCCTAGAAGAACTGGGCAGGGAGAAGTGGAGGGAATGTGTGTTGATAGAGGTCATCTATCTCAGGTAGGTGGAATATCCATCTGAGAATTTCTCTTTCACAAAATTAAACATGGTGTAAAATGTTAAAGAAACATGACTAACTACTAGTACCTGCTATGTAATTGTATGATCTACAGGACTAGTCACTTATAAGGCAAGTTAACCTTGTAAAATAAGGTTAATGACTCCTTCGGCCAGGGAAGCAATATAATTTTAATGCTTCATCTGAAAAGCAACCTGCCATTTCCAATGCAAATCAAGTTAACACATTGTGTTACTTAGATGTTTTCACTGCCAGAACATTTTCATGCCCTTATTGATATCACAGGCCAACCGCAAGGGATTCTGTGTGGCCAGCAATAGAACAGCAAATCGGGCTCTGCAACGAAGAGTAGGATGGCTTGTATGAAGGAATTTTTTTAGAATTTTTTGTCAGATTTTCTGCTGGCATTTTCATCATCCCATGATTATGAATTCACACCCACTATCAGAGAAGCATTTCAGCAAGATCCATGACACATACCAATGCATGAGTTTTATAAATCCCTTCATACAAGGCATGTTCCAGGCTTAGTAAGCTGTTGCCATCATCCCTGCATAACAGCTGAATTAATTTTGCCCATTGTAACACGGTCTACCTGTGTGGCTCCTCAACGCCCTGCATTCCACCTTGGATAACTGCTACATTACTATTCATCACAACTGATGCGATGAACATTTATTTCATAGAAAGTAGCTTTCAGATAAATAGCCCCCGCCACACCACAACAATTGCTTTAGCCTCACCTTAGATCCATTCTCTCTCACACTCCGTTGAATTTTTTGCTGCATTTACAAGTTAAGGGAAGTAGGACCCAGAATACTGAAAAGTGGAGATGTGGATGAACTGTTCACAAGGTAAGACCATTAAAGAGTCTAGCAAACCAGGTGTGAGGAAATGCTCAGTAACAAACTGTTAATTCCCACATTCCTACATTTTAATAATTTGATCTGAAGATGAGTTTAGCCCTGAAGACGTTGCAGTGTTTTGGTCTTTCCTTTGCCATTTGGCAATAATTGCCCCCTGCATTGTCCTAGGACACCCAGAACCTGGGTTCAGGCTACAGTGCTGGAATATATTTAAGTTGGGTTTTACTTAAACCAGCAGGTTTAGGTTGCAATTCTGAGTGGTGGGAAAGAAATGATTAAACAGTACCAACCCATTTAGGAGAAACTTGGGTGCTCTTTGACTGAGTTCAAGACCACACTGGGATTTTTTTTTGTGACTGATTGGTTGGTTGTACTTCTGCCAGAAAGGTGGAAAGTGACCATACAGAGCTCATTTGGTAGATTGTATGTTAAAACAATCAGAGAGAAGTATGGCTGGAAAGCACCTTACGAGTGCCTATACATGAGCATGGAGGCTGCTCCAATGCACTGGAATTCCATTTGATTATTTGAGTTTGCTGGAGTGTAGCAATTACCATGCTCTGGCAGCCTCCTATGTCTCTGACTGCACCAATACAGACTGGGAAATGACAGATGTGGTAGCAGTACTGCAGAGAAGAACCCAGGGGTTACAGTGGTCTATAAGCAAAATGTGAGCCACTGTGCTCTTGTTGCAAAAAAAGACCGATAACATACTGGGTTGCATTAGCAGAAGTATCACTTGCAAATTAAGAGAAGTGAATCTTCCACCCTGTTCAGCACTGGAGTACTGTGTCTAGTATTAAGCCCCACACTTCAAAAAGGATGTGAATAGATTGGAAAGAATCCAACAGAGACCAATTAAAACAATTAGAGGCCTGGGAAATATACTTTATAAGGAAAGGGTGAAGGAACTAAGGGTTATTTCGTCTGAAGAAGAGCACGCTGTAGGGGGATTTTAAAACAGTCTTCAAATACCTGAAGGGAAATTATAGAGGGAATGGAGAGGGACTTTGCTCTTTCTCATAGGGAACAGACCTTGAAACAATGGCTTCAAGCCGCAGCAGGGGGAATTTAGAGATTAGGAAGAACTTTCTGGCTATAAGGGTGGTTAAGCATTGGAACAAGCTACCCAGAAGAGTTAGAGACCATAATGATATTCTCCATCCTTTCAACTTTTCAAGAGGACATTGGACGGACACTTGGCTGGAATGTTTTAGCCTGGGACGAGCCTGGATTAGATGACCAGGTGACTTGATGACCATCTGCTGAACTAGATTACCTTGTGAGGCCCCTTGCTATGATCCTATTAATTCAAAAGAAGGGGTAAGAAGAAAAAGAATATATAGATTTGAGCAGAACAGATAAAACAAAACCTTTGGTTTCAACAAGAGCAGATTAAAAAAACCCAAAATGCATAAGTTTTATAATAACCAAACCATCTTTTTAAAAATTTCCAGTGAAAAATGTAAAATGGCTCTCCTGCCGAACCCTGTAACAGGGCCGGGTTCGCAAAGGTGGTCAGGGCACCCCCAGGTGAGCAAATGACTCCTGTTTAACTCTGCCTCTAAGCTAGCCTCCCTTTGCTCTCACCTGACATGCCTCAGTGTTCTTAATAGATTTGGAAAGGGAGGCTGCCCAAGGGTCTCAGAGTAAGCCTTGGCCTGTCTTCTGGCCAGCATATCTCACTTGAATCACAATCGATCCTTATGCTAGATGAGCCCTCCTGGCCTGTACGTACCCCACAGGACACCAGATGCTGTCTGAGCTTTTTATGACCTTCATCCTCCCCTACAACCATGCCCCTACCCCCTCATGTATTACCAATCACTCATCATTGGGCACTCGGCCCCCAATTTCTGTTCCAGTCCATTCAGGCCTCCTTGCCTTTTCTCAGTCTCTGCCTCTGGGGCTCAGTCACTGCCCATCCTAGTGCCCAAGTTGTTATTTTTCTGTCTACTTCTGGGCTATGGGCGACAGGCTGTAGTTCTACCCCTTGGGTTGTGGGCCCCCTAGCCCTGTTTATTCTCATCCACTTTAGGCTATGGGCTCCTGGCACCAGTTCTCACCTCTGTCAAGCTGGGGGTCTGCCCCTCTGGGCTACAGGCCACTAGCCACAGTCCTTGCCCCACATGGGCTTGCCCCTTGGGTCACTGTGCTTCAGCCTCTCACTCTCCTCTAGAAGAACCTACTCTGTGTTTTGGGCCCTGGCCCCTAGCAGGGCTCCCCAACACAGTCACATGCCACTCTGGCACCACTGGGACCTCCTAACCTCCCCTATCAGTGCCATCCTGTCCTCTGGAATATACCCGAATATACACAAAAGGTAAGTACCCTGGCCACCACGCAACCTGTAAGCCTACTGGCTATATCAGGAACCTACCCTGCTAAGCCTTTAATTCCTTACTTGTGTTCTTCATGGCAGACAGCTCCCAGAACTCCTTCTCTGGGCAGCTTGCCATCCTCAGGGCAAGCAGCCTGAGCCAGTCACTACTGTATAGTCCTTTCAGGGCAGAGCTTGTTCCCTGGCCACCTAACTCTAGTGCTCGGCTTTTGTACTTCCTAAGTCTTGCCCCTGCAGGTCTAGTGACTCTCCCTGCTACCTGCAGGGATTGCTCATTAGGACCTGCCATCCAGTTTCCAAGGGAGCTTATGATTACTGCTACTGCTGCTTCCTTGTTGCCCAGGTAGGCACTGCCCTATTGTCTTGCAGCAGCAGAGCTACTCCTGCACCAGGCACTCCTGCCATTTGGTATCTAATTACCTGCCTTCTTGTAGCCAGCTCGCTCTGAGCAGTATTCCCTTGGTTGGCTGCAGATGTTCCCCTGGGCTCCAATTTAGTGGAATCTAGACTAATACTACTTTTTTCTCTCACTTGGTGCATTTTATTTTTAATTACAATTAATTAGTGATGGCAGGAACAGTTGCATGTTTGCACAGAGCTTACTGGTGGTCTTATTACAAGGGGTCTTGCATCTTCTCCTGCCAAGTCTTTACTGGGAATTGTCAGAGAAATGACTGTAGACTACATGGAGCACAGACTATTCCAGAGTGGTAACTCTCAGTCTTATTATGATTTTTTTTGTCACTTACAGACGGTAAATATTTTGGAGTTAACACTGCATATTTCTCTGTATCCTTTATGCCTAATTGAATACCATTTTGAATGTTACTGCAATGCGAATAATAAAAAAAATCATAAGAAAGAGGATTGATGTGATTTCTAATGCCACTTTCAAAGAGAGATGGTTATATCCCAAGGTCATCTACATAATGCATAGAGAGTTAGTATGCAGTTCAATAAGCCTGCAGAACAAGGGAAACAGGGTAAAACACCCTATTAATCAAAGCCATGCTGCTTAAAAATCAGGATGCCACAGAGCAAGAATGCTTGCTCACACGCCAAGCTGGCTGCTGGGTACTCAGTATGTATGAATGCCATGTAGTAATTGTTACCCGGCTCTACACTCTCCACAGCAACCACAATATAAAAATCAAGGCATCCTGCAGTAAAATGAAGATGATAGTATGACTTTTTCCAAGCATGTGAGAATGTACCTGGTGATATATAGTGATCATTTCAGCAAGTAATTCTCTCTTGCGGAATACAATTGATAGTTATTACCTTGCACAAATCGTCCCCATTTCCAAGGACTGTGCAGTGACATCAGCAAAAGAGGATGATAAAACTGATGTTCAGGCACCACAGTGATTAGATTCAATGGCAGGTTTTGGGACAACGGATTTTAGCTCATCACCAAGAGCAGAGCTTTAAGGCAGCCCTCAGTATTGACCTAGGGGAAAATCTCTGAGAGAGAATATGTTCATTTTCTATTCCCACTACTTCATTAACTTCTGCAGAGATTAGTGCCAGTTTGTTGTGATTTTCTGCTGAGGACGTGTGTCCACTGGGACCTGATTTGTAATCACCATGTTCTTTCACTGAAAAGCTCAAAAGCCTGGTAGTAATGACTTTTGGATATAACAGACTCAGGCTGGCCTTGAATCAAACAAAATCTGTCACGTTTTAAAAATGTCTATAAAGTGGGGAGGGGAGCAGGATGTGCCCCTCAGTGCTCAGAACCTTCTGACGTGAGGTCCTGTCTCAACAGAAGGCTTTACAACCACAGAAATCATATTACAATAATATTTCTTTACCTGAATCATATGTATGAAGTCAAATTTCTTTGGTGCATTTTTCTCTTTCACTTGCTGTTCATACTCAGTGGAAGTTATCTGGTGCCAAATAAATGAGACATTCTGAAGATCAGGAGATTTATTAATTAATGCTGTTTATAAAGTAAAACAAACAAACAAACATGAATTTCACCAGAAAAAAAAAACAAATCCCAAACCACCTAGGTTAATATTCGTATCTACCTTGTGTCAAAACACAGGCATCCTCTTGCCTTAACAATGTGTGCCATACCTTTGTATGATGCAGCATGCTGTGGATTGGGCTCTATGACTTCATTATTAATCAAGACTCCCGGGTGCTGTGCCTGCATTATCTTGATCATTTTCAAGTCCTGTTCACCTAGACAATAAATACATAGTAAATACTTTTAAAATAGCAAAAAAGAAGTCCATTATGAAGCAGTCAGCTATTACAGCATCTGATTAAAATCATGCCTTTTCTAATTTTTTTACAGTAAACTATAATCTAGTTATGGTAATAATCTAGTAGGTCGTTCAAGTACCTACACTGAACACTTTCAAGAGGAATTTGGATGCTTATCTTGCTGGGATCCTACAACCCCAGCTGCCTTCCTGCCCCAGGGGCAGGGGGCTGGACTCAATGATCTTCCGAGGTGCCTTCTAGCCCTAATGTCAATGAAATCTATGAAATCCCAGCGCCACTGTCCCCGTACAAGCAGTTTGCATAGTATAAACAGGAAAATATAACGGAACAAGGAATAACGGAACATAGAAACAATGAAAGCTAAGCAATAATGGGACCTATTAAAGGTGGTACTTACTTGGTTACATGGCAAACCAATCAAAGTAATTAGGATAAATAAACAATGTTAGTTATTGGCTTGATTTTAAGCAAGCTGAACAAAAGAGTGATTAGTTATCCTAGAGTAACTGGTTCTTTTCAATGTGTTGTCCACACAACAGAAGGTTCTGGTGAGTAGATTCCACTGAGGCTGCACATGATGATTTCACACCATCCAAAATGACAACACAACGGCAAGAGTGGGATAAGCCATCCTTCAGTTCTTTTGCCAGAAGTGTTGGACTCTAATAGCAGGGAAAGAGCCTGGATTGTAGAATTGTGTGAACAATGTGTCATATTTTGTTGCATGCATATAATACACACCTTTCCCCCCCCCCAATCAGCCTCCCCGCCCAATTTGGCACATATTAAGCAAGAATCTATTGCTACCCAAGATAGGTGCACTCTGCTTTGACTCCTGGTCTAAAGTGCAACAGTTGTGGCATTACTATTCAGGCAGTTGAAGGAGTCAATTGACTTTATGTCTAATTGTTTTTCACTACACAGGTGTTAACAATTGCCTTTCATTTTTAATGGTCTCCATCTTCCACTAATCAAGCTAACCTTTCTTAGGAACATTTTTATGTCTGCTAGCTATTTCTCATCTCTTTTCTCTCATTTCACAGATCTAGAGACTCTTTCAAAACCACCAATCTATTCAAAACCATAGATCTACCCATGGAGACCAGTCTTCAGTGGCAGCTAGGGTTACAGCTTTAGTTAAGCAGGAAAGGAACAATGAGTCAGCAAATGATTAGGCTCTTTCCCTGTCCTATGCAGCCACCTCTCTACAAAAATGCTTTTTTCCTCATGCTGCCTTTCAAAAACAAAGTGTGTATTATATTCTGGGGTATATTGCACACACGCAAATGTGGTATTTTGATGAACAACAATTATTGTTCATCAGAATTGTATGGTAATCGATCTTTTTTTCTTCTTCAAGTGATTGGCCACATGGACTACTTGTGGTGTTGTTGCTTGATGAATTCTTCTGGCATCGCTGGGAAGTCTGGATCATCTGGAGACATGTATACCGCAACTATTAAGACTGGTGCTATTAAGGGAGACATAGTGCTGGGATGCTCAAACAAAACACCTCTTCTGTTTAGCACCCACATAATTGGGTACAGGTGCGTGACATGACCCTAGCTGTAAAGATTGTTTGGTGACGTGCGGCTGTGTTTCAAATACCAGAGAAGACTAGTCCATCTAGCGCAGTAGTTTTCAAACTCTTTTCATCTGCAGACCCCTAAATATTTTCTAATGGAAATGTGGACCCCTTTGGAAATTTTGAGTGGAGGTACAGACCTCCTTTGAATTGTAAGTGTGAATTGATTGATCATAGTCATCTTTTGCAGACCTCCTTAGACATAGTCTGTGGATCCCCAGGGGTCTGTAGACCACAGGTTGAAAACCACTGATCTAGAGCTATCATAATCATATGCAATCTGTTTCAGTCTCCTGAAGACCTTGGATGTCATTGAGATTGATCAAATGGCACCCAACAACACTAGCATTCAAGGAAAAAATGCTCTGAGAGTAATCCTGGGTTTGTACCTCCTCTGGAGAAGACTATGTGACAATTATTTTTCTTATCTGTTGGAAGCACGTGTTCCTTTGGGATCCACACTTGCAAAAAAGGTAGTCTGTAAGTCTGTGCCTTTAGAATTCATAGTTCTCAGAAAACTTCCTACTGATCACTGCTGTCAAGGTGTTTTGAAGGTCAAGAACGTAATGTGTTCTGGTGTGACTTGACTAAAAAGGTACTACTAATTTGACTTCCAAGCATGGTGGAAATGATCTCTATTGACATAGGGCATCACTATGGTGGCATTCTTTGGCATTTGAGTTACTGACCCCTGAAGAAGCAGAAAACTCTGGCATGCCAGGCAGATAGCTCTAAGCAGATCATATGTAAATGAGAATCTAAAGGCTCCTCCAGTGACAATACTTAAAATTAATCCAGAAGAGCCACCCCATCCCTCTGTAGTGGCATCAGTCACAGAGGGTTGGCAAGTAGGAGTACAAAGAATAGCGTTCCATGTGCAGAGAGTCTTTTCACCAGTTTATCAGTATGAAAACTTCTTGTGGTACTATGTCTCTTACATGTATGTGGGGTCTGACTGGAAGGGATATGGATTTTTATTACTTGTCATGGAAAATAACTGAAATCTGGCAGCTGAATTACATAAGTGCAGAAGGCCAGGGGAAAAGGACCTGGTAGTGGGGAGTCTAATACAGACTTCCTCATCAGGATGATGAGCTAGACGAGATATTCTCCAGGCAGCTCTCAGAGGCCATTCAGGCAAGGAAGGTGGTGGTCATGGGGGATCTAAGTTACCTGGGCATCTGCTAGGAGGAGCAGACAGCCAAAACAAACTGCTTGTGTAGGTTCTTATACTGCGTGCAGGACCTCCACCTAACCCACGTGGTGTCCAGTCCCACCAGGGGTACCGTCTTGCTACATCTCATCTTAGCAACAGGTAATGAGCTCATAGGGAACCTGAAAGGACACAGTAACCTGGGAGACAGTGACCATCACTTGATAGAATTTACTATCCAGCGAAGGGTGGGAAAAATATCTAGTGAGGCTAAAGTGTTAGACTTCAGAAGGATCAACTTTAGTAAACTTAGAAGGCTAGTTAGTGAGCTGGCAGAACTCAAGAGCATAAAGCAAATGAGGGTCCAGGAGGTTTGGAGGTTTCTCAAGGGAGTGATCTTTGGGGCACAAAAGGAGTCTATCCCCTTATACAGGAAAGAGGGTGAGGGGATGAAAAAGCCTCCTTGGCTGAACAGGGAACTCCAGGAAAAACTGGGGAAAAGAAAGAGATATATATAGGCAGTGGAAGCAGATATGCAGCACGGGGAACTTTTTTTTTTGTTCTCAGCATGCCAAACTGGTTTGAAATGCCACAACAGGCATGGGCATGCTCATCTAGATGTGCCCCTCGGGTGCAGGCATGGACCCAAGGAACTGCGAAAGAATCTGATCCCTGGCAGAGAAGTGCATGCAGGTGAAGCAGGGACATTCTTGGTAATGACAGTTGTGTCTATGGTAGATACTATTATATGTTGATATATACTATAAATACATATAGATACAGATATAGGCCAGCCTGCTGCATATACCAGTCCTGACTAACGTCTCGTCTCACATGTAACTCCAGAGCTACACGAGCTGAAGAATATGTTGATTACAAATGTGACCTGATACCAAGTAGGCTAGAGTTCAGACTGTATTCTGACCTGAGTTCATTGATAAGGAAGAGAGATGCGGATTGCTGTATTCTGGCCAGGGCATGGCTCAGAATTGGTCAAAAATATCTTATGAAATGTGTAGCACTGCTTCCGTAAACATGAGCAGAAGGCGTCTCAGATGTTGCAGGCTGCTGAATGCTGTTTATTTACTGTGCAGTTTGGTAATCATGTATAGCCCTACAACCAACAGGAAAAGCCACAAATAGAAGCTGTTTGCCATTCTTTAAAGCATTTTTAGCTGTTCAGTGAGTGAGGCCAGTTCTAGGTTCCACTATGATTTGATTTTGATTTGGAAACTACGTAATCACACCTGAAACTTGCTTTAATTGTCTGTGTTCTAGTCTTTTCCATTTTGGTGTCTTCATTCTCCTTGCTTTACAGGGTGTTCCTTCATCTCTTCATCTCAGACTGTTTCGTCCTACTTATAGTCAGCTCCCTATTCTTCTTGTTGGCTAAGCACAGACATTTGGGGGATTAGCAGGAAGTTAGAGCACATTGAAAATGGCTACCCAATCTAAGGTACATCAGGATGGGCAGGGCTAGCTGTGGGGGGGGGGGTTGCGGGATGGGGGCGTGCAAGTAGGCTCAATGGGAAATTGAGGGTTCAAGTAGTTCAATCTGTGGGAGGGATTGGGGGGCTTTGGGGAGCAGGTAGCATCTGCAGGAGGGATTGGGGAAGGGCAGTAGATGGCAACCTCAGGAGGGACTGGAGCAGTCAGGGCAGGCGGGATCATGGGGGAGGGGCAGTCAGCATCCACAGGAGGCATCAGGATATTAGTGGGTCAGGTGGTGTCTGTAGGGGATGGGAAAGCAGGCAGGAGCTGCAAGAGGGAAAGGGGTGCAAATAGGTTCCACAGGGGATGGAGGGCCTGGCAGGATCTGCAGGAGGGATTTGGGGGGGGGGGTCCACAGGGAGTCTTGGGGCTATTTTTAGCCCCCTGGTCCACCCCATCCTTCCTGCTCCTTCCCCCACTGATACTTACTTCCCTAGTTTCCAGCAGTGGTGAATGCTGATTAAGTCAGCACCTGAAGCAGCTTGCAGGATAGGGGGTTTAGGAGCCTGAGGGGTGGGACTGCTTCACAGGTGGGGATGAGAAGCCAGGGGGCTAAAAATAGGCTGGTGCCAGGGGGACAGTAGGAAAAGCACAGCCTGGGGCTGGGGCCAATGGCTGGGCTTTCCCAGCCTGGGGCTGTGCAGGGAACTGTACAGAAGTTCTGTTCACCGGTCTAACCGAGACCAGTTCACTTTGAGTACACATTGATCCACGTTTATCTTAGACCAGGTTCTGCCGTTCTGTAGACCAGTCTGTTCTGTCAGGGTTTTAGATTGATTATGTGTAACATCTGCACCTGGGCAAACTAAATTAGATCAGATGGCCATTTTTAATGTGCTCTAACCTCCCCGTAAGACTCCTGAACACTTCAGCCTTTAAATGATCAGTCTTCAAGATTAGGAAGTTGCAAGGAGGTGTGGCAGAGACAGCCATGTCACTGTACCGATATGAACAGTGACACATTCAGTGACTGTTAGATGAGATTTTCCAGGTCTCATTCACTTCCCAGTCTTGTATAAATATAGCTGTTTAATTTTACTGGAAGGAATCAGGTACTACACATCACCTTCAATCAATTCAGGAAAATATTCAAGCAGCAGGAGTCAAGTTCAAATAGAAGAGGCCATTCTGATAACTGAAACCTATCAGAAATCAGGAATTTACTGTTTAATTACTGATAGCTGTTCCAGCTGTGAAAAAACACTGCATGACTGAGAAAACTTGATCTGGCTCACCACCAGCCATCAACGATACTGAGTAGCTAACCAGCTTCCATTAATAACCTAGTTGGCTAAACTCACTTTTTTGGTATTCATGACATAAGATTGCTATCATGAAAAGGTCAGAGCTCATAATTAATCTTTCTATTAACACTGCACCCACAGCAGCAGAACCTCTGCTTTCCAGTCCCCAGCCAGTCTTGAGTGGAGTGCTAGTCATGCCAAATTGTGAAGGCATTTCATAAAACAGCTGTCCCAGTAATGGACATTTTCCTTACAGAATTTTTCACAGAAAAAAAAATCCTCATTAGAAATGTTCCCATTAGGTAATAATAGTTTTTCCTTTTGAAACTTCATTAAACTCTAAGAAAACATAGGAGAGTTTATTTTTTAGACTTGCGCCCCACTCCCATCCCCCCAAAAGATTTATAGTGCATTTTTCCCTCTACTTTCTCAGACCTTTTCTCAATTTGTGAAAAAACAAAGCCTCAAATATGTACTCTGTTACCTTCTCTAATTCAAGGGAGCAAGTAAAAACTAACAGGAAAGTGTTCAGGTGGAAGTCTTGAAAGCAAGAATGTAATGCTTTATGAATTAAAGCACCTACAATTGAAGGTGTTATTTCTAAATTGCACCTGCAATTGAAGGTGTTATTTCTAAAATGAAAATTATGATTCTGAAAACAATCTTTTCTCAGTTTGTTCTATTTTCTCCTCACTTTGCTAGAGGGAAAAATAAATCTGGACATTTCTCCAGAGTTTTAAAAAATAAAAATATCTAAAAATACCAAAAATTCATGTTTTCCAAAGTAATATTTTTTTAAATCATTAGAAATGAAGTTTTGCTCCAAAAACATTTTCCGCTGCAGTCCATTTTTCAATGAAAAATCAATTTTGAAATGTTCAAAAATACTGTACCCTTAATCAACTGCATTTTTTTAAACATTTTTCAAACAGCCAGAACCAGAACTAAAGTCAACACATTTTCTCATTTGTTAGATAAATAAGAATCTGAATCCAGGTGTTTAAAGAAGAAAGGCTATTTTAACTGTTGATTCAGGTCCCCATTTCCTTCTCGTCCTATTTCACTGTAAATTCGACATATGAAAATAGTTTCCATAGTTTTCTTCATTTTTTTCAAAGTTTTGACAGCCCTTTCTATAACGTACCAGTACCTTAAAATAGAAACACAAGTACAGTACATTAGTTTTGTTATTAGCTTTCAACATCTTACCTGTGCCACTTCCAACTCCCAGAACATTTATAGTGGATTTTCCATTTCCAAGACTGAAATGATAAACGCATACATTACATTAATCAATCATAATGTTAAGACCAGTTCTCTGCATTAAATCTATTAAAGTGCATACAAAATATCCCAGGATTTAGTATATTTTTTGCAGAATTCATTGAAGCTTGTCACCTAAACTGACCTAGAAATGTGACTGTCTCCTCACAGCTGTGCCTGTACTATACCACACTGCATGAATATGCTTAATATCAACAGCTGACTCATATTTCAAAGTAGAGAAGTACAGTTGGCAGTTGGCTACTATATTAAATGTCATTCATTTGCATTCAGTGAAAAATATTTTTACAGCCAAGGAGAGTGATGTGCCAGAATCTAGTTCAGTAAAGTGCCCCTAGACTAGAGTTATCAAGTAATTGATGCCGCTGGCAATTCATATCTAGACTAGAGCACAACAGCTCAGCTCACGTAAAAGATCCTTCCTGTGAAAAGTCACCACTACCATGACTTGTAGTCACTGAAGGGAAGTCTAATGACAATTTTCTGTGTGATATTCTGGGGTCAGATAGCAGGCTGTGCACCCCAAACCCTTCACATTCAGACCCAAGATTTCTCAAACTTCTTCTCCCTTTCCACCTTTTCCCTTTGATTGGTTATAACCAGCCCTTCTCACTCACTCTCCACACTTTTTTGCCCACCTACCCAGCCTTTGTATATATCCTGACTCTCTCTCCAAGCCACTAATGCACCTGGTACCATCTTTAGCCTTTCCCTCATACATAAACCATCTCAGGATTTAACCCACCTCATCCAGGCCTACAACACTAGCTTGTGCACTCCCCTCTGTCTAGACTTTTCCATTTCTAGAATCTTTCACCATCTTCAGAAAATTCATGGCCACATCCCACTGTTCCCCTCTTTGGGAAGAGGAGTCCAGTATCCTTTCTCTTCCTCTCTTAAGCTATTCTGCTGATTCTGGATGGCTGTTCCCCCTCTGCTCAACCCTTATGGGTTCTGCCTTTAAGGGCTGCTAGTTTCCATTTGCAATCAACTGGAATTTCTGGACAGTGACATTTCTTGGCACCTAAAAAGGCCAGATGAATAAAACAGCACTGTTCTCTTTTGCCATCACTCTCCCACAATAGACCTCAAAAACCATTGATTGCTGTTGGGAAAGCCAACTGTGCAATGATCTTCAAATTTTGAAAGCAACAGAGGCAGCAGTAAGGAGGAAATTGTGCTGATCTTCTTTGAGCTGCAGAAAAGGTCAGCTTTCCCTTCCTCACTAGCCTATGTATTAGTGAGAAATCCATGACATACTAAGAGAAAAGCCATGTAGTACTCTCTGCAAAGCTTAGTAATAGACAACGAGGAGTGAAGGTTATTGGCTTTCTTCTCTTAAAAACACTTGAAGGTGAGTTTGGGTTTTCCAAACTGTCTGACCACTGAAGATGTAAATAAAGAGGGTTTAGGGAAATGGTTAAACTGAGGCTCTGACCCTGGGAAAATCATCTAATTAAAAGGGGATAGGTATGGAAATGAAATTTTAGTTCTTGTTATGCCACAAGCTGAGAAGTAATATAGTGTATTAATTGAAATAGCGTGGGTCTAATAGAACTTTCTAAAAAGTGCTATAAGGGATTTTAAAAGTCAAAAGCCTTGAAAGTTTGTTCAGCCCTGAGAAGATCCTCGAAGATGTTTAATGGAGTCTACTTTGCATTGCACAAGCTCCTGCCATCCAAGCTCATCCCAAGGAACACTAAGGTGCAAGTCTATGAAACCATCGACAGGCCATGTATCATCTCTGGCAGTCAAACCTGGGTTCTCTCACAAGCAAACAAGATACTACTACATTGTTTTGAAAGGACATTTTTACAGAAAATCTTTGGTGCACAGTATGATCCCATAACTCACAAACGACATGTAAGAACCAATAGTGAGTTACATCAATGGGCAAGGATTATATCAGTTCTACAAAGACACAACCTTGGCACAGGGAATCAGAGCACAACACCTACAGGGGCAGAGCCATATTGAAAGAATAGAAGTGATATGAACAAGAAAGAAACAGCTGCTTGAGGTACAGGAGGAGGGAAGGCCTCCCAGATGACCAAGATGAAGAGGGCTAGATGATGTAGTGTCAGACCTATAAATGTGAATGAATGGGGGACGAAAGAACATGACAGATAGGAATGGATGAAGATAATGGAGGCAGTCAAAGGCCTCTAAATTATTGTTTAGAATTATTTGTATCCCACTTCACTAATGCAGTTGTTCACTTCTTTAACAGGCTTATGGAAATCTTTCTTACCTGGCTAGTATTTGGGGCATTTCTTTATTAATGAACTGTTCCATACACTGATGTTCAGTCGAGTGATCCAGGAATGACTTAAAAGCCTGTACGTATTCTTCTGCTGTGAGGCTTCTCATGGTAGGGATCATGTATAGCTCTTGACAGAAAACACAGATTGTGCATGTTAGCAGCTTCAAAGCAGCAGAAAGAATTATTTGCAACCTGAACATGACTCTCATACTGGCTTGGGCTTCTGTTTGACCAGCTCCCAGATCTTTGACTCAGAAAATGATTTTTTCTAGTACTTGACTTCTGTCACAAGGCCAAAGATCCTGAGTAGGCTGCACCCAACTGATGCTCCTGTAGCGCTGGGGTGAAGCACCAACTGCATGGTAGCTAACAGAAGACTACCAGCACATGGAGACCAGTTTATGTTGCAAGCAGTTGTTCTCTATTGTTAAAATGTTGCATGACTGTGGCAGAAGATGGGTGCGCTCGTGAATGGTGATATAATGGATCCAGTGTTGAATACATAACAGGTAGGGCTGTGCAAACTTCAGTCACTGATTTGATTCAGCGGAGGTTCGGCCCAATTCAGTGGCCAGATCTCTGAATCTGAATTGAATCACGAGACCCTTTGCTCTCTCCAAATCAAATTGGAACACTCCGAATCTCTTCAGAGAGACTCAGTGATTCGGACATAGACACAGCATTAAGTGTTTTTTCTACATACCTCAAGTTACCAGGAGGCTTATGAATGCTGTGATGGTGGGGTGGATGGAGCATCCCATGGGAGCATGTGGGGGAGTCCCCAGTGTGCTTGGTGGCAGACCCAGAAGTGGACCAGAATTACTTCCAGTCTGCTTCTGGGTCTGCTGTGGAGTGTGTGGGGGACCCCCCACCCTGCCCCCCAGCTCAAAGACTTGTGCCTCCTGGGTCTGGGGGGCACCTGGGATCCCCCCACAGCTGATTGCTGAGCCAAGGGGGCACGGGGGTGTGGGGCGATCCCCTGTGCACTCAGCAGTGGACCCAGAAGTGGAAGCAGAAGTACTTCCAGGCCACTTCCGGGTCCACCGCTGAGCATGCAGCTGTCCCCCTTCCCCAGCGCTCCTGTGGGATGCTCTATGTGCATTCACAAACCATACCTGGTACCTCGAGGTATGTAAACAAAACGTTTAAAGCTGTGTCTATGGCCGAATCACTGATTCCCCAAATCAGCATCGAATCTTCAGATTTGGAATTCTGCCAAATCCAATCAGGACAGTGATCCAAATCAACGAATCAAATCACCGTCCCCCAATTCAGGCCAAATCTGAATCCCGTTTCACACACTCCTAATAACAGGGCCATTGCCAGCGTGAAGATGAGTGATATGAGGTGTCTGAAGAGAGAAGACTTGACAGGTGCACCCTCATCAGACGACCCAATGGTCTTACCATAGCTTAGCACACTGACCAACTTGGTCTCAAGAATGCATTTTGACTCAGTCCCATCCTCTCAGGAATAATACGTACATCACTTTGACATCACTTTAAGTTTCATCAAGTAAGCCATGGTAAAACAATGCAGTGACTTTTCTGAGGAAACATAACACACTTAAATCCAAAAGTAATTTGGAAAACGAATTAGATTTATCCAACACCTTGATTATTTGGATATTTCTTAAGTCTCCCAAGACTTTGGATTATGGAAGTTTACTTATATTTTGGGAATAGATTGTGCCTTTGTTCTTCATGACCAGCCAGGCAACTAAGTTGGTCCTTCTTAAATCTAGAGTCCAGATGTAGTTCGGAGCTGGTACAAATGAGCAGGCATGAGGGGAGTGAAACATGCTCTCACAAAGGCCAGGGAAGCTGCATATTCCATCACTCTCCCCTGTCCAAGAAGTTGCAGAGAGGGCCATTCCTGCCAGCAGAGCCATTGCATCCGAATTTGACATCTCCAGTCATGAAGCCATATATTGACAGTCTGTCCCAGCAGCCAGGAAATGCTTCACTACCATCTAAACAAATACAGCATGACAGCTGAGTATGCTTTTGAGCATTTTCAGGAGCACTGGAGATGTCCCATGACTGGTTTAACGTTGGCAAGCCAAATAATCCCATTGTTGCGGTTACATGCTGTGCAATATTTAAAAGATGTGCCAGTGGGATGACAGCGGAGGTGGACAGACTGTCTGTGGACTCTGAGCAGCTCAACACAAGGATAGTAACTAGAACCTGCTATGATGATTTGCACCTGAATGAAGCTCTAAGGGTGAGTCCTGATGAGTGCACATGTGAAGGGGCAGGCATTTCCCATGGAACAAAAAGCAGCAGCACAAATATGTCCCTGGGCACACCCCTGACCCTGTGCTCAGGCACAAGGCAAAGTGACCCAGGTGAGGTGGGGGGGGCTCAGGCCATCACTTGTGCTGGCCCCAACCACCTTACCTGGGGTCCTGTGGGCCTCCCAAGGCAGTAGCAGTGCTGCTTTGGCCACTCAGAGCTAGGCTGGTAGCCAGAGCATGGTTCTGGCTGGCCAGGCTCCCTTTCTGGTGGTACAGGCTGTGGCTGCATGCACCACCCTTTTCAGCGATAGCTTATTTTTGACACTGGGATCTCCTGGTGTCAAAAAAACTTGCCATGCTGCAAATCAGCACTGCAAGACCTCAAAGTGCTTTGAGGCATTGCAAACCACATGTGTGTGGTCATTGGGATGCACCCTAAAAAAAAAAAAAAAAATCACATCTGTACAATAAATTATACCAGTATTTTTTTAAATTTGTTTTAAAATTTTGCTAGGGGGCTTTTTATCATATGCCTATGCATGTAAGTGACCGTGGTTTTTTAAGCTAGCAGAGTGAAATGTATAACACAATAAGAAGCATTTTATCTGACATAACAACAGTGGCCCAGTGTTTCAATTAGTCAGGCCATCACAGAGGACAGTCCAGTTGTCCTCTGTTGATATGAAACTGGATGCCTTTATATCCTCTATTTTGCTCTTCAAGAGAAAAATAGGGGACATAAAGACATCAGGTTTTGTATCAATAGAGGACAAAGTAGCAGAAAACCAGAATGTCCCCTATGATGGCCACCCTAGTTTCAATGACCACATCATGCAACACCTCCAAATGAAAAAACTGACAAGAGAGACCAAACTGACACTCTGGCTGGTGAAAATTAAGCCTTCACTTTCAGAGATACCAAATCATGAAGGAAGTGCAGGGTTCTTATCAAAGACTCATCTATGTGAATTTGTATTTTCTTTCTCTTCCACTGGTTTCAAGTGCTATGCGTGAGAGTGGCCATACCATCTAAGCCTGGGATGCTAATGCAATGGCAGGGTTCTCAGAGATGGCGTTTTCCATGAGGTAAGGTGAAATGAAGGGTGCAGTGCACTGGACCTGATGGTTCACCATTCTCTGAAGTCCTTCTGCCTGCTGCTTCAGTATTTTTATGATGTTCTCTTGCTGGGCCATCCTTCTTCTCTGTCCTGGTTCTCTCCTCTCCTTCTCATTCAATCCTTCCTGGCTGATTCTGTACAGTTTAATAGCCCCATTAACATATTCTGTCTGGACTGTTTCTTTTGCTTCTTCATCAGAGGTTGCTATTGAGAGTAGGGCTCTCAAAGACACTCCTGAGGACTCACTCATCAGCTGAGGCCACTGATTGAAAAAAGGAGATGGAGAGCTAGTTATATTTAAAGTGGAGGATACATATACCTATAAACACTTCCCCAAACTTTTTGCTATGAAGTTGAAACGGGCAAAGTTGCTGAGGCCAGACAACTGGCTTATGAGTGGGGAAATAACATTGTGATGTTGTGAGAAGGGGGAAAGTGCAGGCCAGAAAGCTTCTGAAAAGCAAAGCAAAATAGCTAGGCAGACTAAGAGGAAAAGAGCCAGGAGCCTAATGACTCATCAATTAAGCGATTTGCTGCTCCTTCACTGGTGCTAAGGCCGTCCCAGTGCAGGATTTCATGTGGGCTGTGTTGTCTGGCTGGGCTTGCCTCCTCCCTGCCCAGTCAAAGGGCCCCAGGAGCCGAGAGTGGTGCCCAGCAGCAGCTGTGTGGGAGCTGTTGCACATTGGTTAATCATTTAAAGAATAAACAAACATTTTAAAAATGGTATGTACATCCCTCCTTCTCACAGACCCAATCTTAAAAGCAACAGTGTCCCTAGAAGTGCTTACAGAGTGGCATGAGTGTGTCCATGGGGGAAGAAACAAAGTAGCTTCAGCCAGGGTCGTCAAGGGAAGAATAAGTGCGGTGCTACAAGTTCACTTAAATAGGCAGTAAGGGCCCTTAAACTAGGTGTCCCCATATCAGGGCAGGGAAATATGTGTGAAAGGCCTTCTGAGCGGTTCAGAGACAATCCTGCTCCACTGAGGATTACCTCTAACTGGTTTTAGGCAGATCATTTTGCAGTCACATGTGAATGCTCCACAAGCCCCAAACCAGTTCGGAGCGGTTTCCCAGTATCAGGAAAACCCGCTCCCAGCTGCTCTATCTTCCCCCCACAGCGATAGCAGGAGAGCAAGTCAAGGTAAGACTCCTCCCTCCCCATTCTTGGCTCTTCCCACACCCCAGGGCTTCTCCCCCAGGCCCCTGGCTTATTCTCCTGCCCCTTGGCACTCCCCCCTCAGGGCTCCCCCACCTGGTTCCCTCACCTTACCTGTAGTGCTGTCACTGTCCCAGGGAAGCAGGCAATGAAGGGGAACCTTCCTTGCTCAGCTGCTGCCACCACCAGGCCATCACCGCTCTCCAGGGCAACACTGGTGGCGGGGGTGAGCTGGGTGTTGCTGTGGGGGGCAGTGAGTAGGATCTGGGGGGGGCAGGGCAAATTCAGGGCCCAGGGTGGGGAGGGAAGGGGGCATGGTAGCTTCGATCCAGGCTTGTGGCAGCAGAGCAGGCAATGAGGTAGGCCACTGTGGGGCAGGGAGGCAGGTGGCATGGCAGGCCCAATTTAAATAGGGAGGGGGACAGGCAGTGCCCATTCAGTGTGTGTGTGTGTTTGTGTGTTGGCTGGGGGCAGATACTTGTGGCCAGACCACATTTGCATTTCAAGGAGAAAAACAAACCTATTCCCTTTGTCCATGGAAGCCTGC
This sequence comes from Caiman crocodilus, assembly GCA_030014935.1. NCBI lineage: Eukaryota > Metazoa > Chordata > Crocodylia > Alligatoridae > Caiman > Caiman crocodilus. The sequence continues at coordinate 15,105,461 of JAGPOW010003685.1, forward strand.
CCAGGAGACGTGCACGTGCAGGGAAACATCAGTTTGGGGGCAGACTCGTATACTAGCCCTGTTTTCTACCTAGAAAGTTTGCTTCACCAATGAAAGGGAAAGGGCGCAGATGCCCAGACAGTGACTGGCAGCACCAGAACTTGCACTTGGTATTGTGTGCCCAGGTGGGGTCATCATTTTCAAATGGGAGCTGTGGCGGTGGGGGCAGCAGGAATAGATGAGTGGAGGGCAAGCACACGTGGAGGGGGAAAGCAACATCACAACACTCACTACATCCGTCTTCACCCTTCTCACTGGCTCTGGTTCTGGCTGTTCTCCATTTTGAAGAGTCTGTCTCCTGGTGGAAGGAGGTGAGTATCTCTCTCCTCCTCATTCAAAGAGGCTTTGTCCGCTTTCCTGCTGTGGGGCTTTTTTTAGATGTTACCTCCTCAGGAGCCCAGGACGTGTCCTTAGTCATTGGGTGGAGGTTAGGTCCTCAGACAAGTATGCAATAAAGCTCTTTATAGAAGGGCCAAGTGACTGGCATAAGCCCAACGTTTTCATTCTGCAAGATCTTCCTGTGGTATGTCCGGGCCTTGGCTCAACACTGCTTTTCATCACTGTCCTCTTCTATGTCCTTGTAAACATATGCTCCTGTGTTTATTGATGAGCTGTGTTTACACGGCCTCTCTCCCAAAATGCCGAGGACATCCACCACTTCTTTCTTCTCCAGGTTGCAGCGTGGGATTTCAAAGCCCATTTCTCTGCAACACTTGGTCACAGGGAAAGAGGCTTTTCTGAAACAAAGGGACGTTTCAAAGGGGCCTCTTGTTTGTTCTGGAAATCTTGGTGAGAGCAGTCAGCACATGGTATTGTGGGATTGCTATCGGGGAACTGCTATAGCTGACAGCAGCAAAGCTTTGTGTCAGTGTCTGTATACGTTGGCTAAGAGCTCAGGGTGGGGGTGTCATTCAGGCAATACAGACCCGAGGTCTTGTCAACTTTCAAGCACTTTGTGTGTGCATGCAAATTTTTGTCAGTGGATTTCAATTTCCATTGACAAAACTTCCTAGTGTAGACAGCAGGCTTCATCTGTCAGTGTCTCACTGCCCCACCTGCAGAATGGAGCTAATATATCTGCAACCCTTGCACAGCCAGGAGGATATATTCATTAATGTAGACAGGACATGTGACTGCTGCAATAGGGTGACTGCCTCTTTTTTCTTTTTATTGAAACTCCTTCCCCAATGGCAAGGCCATGCTAGTAGCTGCAATTTGACACTTGCTGCTCCACAAGACAGTCACAGATGTTCTTAAATTCAAAAGACATGCCTTTTTTCAGGAAGGCAGGCGCAATTAAGTCCCTGTAGGTTGTAAAAACAACCACAAACGATGCAGGGACTATGCAATGCAGTTAACTGGTCCAGGCCAAGCCAAGGGGGCTTGTAGTTTTTCCAGAGTGCAAAATCCAAGCTAAGCTGGGTTTTGCAGGTGTGTTGGGGGTGGGGGGGAGGAAGAGGGGGGCAGCAGAAACCCAGATATACGGAATTGAGTCTGCTAGTCTTGTTAGATGCATAGTGTCAGTTTAGCTGTAGTTTTCCAATTATCATTCAAAGACAAGTGGGTTTCCAGCAGAGACACCATCAATAAGGGAGGACAAGATGTCATAGGCACGAACTGATTGAAGATCACTTCAGGCTAGACATAAGGAAAAATGTCTTTACAAGCTGAGTGCCGAGGGTTTGGAAAGGCTACCCCCAGAGGTGGTACAGTTATCCATCCTGGTGATCTTTAAAAAATGTTTTGATGCCCATCTTGCTGGAGTCATTGTATCCCAGAAGTCTTTCCTGCCCAACTGCAGGGGGGCTGGACCCGATAATCTGTAAGGTCCCTTCCAGCCCCTAACAACTAGGAAACTATTTGGCCACAGCTCACTGGAGATGCCAAGCTTTGGGATTTTTATGCAAGGAAATGGCTTGTTGATGGATTTTTTTCTTGGCTTTAGGGAAACAAGAGCTTGTGTATAACTTTTTATTCCTAAACAAACAAAATTACACTAAAGAATATACCTGCATCATATAAGTGATTTTTCATCCCGATTGAAACAGCCCCGTAAGGCCTCGGGCATTGGCTTACTTAGACCAAAAGGCAACAGTAAGACTAAAATCTAAGGCACCACACGTATAGAGTCTGCTTACCTTCAATAACATCATCATAGTGAGCAATAAGGCAGAAAAAGTCAATATTCCTCCCACTAATTTGTCTCTATCATCTCTTCTTTGGCAACACACAGAGCTTCAAAAATTATTATTGAACATCAACTGAGGGAGATTTCCAATGGAAGCCGCTGGAAGCAGAAAATGACTCTACATTTCATTGGTGCTAAAATAAAGGACTTCCCTCTGTTACTGATTATGTATTGCCTCTTGACAATGATGAGAAAAAGAGTTTCTTTGTCTGTCTCACTGTCAGAAACCATCTCAGAGTGTAGGATGCTATACATGATAGTGGCAACATGTGGACACTATTCAGAAGGAAATAACCATCTTTCTCCTAGAATGAATAGGCAAGCATGGAAGAATAATTTGACAGAATATCACCCTCCCCGCTTTGTCTTATTTGGCCTGGTCTGAGGTCTGAACTTAGTAAGCTGTGGCTATTAGGAAACCTTTGTGTCATAGTTATGGAAGACACTCACTGAAATCTTCTGTGTCACTGGTCCAGTTATCCATGTCCTTTGAAGAGTCTAGAGCTGCTAATTCCCTACTCTGGTAGGCACCACAGTGCATCTGTCAGAGTCTCAGGCCATTCCAATACTTTGAAATATGCCCAAGAGCAAATTTAGGATCAAACTTACATGCATGTAAAGAATAGCCAGTTTAGCCTATTTCCTAACCGTCTCAACATCTGTCCCCAAATGGATTAAGAGTGTTTTTAATTAGTAAAAGACCACATGGTTTTTGGTTTCATGTAACCTTTCTTTACTTCAGAAATACCTGAATTGTTGCATGGAGCTGTCAGAATCTCTGCTTCAAAGTTCCTTCTGTGGAACCTATTCCTGTACGGAAAATACAACCTTTCAAGTTCTGACATGGGCTGCACGCCCTTTAATCATGACCAGAAGTAACAATGATGTCACACAATTCAACATACATTTTACCATTAACTTCAACACAAGAAGGTTTGAAGCAATAAAAGTATGGGCTGTTATAACCGATTGTAATTCCAGAACGGATTTTTCTTTGGATTTAGCTTTTTACTTTATTATGCTACAAATAGAAAGTATGGATGTGAACCTCTCTGGTTCACTTTTCTCACTTTTACAGTGAAGGTGAGAACACATACCTCCTTAAGATTTAAATGATTGCATAAACAGGAGAGGGTATGTGAAGTGCAGCAAAGGAGACGTGATGGGCAAAGTAAATTTGGAGTCATGGCCAAGTGGAACTACAATGGAATTGAGGCTATGGACATAACAAGAACTCACAGTGAGAAAAGGGTGTGAGGCCCTGTCACGCACTAATTGCTCTATGGTAGGTGCCCGCGTGCAGTCGCTTTTGCCCACAGCACATGAGGTAAACTAGAAACTTAACCTTCAACAGAAGAGGGCTATGGTACTGCAGTTTAGCTTTCACTTAATATGGGGTAACTGGGTGCACATGGGCAATTATTGTGAAGCAGCTGATCTACGGCAAGGCTTTTACCCACTTTGATGGTGCTATAAATAGTTTATACATCCATACCTTGAGCTTCACTGGGAGAGGAGAGGAAAGACAGAGAGATAGTAAGAAAGTGGTGAAATGGATATCCTTTACAGCACTGTTTCAGCACTGCCAAGGATGAGACTCAGGTAGGTTTTCTTCTCCTGACTCCTGCTCCCAAGCTATTAGAAAGTTCTTCAGGCAATAAAGATTGCAAAAAGGAGAAGTCACCCATTACTTCTGGAGACACTAGCAGGAACACTAAACAATAAAAAATATATATTTGGGAGGAATTCAAGAGCAAGGTTCTGCTTTCTAGAAGTAACTGCGTATATATTGTCATTAGCAAAGAGGGAGCAAAGACGTGACAAAATGCTCAAATTGCACACAATTTAGGTTGATGAAGGCTTGGAAAGAGTAGGGTACCAAAGCACCTCATAGATCGAGGGTGCTGCAAAGTACTGAAAGAGATCTTAGTTAAAATCACAAGTGAACAGCTTCTTACTCTCAAGGTGCAGATACTAATTGCAAGCTCACCAAATAAACCTGAAATCCATATCATCAGCTCCAGTGTGGTCACAGGCTAACTCTCCATTTACTTCCTCCCCTACTCTATTGTCTTTTACTTGCTCTGTTTGATAAAACGAGCAAGATCATTTTCAGAATAAATCTTCCACTTAACTTCTGTGAAGCAAGATAGTTTCCCTAGCATAAGGAGGAGAAAGTTAAGTTCAGGTCAGCACGTAGGGTGCCAAATATATATACAGTACTTCATTTCTGACCGGTCAAATGTTTCCAGCTATCTTAAGAAAACGTACCCAGGTCTTGGGTCAAGCGTAGTGTACAGTGCGTGAGCCTACCAGTATAAAAGTCACCAAGTTAGACTTTCATACCAAAACTTCCACAAACCTGTGTCTTTAACTACATGCTATAGGAATGATTTCTAAGAGTAATAATGGTTACAGGAACAAGGTGCATAGATTTAAAAGGAAAAAAAAGGCTTATTTACCTATACCAGTAAATGGACATTTTCTTAAAAGCCAGCCTAATATTAAATATGATCTGAAAACTGACTGCATAACATTGTACCCTTTATTTTATAATTTTGATCTCCATGGGTCAGAGCAGGGGAAAAATGCACTGGCCAGTATGTTGAGCATGTTACAGTGTCCTGCTGCCCTGGCTGATCCTCTAGGAGCATAATTGTCATTCTTTCTCAAAAAGACCAATATCAAATGCTTCTAAGGACAGGACAAAGAGCTGTAATGCCTACTTCCTCATAGCCTAACCTTAGTTAAGGATGAGGTTTAGTATCTCTTGATGATTAACATTTCTATTCTTATAGCCACAATGCCTCCTGGATAAATTGAGGCATGGAAAGGGAACATGACACCTTTGGTCACGTTATGAGTCAGAGATAGAGAACAAATGAGGCAGCCATTATGTCTTGCTCCTTTTTATGACATAATGCTGGTACCTATCATTTTAATTTTTTGCACTACACTTTTGCAATGTTGTATTAAAGGTTTCTTACCTTTTCATCTCAGGCACTGACTCCATACTTTGGTCTTGTCCACGTCCTTGCTTTTTTGGACTTGGTTCTTTGTTTCTTCTTTCTTTTCGTTTTATAAAAGTTTCAGCTCCTAGAGTACGGTATATATTTGGTGCTGCCTTCTAAGCTCTGGTGGTACTACTGAGTATTCCTCTCATCAAAGCTCGAGTTGAAAAATGACAACATGTTCTGGTTCAGCATAACTAAAGGTTAGCGACAGATTTGACTCTTAAGTTAGTGTTTCCACCTGTTCATTTACTGTGTCAGCCTCGTAAGCTAGCAGAAAGTTTTCAGTGACCTCTAGTGTTCGGTACAGATTTTACTGGCACCTGTCATCACAGCTGAAATCTGATCTACACGGACAAATATAGCATGTTAAGTCATGTAATTTACTGTGCAGAATGTCTAGAAAGCTGGCTCTTATCAGCAGAGAAGGGGGAAAAATATGTTTGATATGACCTGTACTTTCCCCAAGAAAGAAAGAGATGAATTAAGATCTCAAATCAGTGACAAGACAGGGCTTGGAGTTAAAAATTGCCCACATGCGTTAATGGATAGGGTGCTCAAATCGGACTCAGGAGATGTGGATTCTATTCCTGTCTTGGTTATTAGCTCACTCTGTGACCTTGGGCCATGTCTCTGTTTCTTTTTTTCCAGTCAGCCGAAGTCTACTCTATAGACTTAGATTTTTAAATTATTTGGGGCAGGAACTCTCTTACTATTTGTCTGAATAATGCCTATTACTACTGAGGTGCTACTATAAATGAAATACTTCAAGTCAAGTTAATTTACAACAATAATCTGCTCCACTTCTTAACTGGTGAGAAAAGATACATTTGTGATGGAAGGTAGATCTGCAGATCTGGGCCCAGTTCCTGGTTCTGCCCCAGATTTACTTAGAGAACTCAGGCAAGTCCCTTAAGCTCTCGTGCCTCGGTGTCCTCCCCTGTAAAACAGGAAACATCATAGAGAGTATTTGTCTCTGGTGCTGTGTTGTTGTGAGCATCATTAATATTCCTAAGGTACATTGTACTTCCTGTTAGACTCTTAGTTAGGCTAGGGACAGACGTTACACACAAACTGGTTTAAGTGATCAAAAACTGGTTTAAACCTGCAACAGAACACGTGCTCAGTGCATGTAAACCAGTTTGAAAATGGCTGAAACTGGTATGAGATAAATCTGGTTGAATGTAATAACAAACTTAACTGATTTGGGTCAAGCCAGTTTATGCAATGTCTGTCCCAGACCCCTTACATTCTATTAATTCACATTAGGTTTACTGCATGGTAAAATTTGTGTAGTAAGCCCAATGCAAATTAATAGCACATGTAGATGCACCTATTGTGAAATACTGTGCAGTAAAATACTACAGTAAGCCTTCCCTGGGAGCATGTCTACATGTGCTCCCTGTTAGGAGCAGATTTACTCTCATCCTGCTCTACCCCCCTGCAGCAGCCAGGAGGAGCTCCAGGCTCCCACAGGCTGGCAAGGGACTTAGGTCTAATCCCAATGCACATGGGGCCAGAAGAGCTGTGCCAGCTACAACAGCAGCTGTCCCCTGGACCCACGCACATCGGGAGGGGACCTAATGTGTACCAGGCTGGGAGAAAGCTATCCCTGCAGTGGGAAGAGCTCTCTTGGCCCCATGCTCGTTGGGACACACAGCTGCCAGCAAGCCCTGTGCTGGGCTGGGCTTCCCTACCTGGAAAGGGATTTGCTGGAAGCTGTCTCAGGTGTGGGGCAACCACCAGCAAGCCTCCTGCTGGACAGGGAGGAATGGGGCTCACTGGCAGCTGCCCTGATTGAGTTCCCAGCCCACCCACCCACTGGAGCAGCTCTGCTCTAGGAACCCAGCAGCTGCCTGACCCCTGGAACAACTCTGTGTGGTGTGGAGCTGACTGGTCTGGAGGGGCAGTGACATCTCCAAGTCACTTCCAGGCAGCATCCCTGCTGGGCAAGGATACCTCTCCCACTACATCTCTGCTGAGTGGAGATGCCTCTCCTAGCCACATGGGTATTGGTCCTGATCCAATCCCCATGTGCCTGGGATACAGCAATCCCAGCCGGTGGGACAGCTCTCCTGGCCACATGGGGATCAGGATGGTTCTGATCCCCATGTGGCAGGACCCTAGCCTGCTGCCTGGGAGCAAGTTGTTCCCACTCTCCATCTATATGTGTACTATTATGCTTTAGTTAATGTGGAGTTAATCTACTACCTATATTTATAGCTAGTAGAAAACTCTGCATTAGCTTAATTAATGGCGCAGAAACTGTTGCTCATGCTTACATGGCGATGCTTTACTGCACAGTAGATTAGTCCACTGTGCAGTAAAGCATCTTGTGTAGATGTGCCCAACATGTGAAACAAACATTTGCTTTAGTTGTTCTTTTGTGCCACATGAAAGGATGCAGAAGGGTAGACTAGAGGAGTGGTTTTCAACCTGTGGTCCATGGACCCCTGGGGGTCCACATACTATGTCTAATGGAGTCCATGAAAGATGCCCATGATCATTCAAAAGTATGTGAATACCCCCACATACAATTCAGAGGGGTTTGTACCTTCATTCAAAATTTCCAAAGGGGTCTTCAGCTCCATTCGAAATGTTGAGGGGTCCACAAATGAAAAGAGATTGAAAACCACTGGACTAGGGCATTGCTAGAAAGCAGGTAGTAAGACTTTGTAGGGTAAAATAGCATACCATGTTTCCAAACCTGCACAAAGTATGCCAAAGAGTATCCAAGCTCCCAAATAAAGAACTATTCAATGTTCATTACAACTGACGGCAGTCTTTTCTCTACTGTGAAGGACACTCTTATTAACCGGTTGAAAGGTGAAATGGGAGCATTCAGAGAGTTCATCCAACAACTGACACTGGATGAGTTCCCAGCTGATGTTAGATAAGGTTATGGAAAGAGTTGTGTAGAGGGAATCAAATTCACTTGAACTGGAACAGATAATAAGTAGAACAGCTACTACATAAAACAAATCTCTTCTTACTCAAATTCTCTCCTTCCAACCCCCGAAATGGTTTCTTCAAAATCTGATTTCAGAAGTTCAATAAATTCATAGTGTTCCAAACTAAGCAGAGACCGAGTGTAAGTCAGGAGCCAACAGTCAGCAAGTGCAGAGAATTAAGGGACTGGTGTCATAGAACATGAGGGTTGGAAGGAACGTCAGGAGGTCACAGCTAGTCCAACCCCTTGCGCAAAGCAGGACCATTTCCAACTAGATCATCCCAGCCAAAACTCTGTCTAGCTGAGTTCTGAAAACCTCTAAGTATAGAGCTTCCACCACCTGTCTGGGTAACCCAGGGATGGGCAATTATTTTGGGCGGACGGTTGCTTACTGAGTTTTGGCAAGCTACTGAGGGCCACAGGGTATCCCCATCCCTTGACAGGTGCCCTGTCCCTTTGTTGCCATCTTGGGACCAGAAGTCCTGCCCCCTAACCTGACTGAAGCCTGTATCCTGCAGGTCTTTCAGCAGCAGAGCCTCAGGAGTCAATAAAAGGAGATGTCTGCCCAGCACACAGGAGATGTCAAGGGACAGAGAAACAGTAGTGGGAATAAGAAGACCTGAGGAGAGCTGCTCAGTGGGCAGCAGTTGTAGCCCAGAAGAGCCCGGGTGCACATGGCACCCATGGTGCACATGGTGGTGCATGGCATCCCAAAGCTTGGGAGCAGCACCAGGCCACTCAGGTTTGCAACTCACTTCCCAGCATAAGGCTGAGCACCCGGGAGGCAACAGTGCGGTTTGGCTGAGGTCCCCCAGGGCCTAGGTTTTGGGACCCCCACAAGGCAACCCAAGCCCCAACAAAGATATAGATGGCTATACCTTGTACAGGAGCGATCGTGTCGGCAAAAGGAGAGGTGGGGGGGAGGGGTAGCTCTCTATGTCAAGGAAAGTTACGCATCCCTGCAAGCTGACATTGGCACCCGGGGGGACAACTGGAGATTCTCTGGGTCAAAATCTGTGACAAACAAGGCACAGGGGACACAATGGTGGGGATCTACTACAGACCTCCTAGCCAGGATCAAGAGCTTGATCAGTCATTTGCCAGGGAACTAGCTGAGGCTGCACACTCCCAGTGCATGGTTGTCATGGGAGATTTCAACTACCCTGACATCTCGTGGCAAGAGCATTTGGACACATCTGAACGCTCACAAAGCTTCCTCATGTGTGTGGATGAGGTCTATCTGACTCAATAAGTCTGTGGACCGATGAGAGGCAAAGCTCTGCTTGACCTGGTACTGACAACAGGGGATGATTCACTCAGTGATCTAACAATCGAAGGGAAGCCGGGAGACAGTGACCATGAGCTGATCACCTTCACCATCTGCTGTAAAGCAGGCAACTCAGTCAGCAAAGCAGAAGTCCTTGACTTCAGGAAAGCTGACTTTGACAAGCTCTAGAGGCTTGCTGGCAAGGCCCTAAGGGTACATGACCCAAAGGGGAGAGGTGTTCAGGAAGAGTGGTTGCTCCTTAATGGAGCTATCCTAAAAGCACAAGCAATCTCTATCCCGTCTTGGAAGGAAGGCCACAAAGTAGCGCAGCAGCCCCCTTGGCTCTGCAGGAAACTAGTGGACCTCCTGTGTCTAAAAAGAAAGGCCTATAATGGATGGAAGGATGGATCCACCACAAAGGAGGAGTACTTTGCACTAGTCTGTACCTGTAGGGAGCGTTGGAAGAATGGATCCAACATTTGCACCAAAAGTCTATCCCCTTGCTCCCAGAAATGCTCCGTTCAGCAAGGGGTTTTGCCATCTCAGAAAAATACCAAATTATATTCTAAAAAACTGAACATCTACAGCATTCATTAATTTGATTTAAATTTTTTTTTGTCCTGATTGGCATGCGTTTGTATCATGTACATAGAGAAGATTGCACAGTAGCTTAAAATGAAGTCCTAATTTTGTATATTGTGGCAGGGGTGGGTATAGGTTTGTGGGAGGCTGTGGGTGTGTGGGGGAGGGTGTATGGGTGGGGCTCTGTGGGGTGGATAGGTGTGGGAGTGTGGGGTGAGAGAGCATGTGTATGTGTGTATGAATATGTGGGGGAGGGTGGGTATGGGGTTTGTGGGGGGATGTATTTGGGGGAGGGTGGCTGGGGTGTGGGGGGGTGTGGGTGAGGGGTCTGCATGTATAGCAGTGCGAGGGGGTGTGTGGGTGCACGTGTATGGTGAGGTGTGCATGTGGGATTTGCCCTGTGAACTCACACACTCTCTTTTTCTCTCCTTCACTCCCTCCCTCACTACACACCCACACACACATGCACACACACACTCTCCCTCCCTCATTGCATTGACAGACACACCCCTGCCTTGCTGCTCCTGGCCCCAGAGTACCAGCATGGACCACATGTTCCCACAGCGTGGTAATGCAGCCACGGGCCACATGGTGCTGGAGTGCCTGGTGGGCATGCAGGGAAGCAGTGAAAGCAGCCGTAGACAGAGGCTTTCAGTTCTGGCAGGGGTCGGGGACTAGAGATGGGGGGAGGGCAAGGCCTACCTTGCTGCTGGGTTCTGATGGCTTCCCCTGGGTCCTACTGCCCCTGGCTCCTGTCATCTTTGGCAGGCAGCCAGGAGCAGATAACTATTAATTTTCTAAATTTTTTAGGGGCCCTGTGGGCTGGATAGAATGTCCTGGCAGGCTGGATCTGGCCCATGGGCCATATTTTGCCCACCCCAGGGTAACCTGTTTCAATGTTTTATGACCGCCTCTTGAGAAACCTCTTCCTGCTATCTTATCTAACCTTCCCTTGCTGCAACTTGAGATCATTGTGCCTTGTTATTTCATCTGCCATCACTGAGAACAGTCTAGCTCTCTCCTCTTTTGAACCCCCCTTCAGGTAGTTGAGGGGTGCTATTAAGTCCCCTCTCAGTCTCCTCTTCTCTAGACTACATAAAGCCAGTTCCTTCAGTCTTTCCTCATAAGTCATGCCCCCTAGTTCCCTCAACATTACTTTATTATCTGCATTGTCTGAACTATAATATTAAAACACCTCCAAAATTCACCAAATCTATAGTTTGTGGCTATGGGAAACAGCAGGTTCTGTACACTGACAGGTGTTGCAGCCCCAAGAAGTTGAGTTGCTTTGTGGACATGAAAAGCATTAGGTTAAGTTGGGATTCAGACAGAGACAACTAGTTTGGAGGCATAATGTAGTGCTGGGAAAGAAAGCAGCAGTCGACTAAGTAATTTGCATCAGAGCATGTAACTGAGGCACAAGCAGTCTTGGTTAAATGAATTTGGACAGGTGGGAGTTGCAGAATCAATGAGCATCGTACTCTGCAAACTGTTCCTTTTTCTGGGAGCCACACATCTTTCTTTATAGAAACAGCTGCAAGGCATGCATCATTAATAGATGTGAGAGACTAAATTCGTCTTGGTGTCTTACTAGCCCACTGGTCATCAGATTCCAACATTGGGAGAAATGCTGTTTCCAAAGAATTTGCTCTTTTGTTCTGTCCTTTTACAAGTATGTAAATCCTTCATAGTATGGGGCCACAGAAATGTATCTAAGTAAATGCACGTTCAAAATCCTAGATTTTCTGTTCCAACTCTTCCTCCTGTGTATCTACCTGTTCACCATGCTTTCTGCTATTTTGCATTTTCAGTGTAATAGGATGGTGCTGCTGGAGATGGAATTATGGCAAGGTAAAAAGCATAACATAATTTACATAAGCAAAGCATAATTTGCCCCCTTCACCTTTGGCAGGACACAGAATTTCAATGAGTCTATCATTGAACGTATTTCAATAATCAATATTTGGACTAGAGAAGAGGTAAAACTGGTTAAGATGAGAAACTACAGAGTTCTCCATGGCATTATAAGGATGTTTATAATCAAGTCAAATATAACTCTAATTACTGTCACTCATTTGAGCTAAGGTTTACATATCATAACTTCTGTTGTTTTAAGCTAAGCTCATTACCTCTAATGCATTACAAACCTTTCTTCTGTACCAGCGTCATTTTAATTACCTCTTTGCATCAGTTAATTATTGCTGGTGGTTTACACAACATAGCAGCTACGGGAAATATTTGGTGTAGACATATTTAGATAATGTCTGGCCCGGGGAAGTCCTGGTGGAGCATTTAGATTACTCAGTGTTGATCTGCCCATTTTCTTGCTAGTTGAAAACAGACCCCAAAGGGGCGTCACAAGAAACAGACACTACACACTGACAATCTCAGTCTTTTATGGTACTTAGCAGAGCCTGGTCAGAGCCAGTTAATTTTTTTTTATTTTAATATTATCATGTAGAAAAATGAGTCATTTTGACAAACAGTAATAGAGAAATAATAATTCATAGATTCAAAGATTTTAAGAGACCACCACAGTCACTTTGGTATGTGCAGATATTCCTGGGACCCAATCTACAGTTAAGTCGGGAGGGCAACTTAAGCCACATTGGTGTAGATTGCGTCCCACTTGTGCAACGTTCACGGGTGCAGGAAGCCAAACCAGGAAAGTGATCTAAGTTAGTCAGGAGGAGGGGAGGAGTGGGCAGGATCACAGGTAGCTAGTGGGTCCACAGTGAGGGACTGCTGGGTCCGTGAGGCAGTTGTGCATTTGTCAGGGGGCTAAAAATTGCTTGGTGGGGTGGGATAGGAAAAGCACAGCCATGGGGCTGGGGTGAGCAGCTAGGCTTTCCCAGCCCCAAGGCTGTTCTGAATGTGTACAGACTCATGCCTGATCTAACCTAATGTACCTTATGTAAACTAAATTAAATCAATCTGGCCTATCATAGTATCATAGTATCATAGTACCTAGGGTCAGAAGGGGCCTAGAGCAGGCCATCTAGTCTGACCCCCCGCCAATTGGTAGGAAACGAGTGCCAGGGTCACAG
>JAGPOW010003685.1:15118644-15135848 GCA_030014935.1 Caiman crocodilus
TAGTTTAAAGCCCGCCTCACGAGATCAGCCAACCTGGAAGAAAGAAAACGCTTATCCATGGGTGATAGGTGAAGTCCATCCTCCGCCAGCATGCTCTGCGTAGAGAAATGTGGGCTGTGCTCAAAAAAAACCAAAGCCCCATCTTAGCACCAACCCCGAAGGCACTGGTTTACAGCCTATTTTTGCCCAATCCAGCCTCCACAAACATCTGTACATATTGGCACTGAGATCAGTCCTGATTAAGTTGATCTAAGCATAATATCTGCATGTGCCCCTTGTTTGTCCTCATACATAAAACAGCCATAGAATTTGACCCAAGACTTTGGCTCCAGACTATAACTTCTGGTTGAAGAGCTAACTTTCTAACTCTAGAAAGATCTACCATCTTAATTTAAAGATGCCACCAGATGGAGTATCTCCAGTATTTCCTGGTCAGCTGACCCCATGACTAATTTCTCTTATTTTTTTAAAAAAGTATACTTTTTCCAGGATGGGTTTGATTTTAATCATGATTGAAATCACTGGTCACAAAGCTTTGATTTAATTATTGTTTTCTACAAAAAGTCCATTCTTGTTGTTTGATATAACCTGAATACACAGGTTCACAACTCAGAGACAGATGTAGGTTTCATTTTTAGAAGGTACATACTACACATTTTAAAGCAGTGATTAATTTGGTATTTTTTTCAGGTGAATTTTATAGCAACATTAGAAAGCTTAATTATGATCTGGTTATTTTACTTACCAAAGCTAACTGAAGCAGATAGTTGTGAAGTCATGGGGAGGTGAACTATCTCCAATTCATTGGATTGATCATGGATATTTGGGAGATATTTTTGCCACACTGTATTAGAAACACAACAACAACTGTCACCAAAAAAACACAGACATTTACATTGTTTTATTTAACTAAAATAACTAGCTTATGTATTTTAGATATTTTTCTTCAACAATAATTATTTTTTATTTAATTTTTATTTATGTATAAATATTTTAACAAAACCTGGGTATGTATTTTTGATTTTTTTAAACAACTTTAGTTATAAAAGTGAAATGTGTTTTGAACAAAAATTAAATAAATTATTTCAGCCAGGTCAATATGAGAAACTTAAAATACTGGGTTATGCAGCAAACTCAGTCTGCACCTTCCTCTTCCATTTTATTCACAGACTGAAACAGAAAGACAAGCTTTCCTGCTTTTTCAGTTCCTGAGTGATTTCTCAATTTAGAATGAATGAATGCAAAGAAATATTCTTTCTATAGCTGCAGAAGAAGCAACTGCTGTTAAAAGCTGGATTATCACTTCAATAGTTTCTGATGGATCCAGATGCTTAAGTGACTTTCACCAGTCCACTGGTGTGACTTTCTTTAAAACCTCATCAGTAAACATATATTTCTTGAATGTCTCACCCTAGCCCTGCAATTTATTATAGTTGGTATTATGGAAGGATGATTGCTGGATGCCCATGTCATAGCTAATTCCTCTTCTTCAGGAATTAAGGATTGACCGTGGTACTGAGTATTGAGACTACTGGCAAGAAAATGAGCTGGAGATAGTGCTTGATCCATTTGCTTTTTTAACGCCTGTAATTTAATATCATTGCATATGTCTTTTTTCAAGGTCTCACTCTGTTCCTTCCAAATTTTCATAGCGTCAGCAATAAAATAGCCTGCACATTGTTAGAGGCTACAGAAATAGGCTTCAAGATAGTCAGCGTATGTTCTACATTTCTCTTTAGCCCAGTGTTGAGAACTTTGGCTATGACAGTTCCATCTATTTTTTCACAATTTTGTTCTCAAATTGTCATCAGATTAGGCCATTTCTCAATATATCACTGAAAACAATCCACTACCGAGTTCCACTGCACGTCTTATGGGGGAGTTAGTTTGGTTCCTCCTGCTTTCTTCAGAGCAGCTGCTGCAAAGTGGTTGTTACAGAAGTATTTAGCAATTTCGACAATATTAGCCTTTATTTATGGAGCACTGAAGTCTTTGGCTAAGAGGGGTATCAAATGAGCGCTACAGCAGTATGTTATTAGCTTGGGGCTTTGTTTACTTTTAGATTTCTTTTTGTCTTTGATAAATTTTCAGCATTGTCTGTGACAAAGCTGTGTACCAGACATTTGAATTACATGTGCACACCCTTACTTCATGGTAAATATGGCAACTAATGTCAACTTGAGTGTAAATTTGATGCTTGCATCATGCAGGTATCAAATTTACATCTGCTTAATTAGTCCCTGCACAGTAACATGTGTGTGGACTGACGTGGGACTAGTCCCACGTCAGTCCACACACAGCATTAATGTGCTTAACTACCTGCACATGTAGATGCCAGCCTATTCTCGCTTACTGTGCAATAATTTACTGCACAGTAAATTTAAACTGGTATAAATGTACGTGTAGACATGCCCAATTTGTTATAACTTTTACTGTTACTTCTTGTAGGTATTCTGCCATGTGTGCATTTCCCAATGTATCACTTGTTCCTGTAAGGTAGGCAGTCCCTTCTTCTGTTGTCACACAGGCACATATTACTGGATTATTGTAGACATTGCTACACCCACCAACACTCAGGTTAACAATTTTCACCCCTAGACTTTTTGCACATGGTTCAAATTCTTTCTCATACACTTTATTCAGCAATTTGCCCACTCTGTCTGCTCTGTTGGGTGGGCTGTATCCTGATCATAATGATTGAACCATGCCAATGAAGTATGTGTTCTCAACCATACATAAAGGAGAGTTTGTTGCATAAACAAACCAAGCAACTTTTTCACCAATTACCTCTTGCTGTCATCAATGGTTCTTATTAAAAACTTATCTATGGTTGTTTCTGGATGATGGAGATTTTTTTTCTCTTTGGTACAGGTGATATACTACAGATGCATCTACACATGCTGATTTAAGGCACTTTAGCCTAATTTAAAGTGTATTAATCATGCATGTCTACATGTGTGCGCCCTTACTGCACCTGAAAATGGTGGGTTTAGGTTATTTTAGGTGTGAATAGCAAAATCACATTAACGCACATTAAAATGTGTGTACCTTCTAAAATTGAAATCTACATCTATCTCTGAATTGTGAATAATATGTATTCAGGTTATATCAAACAACAAGAATGCACTTTTTGTTAACACATGTTAAGGCACATTTACACTATGTATAGACTGACTTGGGACTAACTTTAGTCCCACATCAGTCCATGCACATGGCGTTAATGCACTTTAACATATGCACATGTAGACCCAAGCTTAAATCACCTTAATGTGCATTAAGCTAATACACGTTAAATTTAGGCATGCCTAAATGCACAAGAAAAGTGGCCATAGTGACATACATTTGACTGGAACACTGGTATCATTAGCAGATAATGATGAAACTACAGACAGTGATGATGATGTTGAAGACATAGTCAGAATCCAGTATGTTGAGGATGGATTCCCTTGAAGAAAAAAAGTTAATGTAGTCACTACAGTACTGCTCATTTAGTATTGCTCTTTGCGCTCAGTAATACTTTAGAAGTGAAACTGTAAAAGGAAGGTCTGCTTATATCAGCAATTGTTTTATATCACAACTGCATTAAAAATATGATAGTTCCATAAAGTAAAAACTTTATTTTTGCTCAAACTTTTTTATGAGCATTCAGGTAGTCCAGAAGTTCATCTAAAACATATGGACAGGGAAACAGGCAGCCCTTAAGAAGGAAGTATGAAATAAGAAAGTTTACTAACCTGGAGATCCTGCATGTTCAGACATGCTCCATTCATCATCTTCAAAGCAGCTTCCTCCTGAAAAGGAGCACTTCTCATGCTGTTTCATTCAGGCAACCAGGCCTTACATTTCTTTGTTGTACTGTTTGCATTTTGCACATGGGACTGTCTTACCCACAGGTAGAGGAACTTCATTACAATTTTTCCAACCAGGGTTCTCTTTTATAGCCTGACAAGCCTGCTACCATGACAGGTTTTCCATCCTACCATACCATTCCCTCACTAGATCTCAAATCAACGGAGAAGCTATACTTAGAAATGTATCCCTCAAGATCCCTCAAGACTTCTGGAATATTCTGCTCAAAATGTTTTTCTTTTGTTTCCACTGCTGCTCCCTCCAGGCTCCTCCTCCTTGCCCAGATCTACTTCACCCCACACTAATCCTCTATTCATTTAACTTCTTGAAACTTTGTACTTTTTGAGAGAGACAGGAGCTTGACTCTGTGGATACAAGCTTGCAGAGAGACAATAGGGCCGATGGGTGGGTAATCAAGTCTGTTATCTCTCCTCTCCATATACTGCTGTTAACAAGGATGTTATCTCTGGAGACACAAATTCAGTTTGAGAACTGAAACTAAGTGTCACAGAAATGCTTAAAGGGATCTTCTAAACTGAGCACTGATTCCCATTGGGTAGAGTGGTTCTCTTTAACATTTACTAATCTGTAGAGGTGGCTCTGGGAACCCCGTAAGATTGGGCCCCTAATATAGTCCATGGCCTGTTGTGACCTATTTATAAAACTTTTTTTTACATGAATATATTGTCTCAAATAGTATATAATTAGAAGTTATTATCCCTATTCCATGATGATACCTTTGAGCTTTGACATAGCTTAAATTAAAACTATCTTTATATAGGTTTATTTTTAAAGCATTTTTTTAAAAAGCATTTTAACAAAAAAAAATAAAAATTACAATTAAATAAAAAAAACCTGATTTAAATAAAAAAATCCATTTTTTAATTAAAAAAAAAATGTTGATTTTTAGCCAACCTGGTTTTTTCTATCCTGAACTCTTTGATATTCACCTTCAATCCAATAGATTTCTTTATGTTTGTCTGCTAAATTAGAGACCTCTACAATAAAAATATCTCCAAAGTATCCCAACACTGATTGAGAAATGAAAACCACTTTTATTTTCAAGTGGAAACTTATTTCTAAGAGTGCAGGGCCTGATTTTCCAGTGCTCTACACCCACTTTTGCTTTGTTTAAAGAAAACAGGGGCTATGCAGGGGCTGGCTGGCTGGTGGATTTATATACTAGAGCTGCCAGTTCACCCCACCACTAAAAATAACTAACTCTGCTAAAGTAGAAGGAACTGCTGAAAATTATTCCAACATGTTCTTCCTTCTCTGTGTTCTGTGGGCTCCAAATCCTTAAACTACGTACAAACAAATGAAACATAGGCTACCAGGCATGATGTCCCCTGTTATACCAGACAGACTCAAACAAAAAGAAACAGATTTGAAAGTCTTAAAAATAGTGAAGACTACATAAAAAAGTTATAGCAGCTAATAATATAGGGGCTAGAGCCTGTAGTTTTTATTCATCCCCAAAGTCTGTAGTAAGGACCGTGGAATAAATAGTAGGGTCCTGTCACTGGTTTCTTGCTGAGCAAATTGCAAGAAGCCAAGGCATACAGATGACAGAAAAGATCAAAGTGTCTGTATGGAGGTTAGGGGGAGGGAGAAGTGAAGAGCAAGAGAGGGAGACAGAGCATAGGGGCCCAGTATGCATTGATTTATTTGACAAGATAGACATTGGCTTTTATTTTGCCACTAGGTGGTGATGCAGGGTCACTTTCTTGTTCCTCTGTCTACCCAGGGAAACACAATCTAAGATATCAATTGAGTCTTGCCTGTATTAACTTTTAGTGTTGGAATAGGATATTTTCTCCTTTGCAGCTTTTGATACAACTCCTTGTGTCACCGACGTCTTTTTTGAAGGGTAGGGTTTTCTACTGGATTTCTCATCTCAAGCAAAATATAGTTTAGCTAATAGTTAAAATGTAATTTATTGATTCAAACTACATTCTAGACCAGTGGTTATCAACCTGTGGTCCGCAGACCCCTAGGGATCTGCAAACTGTGTCTAAGAGGTCTCCAAAAGATTATTAACATCAATCAGAAGTATGTGAATACCTAAACTTACCATTCAAATAGGTTTGGACCTCCATTCAAATATTTTTAGGGGTCTGCAAATGAGAACAAGTTGAAAAACCACTGTTTTAGGCACTGGTAGGACCAAGAGATAAGAACCTTGGCTTTCAGCTGTAGATTACCATTTCAAAATACATTGGCAGTAAGAAAAAGCATTTTATTCAACATACAGAAAAACAGACTATGAAAATTAGAATTTTCTGAAGATGTCTGTTATTTACTTTGATAAAAACCTGGAGAGCTATAGCATGCTTCAACCAAAACTCTGGGGGCATGTCCAGATAAGCATGCACATGCAGTCTGCAGTAACCCAAACCTGTTTGAGGCGCTGCAGACCATATGCAATGCATGTGCAACCATTCACCACATTGCAAATTTGCAGTGCGGCACCAAAACTTGATACTGGGCACTCCTGGTATAAAAAAACCCCAAAGAACATAAAAAGTGGTGCAGTATATGCTCCAAAAGCAAACACTGTAGCAATGAGAGGCTGGATCTTCCAGGGAGATGCTGTGGCTGCTGGCCGGAGCATGTCCACTGCGTCAGGTGTCCCCCAGCTCCTCCAGCACTCCAGAGCTGTGGGAAATAGCCATTTCCCTGAAGTGTGGCATTTTGCCCCACACCAAACCCCACATTCAAGGGCATCCACAATGGCAAAAAGCAGTGGCATGAATTTGCGATGCTGCTATTTTTGCCATGGCAAATAAATGCTCTTGAATTTGGGGACATGCCCCCACAGTTTTTATTGCTCAGAGATCAGTATCATGCAATGGTATAAGAAGGAAGAAACAAATCTTAACTACCATCTTTGCTTCACTTTTGAATTCCAGATTATAAAGGCAGGAACAGGCAGCAGATATCCAGTTCCCTATCCTAGTTGTGTGTAACATTTTTTCCAAAATAATTTGTATTTTTGTGAAAGCTTCATACAGCTACCTCTAGACTCATGATATTTGATGTTTTTTAATCCCTAGCTCCTGGGGTCATATGAATATGTTTGACTCTGTTTCTCTTAAGTCAAGTCAGTCCTGAGGCCACTGTGCCTATTGGTACCAGCTAGCAGACCAAGGGAGGCCTGGCCCGACAAGAAAATAGATAAATAAGAAAACAGACTAATTACATTTCTATTTCTTGTGATTGTGCACTAAACCTTGAAAAACATGATTTGAGGGAAACCTAAAGTTTCAAAACCTATAAGGTACATAAAAAGTCCCATATGAATTCAGAAACATAAAAACTAGTTATGATATTCAGAAAAGGGTTTGTTCATTCAAGTTATATCCTAGCCTACCTAAAGGCTCAGGGGTCTGACCGGTTGTTTTTGAATGGATACAGTTAGGGAATATGGAGCATAGAAGAAAAAGAATCTGATCGGAAGAAATTAAATTAGTGAGTTAAACATCTCCCCATATCATCTTTCTGGTGAAACATCAGGACTAGGAACAATAGCTTCAAGCTGCAGCCAGGGAAATTTAGATTGGAGAGGAATTTAGGAAGAACTTTCTGACTACGAGGGTGATAAAGTGTTGGAGCAAGCTATCTAGAGAAATTAGTCTCCTTCCCTACAAATGTTCATTTTTCAAGAGCAGTTTTGACAGACACTTGGCTGGAACGGTTTACTCCTGGATGATCCTGCCCTGAGCAGGGAGCTGCTCTAGATGCCCTCATGAGGTCCCTTCCAGCCCAGCTTTCCTATGACTCTGCAAACCTCGATTTTAAGTGATGAGCATGCCACCTATGTATAGTAGTCCCTGCTTTGAGAGTACCATATATTAAAGGGCTTTTTTAAACAATCCCATTTCATTCATTAATTTTATTAAAGATTAACGAACATTTCAGAAGTGCATGTTATTTTCTTATTTAGTAAATGAAAAAGAGAAAAGACTACCTGAGAGCTGAAGCAGTAGTGATTTACTGATTTCACTCCTAGAGCCAAGGCTACAAGTGACAGATGCACGCGAGCTTCTCTTTGTGGTAACTCTAGAACGTCTGTCAGATTTTTCCAAAGCTTTTTGGTAATTATGTATTTGTAGAGAATTGAGCCATTTGGGCTTTGAGGTCCTTCCCAATCCTCGATTTTATGACAGGGACCTCAGACTTCCAGAGAGCCGTCTCTCAGGTCTATTACTATTTTACTGAAAACCTCATTAAACCTGATAGAATTAGAGATCCAAGTTACTCCACAGTTTAGCTTTGTACTGTTTTCGTGAAGCAAAGCACCCAGAAACAGCACAGCCAGTGCCCAGAAAACTTCAGAAAACTAAAAAATAAACCTTAAACACTGTCTTAAATTGCTCCCACTTCCAAACTGGACCCAGAGTCAGGAGACACAAGTTAATATTAACCCATCTCTAGCCCCTGTCCCTACATTGAACATCATACAAAGTCAAATGAGGTGTTTAAAAAATCCTTTTAATTGTCTTGCTTCCTATTTCCAGAAAATGTAAACCAGAGCCAAACAAACTTCTGGAAAAAGAAGTGTCCAGGAAGAAAGGCCAATTGTATTTAGTTTGCTCAAAATATCACAGCAGTGATATTTTGCCCAAATGAATGAGCTTCCTTCCCCACAGGTCAGCATGTAAAATGTTGCATGTGGCATCTGACCCAGACTGCTGTGTGTAGTCTCTGTGTCCTGGACCAGCTGAAGTAGGTACCACATGCGGCACATGTTTCAGACCAGCCAGAGCTGATACCCAGTGAAGTGTGTACCTTGGACCCCACACACAGGCCTCATCCATTGCACACCATGAGCAGTGTGTGGGTCAACTGGATGATGGGGCTCTATGGGCCCACAGGCCGTGTTTTTGACACCTATGCTACATAGTCATAAAACCTAAGATGAAATAATGGACTAGGACACAGGAGACCTGTGATTAACTTCTCTCTGCTCTGAGATTGTGGCCTCTTTTGGAGGTAGACTTTCGATTTTCAGAATGTAATTTGGTATTTTTCTGGTTCTGAGATGGCAAAAAGAGTACTTCCGGGGGCAAGAGGAAAGACTTCTGATGGCAAAGGTCAGAGATTAGGGGGCTGAACTTCTGGTCCCAAGATGGCGACCAGAGGGCGGGGCACCTGTCAAGGGGCGGGGCTATCCATGCAGCCCTCGACAGCGTGCCAAAACTCTGTAAGTGGCTCTCCACCTGAAATAATTGCCCTCCCCTGGGCTAGAGGCTGCTTCATATTGGCCGTCTACACAAGACACTTACTGTGCAACAGCTCGTCACTATCGCTCAGTAGCTTGTTACTCCTGTTCGGTAGCATCGCCAGGCACGAACCATGACGTGACATTACTGCACACTATAACGAGCTACTGCACAGTAAGCATGACTAGGCACCTGTGCCAGAACGCTACTGCTTAGCAATGCTGGTTACTGTGCAGTCATTTAGTACTTGGTTATGTGAGACTAAATGACTGTGCAGAACAACAAGTGAGCAGTGGACGTCTTGTGTATATGCACCCATTGCATCTCTGGGCAAAGGGGGTTCAGTCTTAGAGAGGAAGTCATTGTTATTACTGTAGCAATAATTCCCTGGCTCTTGTCTTTTACTTCCTAACAGTTATATGAAACATGTATTATTCTTATATATTACTGATGTTAAGGTTGGGCTTAGCTGAGGGTCATGGCCCCAGGGTACTAGGAACTGAATGAACAAGTAGCAGACAGCAAAGAACTTACCATGTATCACACCTGATTCAAATGGTGGTGGAGCAAGAGAGTGGGTGGGCGAGGTAACAAGAGAACTTCAGCATTACGCTGAAGGGGCTTGTACTAGTACTGAAGTGTGATGATATTTTGCTTCTGTGCACTGTGCATTATGATGAGACAGGCATACCCAGTCATTTTTCCCATAAGCTGGCTGAGACATTGTCTCTCCAAATCATTTCAATAACCTTAACCAACAGACATGTAAGTGTCCATGCAAAAGCCACCCACACACACACATACACACACACAGAGTGCAACACTATAATAAAAATACTTGCCATATGGATATTTCTTTGTGCTTCCTTTTCCAGGCAACACGTTGCCAGTAGGAAAATGACAGATACTGAAATTTACGCTCATTCGCTAAGGCTCCGCGTTCCATTTCTACCCTGCTTTTAAGAACTTCCAACAACTGTATTTAAATAGTGGTGTGAAATAATTTCAAACTACTAATATAATTAATTTTCATAAAGCCTCAAAATGTGCGACAAAAATTGGCTCCGGGACAGAAGCCAACTTGAGTTAATTTTAGGAACTGTTTGTGTGTGCATAGCTGTTGACACATGAAGTGTTCAAGGAAAAAATATTAAAAAAGAAGGATTATTTTGCGATAGGCTCCCGCTACAACCAGTCTACTGCTACCTCCAAGCAGTCTGGCTGCTTGCCGGTTCTAGAAGCTGCATACTATTTTAGCATTTAATGTTTTATTTATTTATTTGGATTTATACAATAACAAAAAGTTGCCCACTCATGAGCTCTAGGCTTCTTGCCTTTCCTACACTTCATAAACAATTTATACAGATCTCGGTACAAAACCACGCCTCCTCACAGAATCCAGCTGTCAACTCAGTCAAGCATAAAACCTGAAACCCCACGGTGTAGCAGAATCTACCCCGTTATACCTGCCTCTTCCTACAACATGCTAGACAAGTCTTTTTAACGAGCCCTGATACTCAGCAGGGTCTGGACGTATAACAGTTGAGGAAGGAATAACACCAAGAGCAGTGATCTTTCCTAACTCATGCCACATCCATTGCTTTCTCCATTGTATACTAACAGTCAATGAGGCAGAACAACACCAGAAACCAGGCAGTGTCACAATTTTTAAATGAGACTCACCGTCTTCAATGCTATCCAGAAGCTCCAGCTAATTAATATATTTCCAGATAATAGGAAATATTTCTGTCTTAATTATTGTGATAGATGCATTATGTGCCTATTGTTATAGGTTAGGATATTCCTTTTTCTTTCCCTATCCCCTTTCCTTTTTCTTCCATTTTGCCATTCATTTTTACTTTCTTTCCCCCAGCTGGTTTTCGCCAGGTCTTTACCACTTACCCTGGCCAACAAAGGTCCTGAGCTGTGTGAAACCTGTAGGCTTAAGGTCTGACAAGGACTGTCATTAATGGCCTCAATATGCATAAAACTATAACAGAACTAATTTTAAAAATCACAAAATAGAAGCTGGCTCTATTTTCTTATTTCACCCCTGTCCTGCCTGACCTCCGCGTCCTCAGCCGTGGGCCACCCACACTGGGAAACAATTCTGTCTGCCTTCCGCATTGGCTGCAGCGGTGGAAGGTTACTCCTTTCTGCTGCAGGGTAGTTTCTGCTCCAGGGGCCACATTCAAATACGTACACCTGCCATGAACTCCACTGTGTCTTGGGGGTTTGTGAGATGTCATGTTTCGGGGGCTTTGGGGTGCCATAAATGTTTTCTTGTATTTTGTTGTACTTATATGGCATGTGTGATCTTGTTGAAAAGCCCATGCTATGCTGTAGCCATTTATGTCACTTTTATAATTGTTGAGATTATGTTATGCTGTCTATGTATAGCTTTATAATTTTGGATGTGGGTTAGCTATGAGACTGAAGCATGCATATTTAAACAACTTGCCACTGCCAGACACAGGTAGAAGGACACATTATTAGGTTGGGCACCCAGTTCATTGCTTTGTGGAAAAAACAATGAAAGAATAGCATAGGCCTCTCAGAGAAATGATCCATCAGCCAGAGAGGAATGCCAGGAAGGCTGGTCTCTAAAAATACTGGCAGGACTTGCAGGAGGGATAGGGAGGTAGCCAGATGAGAAGGTAGAAAACTACTTGCTTTGTCTTTGTTTCCAAGTGTACAGTCAGTTTTGCTTCTATTATCTTCTCCCATATCATAAATCCTTTTGTTGTTTTGTCTCTTTACTGATTGCTTGAGGTGAAGAGTGAGCTCTGGGTGAGTAATAGTCCATGCTAGCCCCTTCTACAGAAAGGGGGCACTCAAATTTCTTGCACAACCCGAAGCAGAGGCCACCTGGAAGTGGCAGGGACTCCCTTGCTGCAGCTCTGAGGTCCAGTATAAGGGCAGTGGAGCTGAGGCTTGTGGGGACAAGGAGTTATCCCACAGCAAACCTTAGTCTGTTCCTTGGGACAAGCAAGGGTACAGTGAGGAGAAACTTGGGGCACTGAGAGTCCCCCGTGCACAGTTTTGTGGCACCACCATTGCACTGTACGATTTATCAAATTCCATACAGACAGCACAACTTCAGAATAATGGGCAGTGGTAACCAACGTATTGCCAAAATACTTCACCCGTTTGCCAGAGCCCAGGCCTTAAGGCCCTCTGGTACGTTGAAAGGAAAGTGCATGCAAATCTTTTCAGTCTTTGGGCTAAATCTTTTCTGCTCATAAACCAGAATAATTACATTGGGCATCTGGTGAGACTCTTAAAACTATGTCTAATTCGTGTTATGCCCACTGAGCCCTAGACTTTAACCACCATGTCGTTTCGGAGAAGTCTCCAAAAAGACAGCTCTTGGCAAAATATTTTCATTCCTGTGAAACTGAGCTTGTTTTGAACCAGTAAAGTGAACATGCCAGACTGCAGAACCCTTCATCAATCCACCTCACTGCTCCTCACACCAATCCATGCAGTTTGCAAAGCCATTCAAGTTGGCAGAGTTTAAAATTGTTCCATCACTAATTTGTTTCACTTGCTTTATTCTCTTGTAAAATAGTCAATGCACTGATGTGTTTCCGTAAAGAAATGAAATGTTAAATCTTGATTTTAATAAAAATTGCCCAGTCTTTATTGGCTACTCAGAGAAAATTAAAATCCAGGTTTTGTTTTTGGTTGCCAACTCTTAATTATTTAATTTTATCAAGTTGTCAACAGGCTTTTAATTATTTTGCAGTTCATGCCTAATTTTCTTTACTATGATTGGTTTGCTGGTGCTAAGATAGCACAGCCATTGTAATAGAAAATGTCTAAATCCTTTATGATAGTATGAATTAGAAGTGACAGTGTTAATAGAATTCACTAGTCTCCCATGTAACTGTCAATATACTGTTCATATGCAATTGGTGTGCTATCTAATTCATAGAGTCATAGAAAAGGACTGGAAGGGACCTTCAGAAGTCATCTAGTCCAACCCCCTGCTGGAGGCAGGATCATCCCTATTCAAACCATACTACACAAATCTGTGTCTATCCTATTAGCAAAACTACACAATCAACCCTGTCACACAAGCACAGGACATAACACCCTAACATGCCACAAGTAAAAGAGGAGGATAACGGTGGCCAGTCTTCTGGATTGTTAAAATACTCTGGTTAAGTACAGACAGTAAAAAAAATATGAAGGATGGATTGCTTAAGTCTTTGCAGGTTAGTCTAAACTGCAGAGATTAAACTGAGAAACAACTGGACACACATTCACTTTTGATTCAGCAAATGCAGCCATATACCTGCAGTGGCTCAGGCCAGAAACATCGGGACGCTACAGCATAGCTCTCTGGCATGTAGCCAGCATAGAATGTGTGTTCACTTCCTCTTCCTGCTGCCACCAAGGTGTCTGGGATTTGCAGTCCACAATCACAGTAGCAGGACTCTGCAGAGTTCTTCATCACTTCCTCTTCCTGCTTCAAAACACCTCTGGGATTTGTAGTAGCCAGCAATAAGTTTTTAGCAGGGCAGGACAGCTCTGTACTCAGGGGAAGGGAAGGGAAGTTTAACACCCCTCCCTGGCCCCAGCTGGGCTTTGTCTTAGGGGGTCGGGGCAGTCTCTGCCTCCCCCAACCTTTCTCTACTGGAGCAGACAGCACAGGCCAGCCCAGGACCAGAAAGCATGCTGGGGTACTCTGATTTAACTTGAACCATGAAGGAGTATGGGACAGAAGGTTCATAAACTTGTTTGACCCAAATCAGTTAAGTCTGATACTACATCCAACCAAGTTATGTGCACTGAACTTCTGTTCTGTTAAAGGTTTAAACCAGTTTCTGATCACTTAAACACCAGTTTATGTGTAACTTCTGTCCCTAGCCCTAGAGATCCAAGGAAGAGGGCCATACCCTGCACTACAAAGAAAGGCAAAATTACCACACTCTATACCACACTGACCATGGTGTACAGTTCCTTCTTGACCCCAAATATAGTGATCCAAGTGACTTTAGCCAGGAACCTCTGGGTTTTAGTCCCACCAGGAACACTGGCATACCCCAGCGCTGGTTATGGTATGTTGGCTGGGTTAGCTCTGGCTATGGCCAACATGCAATGCCTCTGATAAAGATAGAGGGGAAAAAGAAAGCCTGATGCATGTAGCAAAAAAATAAGCCAAACAAACCCAGAACCTTCTTAGCCCTATATGGCAACTACAAAAGCCCCAGAATCATGGGAAATACTACAGTAGAACATATACATAGGTACTTCTAGTTCACCCCTGACCAATGCTGGTCCAACTTCTTGAACACTTTCAATGATAAGAGACTCCACAACTTCATTAGGCAATTTATTCCATTGCCTCACTGTTCTAACAGTGAAGAAATCTTTCCTGATATTCAGTCTAAACCTACTTTGCTGTAATTTCAGCCCACTGTTTCCATGTCCTGCTTCGTGCAGCAAGAGCGAAAAGGTGTTTTACCTGTTTATGGCAGCCCTTCAGATATTTGAAGACTGCTATCATGTCCCCTCTTAAGCACCTTATCAGCAAGCTGATCATCCTATTTCCTTCAGCTTCTTCTCATAGGGGTTGCCTTCTAACCCCTTTATCATCTTTTTTGCCCATATGTACATTCTCTAGTTTCTTTGTGTCTTTTTAAAAATGTGGATCTCAAAACTGCACACAATACCCTAGATAAAGCCTACTGAATGCTAAGTAAAGAGGCACTATCACTTTGCATGTCTTGCACCAAATGTTACTATTGATGTGGCCCAAAACTGCATTCACCTTTTGTGTACTAGCATATCGCTGCAGCTTCATACTGTGATCAACCAAGACTCTCAGAACCTTCTTCACAGTGCTGCCATCAGCCCAGGTGTTACACATGTTGTATTTGTGTTTTTGATTATGCTTCCCAAGGCATTTCACCTTGTATTTGTCAGCACTGAACTTCATCTTGCTAGCTCCAGTCCAGCTTTCCAATCTGTTAAGATCCTTCTGAAGTGCTCTCCTGTCCTCCAACATGTTCACAGTCCTTTCCAGTATCATGTCATCTACAAATTGCTTAAGCAGTGTATTATTCCAGCATCCACATAATTATTTTCTTTCAGTTCGAATAAACATTTAATAACATGTTCAAAATGAGCAAACACAACATTAGGGCTCTTGTGATTATACATACAATGAAAGATGGAACATTTAAATATTAATACAAAATAGCTCAATTTGCCAAATCTTTCCAACAGTAGATTATGCATCTGAGATATCACAACATATTTATTTATTTAGTTTGTGCTGATATGTACAACCCAGCCTCCCATTTTACTTTTCTATGGACATATCCATCTGCCATAAATATTTTGAATGCAAAGACTTCTGTATGATTAATATTGCCTACACGTATAGAGCTATTAATGCCTAGTTATATCATTTCTTTTAACATTGACCTTATGTCTGAATTTTAAGTTTAGTAAAGCATTGCCATTAGGATGAAATATTGTTGCTATTGAAGTCACTTATGCTAATGGAGCCACAATTTTATCACATATTGTAAGCCAGCTGGAGGTTCCCAAGCAGGAGAGATGTGTAATGGAGATAGACCTAGACAACAATCCACTCAGTGACTCCTGCCACTGGAATGGTCTCTAGGAAATCATTCTGGCTGGTATAAACTAGAAGAGACAGTGACCACGCCTACAGAGGAGGAGAGGCAAACATGTGGCGACAAGCCACTTTTTCATTTTCTGCCCTGAGCTAATGGGTGTCAGCTTGGTGTACTTGAGGACTTCATCTTTTGTCTCTGATGTACAAATATTTAGAAGTGGCTATCTGAAGCAGACCATCCCATCCTGATTGACAGACATCTATCACTTCATTACTTCCCTATCATACCTGGTTTTTATATGCTGGCAAACCAAGGCAACCATTCTCCCCTTACTTTACCTTTGACACAGGTGCAGCCCATCTCCAGCTACACCCACAAATCCCATTGATGTCATGTGCTATCAAGGAGGCATGCTGGTTTTAGTTGTTTATGCCTTGGATATTACTCACATGTTGGGGTTTTCTTAGCTTGGAAAACTATTTACCAGCTATTTAACTATCTGCGGGTGGCTTAGAAGACATAAGCAATCAGACAGCACTGGCACTACTTTATCAGTTCTTCTACTATCAAACAGAACCCATGAAATCACCCTGTGTGTCATCTACGTATTACATGTGCATCAACAAGAGTATGACATTGGAGCAATGCTATCTAATAGGGCTGTGCGAAGCTTCATTCCCTGATTCAGTTTGGTGGACATTCAGCTCGATTTGGTGGCTGAGTCCCCGAATCTGAATTGAATTGGAGGGCCCTTTAATCTCTCTGAATTGAATCAGGATCCTCCAAATTGATTCAGAGAGATTTGGAAAGATTCGGTGATTCAGACATAGACGCAGCTTTAAATGTTTTTTCTATATACCTCTAAGTAGGAGGCACCTAGTGACTGCTGAGATGCTGGGGTGCATGGAGTGTCCCACAGAAATATGGGGGGCTGCCCAACGTGCTTGGCAACAGACCCAGAAATGGACCAGAAGCACTTCTGGTCCACTCCTGGGTTCACCGGGGAGCACACGAAGGGGGCCCCTGTGTCCCCCCTGGCTCAACGATTGGTGCCTCCTGGGTCCGGGGGGACACCTGAGGTCCCCCCATGATTGATCACTGAGCCAGGGGGGTGCAGGGGGTGTGGGGGATCATGGGGGGGGCATTACCTGGCATGCTCAGAAATGGACTGGAAGTACTGAACCTTTGATTCAGGGACAGTGATCTGAATCAGCGGATCAAATCACTGTCCCTGATCTGGGCCAAATCTGAATCCAAATTGAATAGGGCCCATTTCACACACCCCCTACTACCTAATGCTATGACAGAGCTGCCGCAACAAAGACTGGATTTTCCCTGGGTGTGGTGGAGAAGGAGTTGTAGGATGACGAAATGGGAGAAATTTCTATTCTTAGGAACGGTATAATCAACAATGATATCAACCTGGACATCAACAGGGAGTTTGCTATTGAAATGACTAGAGCCAGGCTTTTGTCCAGGGATTTTCAGACTGCAGCAGTTTATACCTGTTGAAGAAAAAGTTGACAATTTTTTT